>CM064515.1:24769008-24872400 GCA_032716605.1 Paralithodes platypus
CTACCATATATCCTTTTAACTACCATATATCCTTTTAACTACCATATATCCTTTTAGCTACCATATATCCTTTTAACTACCATATATCCTTTTAACTACCATATATCCTTTTAACTACCATATATCCTTTTAACTACCATATATCCTTTTAACTACCATATATCCTTTTAACTACCATATATCCTTTTAACTACCATATATCCTTTTAACTACCATATATCCTTTTAACTACCATATATCCTTTTAACTACCATATGTCCTTTTAACTACCATATATCCTTTTAACTACCATATATCCTTTTAACTACCATATATCCTTTTAACTACCATATATCCTTTTAACTACCATATATCCTTTTAACTACCATATATCCTTTTAACTACCATATATCCTTTTAACTACCATATATCCTTTTAACTACCATATATCCTTTTAACTACCATATATCCTTTTAACTACCATATATCCTTTTAACTACCATATATCCTTTTAACTACCATATATCCTTTTAACTACCATATCCTTTTAACTACCATTATATCCTTTTTACCATATATCCTTTTAACTACCATATATCCTTTTAACTACCATATATCCTTTTAACTACCATATATCCTTTTAACTACCATATATCCTTTTAACTACCATATATCCTTTTAACTACCATATATCCTTTTAACTACCATATATCCTTTTAACTACCATATATCCTTTTAGTTACCATATATCCTTTTAACTACCATATATCCTTTTAACTACCATATATCCTTTTTAAGCTTCACAATATCGTCTAAATGTAGCTGAAACCAATAACTTAAAAATACGTCATCGGTACTGAAGGGGTTAAACTTTACCATATTATTAACCCTTTAATTATATTCTGGCGGTGATTAGACGACTTTAATCAGCTTAGGAAAGACCTGTAGCAACAATAATAAGGCTCCACACTATCTCAACCAACCCTTTTAAGGGGAGGTATTTAGTTTGTTCCCTAAGCCTCCATCAAGCTTAAAATTACACCCCCTTGAGTCCCTTTCAAGATAAATTTGTACATTTTTCGGTAGAAAAATGTCCCGACCGAAGGCCGGTTCCTCATAAATTACAGGCTCGCTATCGCTCGCCAGGATAAAATCCACACCTGAATTGCACGAAAGGTCTTAATATGGGGTGAAAGTTCTTAAAACCGCCAAACTAATGGGGCAAACGTTTTATAATATCAAAGGCAATGGGGCTAAACATGAGGGAGAAAGGGGTCAAGAAAAAAATCCCTCAAGTGGAGATCTCCCCTTAACTACCACAGAGCCTTCCTAAGCTGCATAATACCATTTACGTATAGCTGGATTCTAATATTATTATGTTTTTTTACACCCACCAACTTCACCTCTAAACTCAATTAAGGGGAGATGTCCACTTGAGGGAATTTGTTCTGGACTCCTTTCTCCCTCATGTTTAGCCCCATTGTTTTTCTAATTTTAAGACGTTTGCCCCATTATTTTGACGATTTTAAGAACTTTCAACCCATTTCTGTCAATTTTAAGACCTTTCGTGCCATTTAGGTGTCGATTTTATCCTGGCGAGCGATAGCGAGCCTGTAATTTAAGAGGAACCGGCTTTCAGCCGGGACATTTTTCTACCGAAAAATTTACAAATTTATCTTGAAAGGGGCTCAAGGGGGTGTAATCTTAAGCTTGAAGGATATCTAGGGACCAAACTAAGAACCTCCCCTTAATGAAATCAACAAATACATGCGGCACTCCGAGGACTCGAACCCAGGATAATCGCATCGAAATTTCGCGCACTATGCATTACGCTATCATATCGCTGGTACGCAAAGGGTTATATTTTCCCACGGAGTTAGTAGCAAGCAGTATCTTTAGATAGTGAGTGATATTAGTGTCTCTTTCGTAAGTTATGGGGAGGCAGTTGGTTTTTCGAGTCCTCCTCCTCCCTCATGTTTAACCCTATTTGTCATGAGATTTCAAGATATTTGCCCCATTAGTTTGGCGATTTTCAGACCTTTTGCCCCATTTCTTTGCCAATATTAAGACCTTTCGTGCCATTTAGGTGTCGATTTTTCCCTGGCGAGCGATAGCGAGCCTGTATTTGAAGAGGAATTGGCCTTCGGCCGGGACATTTTTCGACCGAAAAATTTACAAATTTATATCGAAGGGGGGTCTTTTGGGTGTTTTTTTTTAAAGTTTGATAGAGATATAGAGAGCAAACTAAATCCCCTCCTTAAACCATTGAGCTGAACCAGTAAATTATGCTGCACAATACCGTCTGAGCTCCCTTAACCCTTTCCCTGCGGGAGACGTTCTGGAACGCATAGGCAATTTACAGCAATTTCCAAGCATTAAAAGCCTGTAAAAGCCGTAGAAATCGAGTGTCAGTGGGCGGGAGCGTGAGGGACCTCCGTCCGACTCTCAGAGCAGCCAACCGCTCACTGAGGTAGACTGTGGTCTCGCGCGGCTGTCTCGACAGTGTTGCCGAACGAGCGAGAGCTAATAATTAGCGAATTTTCCAGAATGTCTATGGCAACGCTGCGGGTGAACCTCGCCACCTACGAAGCTCGTTCTGGTGTAATTTTGAAGCTATTTTCGCCTAGTTTTTGGCAGAATACAGTGCATGTAATGCAGATACTTGATTAATCATTCAGCAGTGCCTGAATATGCCCTAAATAGCGCAAATATAACCGCAGCCTGAGGGTTAACACTCAGTCCTCAGTGTTCGTTCGATTTGGTATAAGCAACACTGACGATGAACTTTGTCATTTGTCAGTGAATTAACAAGACGACTAGTATATTTAATGTAGTATCTCTCTCTCTCTCTCTCTCTCTCTCTCTCTCTCTCTCTCTCTCTCTCTCTCTCTCTCTCTCTCTCTCTCTCTCATTCACTTACTCACTCACTTTCTTTCCTTCTTCCTCTCTTTCTCTCTCTCTCTCTCTCATCATTCACTTATCGACCTCCAAACACTCATCCTCTCACCTGACGACCCCAAACACCCGTCCCCCCTTACCAAACACCCATCCCCCTTACCTGACTACTATAAAACACCTGTCCCCCTCACCTAATGACTATAAAACACCTGTCCCCCTCACCTAATGACTATAAAACACCTGCCCCCTCCCCCCCCCTCACCTGACTACTATAAAACACCTGTCCCCCTCCCCTAATGACTATAAAACCCCCGCCCCCCTCCCCCCCCCTCACCTAATGACTATAAAACACCTGTCCCCCTCACCTAATGACTATAAAACACCTGCCCCCTCCCCCCCCCTCACCTGACTACTATAAAACACCTGTCCCCCTCACCTAATGACTATAAAACACCTGCCCCCTCCCCCCCCCCTCACCTGACTACTATAAAACACCTGTCCCCCTCACCTAATCACTATAAAACACCTGCCCCCTCCCCTCCCCCCTCACCTGACTACTATAAAACACCTGTCCCCCTCACCTAATGACTATAAACACCTGTCCCCCTCACCTAATAACTTTAAAACACCTGCCCCCTCCCCCCCCCCCTCACGTGACTACTATAAAACACCCGTTCCAACACTTAACGACCTCCAGACACCTGTCCCCCTCACCTAATGACTATAAAACACCTGCCCCCCTCACTTAACGACCTCCAACCACCTGTCCCCCTCACCTAATGACCCCCAATCACCTGTCCCCTCTTACTTAACGACCCCCAACCACCCGTCCCCCTCACTTAACGACCCCCAGCCACCCGTCCTCTCACCTAACAACCTCCAAACACCTGTCCCCCTCACCTAACGACCTCAAAACCTATCCCCCTCACCTAACGACCCCCAAACACCTGTCCCCTCTCACCTGACGACCTTGGCACCATTCCTGAAGACGACCATGGATACGTTGACACCCCCATCCGAAGACGCCGTGACGCTGATCTCCCTAAACTCCGCCTGCTCCACCCGGATGTCCCAGTCCCCGTGAATCCTCTTGCCCCGGAAGTACTTAGACCTGTAGAGAGAGAGAGAGAGAGACAGGGAAATTATTTTTTAACATCGTTCTTAAGGGGTTAGTGCTCGATTGTTGGCCAATGTATTTATTTATTTATATAATTTTGAGTTTCCTGGCTAGACCTCCATCAAGCTTAAATAAAACACCCCTAGACCCTCATTCAAGATAAATTTGTACATTTTTCGGTAGAAAAGTGTCCCGGCTGAAGGCAAGATCCTTCTGATATTAAAGGATCGCTATTGCTCGCCAGGAAAAAATTGACACCTAAATGGCACGAAAGGTCTTAATATTGACAAAGAAATAGGGCGAAAGGTCTCAAAACCGCCAAACTAACGGAACGATCGTCTTGGAATCCTAAAACTATTATGCTAAACTTGAGGGAGAAGGTGGACCAGAAAAACCGAGTAGTACCCCCTCAGATCAGATGAAGTATTGACGGATAAGCCTTTACAACGGCACCTCGTATTTGCATTCTACTTTTTCTATTTTTCTGAAGCGTGTAGAGAGGGAAGAAGGGGTGTTGGAGAGAGAGGAAGCTGTTGGAGTGGCTTTGTTATGTGTGTTTAGTCTGTATACGTCGTCAGGATGTTCCCTGACTGGGTGCGAGCATGTGAAACATGCTAGGACGTACTGCCACACCCACTAAATGTCCGCCGTGGCAGGGATTCGATCCCGGGTCTTGCAGATTCACACGTGAGCGTGCTCACCACTCGACCACCACGGCTCTCTTAACACCAATAACACCTAAATATAATTAATGAACACATGTGATTCTCCCAGGATTGGAACCTAGGATATATCATACTGAACTTACACACTCTAACCATTACACCATCAAGACAGTTTAGAGAGATACGATGGTAGATGGATTGGAAATAATATGGTTAGGTAGGTTGTTAGAGATTGGACATTATTAGATAGATAATTTGGTAGATAATTTAGGTAGGTTGGTAGATATAGAAAATTATTGATAGTTACGTAAGTTGGTAGATGGATAGGAAATATGATGGTTAGGTTGGTTGGTAGATATAGGAAATGTTTAGATAGATAAGTTGGTAGATAGTTTTGGTAGGTTGGTAAAGATAAAAATGTATTTGATAGTTACATAAGTTGGTAGATGGATAGGAAATAAGATGGTTAGGTTGGTAGAGATAGGAAATGATTAGATAGTTAGGTAAGTTAGAAGATAGCTTAGGTAGGTTAGTAGAGTTAGGAAATTATTAGATAGTTAGGTAAGTTAGAAGATAGCTTAGGTAGGTTAGTAGAGTTAGGAAATTATTAGATAGTTAGGTAAGTTAGAAGATAGCTTAGGTAGGTTAGTAGAGATAGGAAATTATTTGAAAGGTAAGTTAGCCAAGGCCGACGGAATCCACCTCAAGAAACTCGTCGGTGAATTTTCTCCAGGGTACGCATACGGCACCATAAAATCCCACACGAAGGAAAACTCCCGCAGACCTGTAATCTCCCAAATCCCGACGGTGACATACCAAATAGCGAAGACCCTAAATAACCTCCTGACGCCGTACGCCCCCACACAACACAGCCTATCCTCCGCCACAGATTTCCTAGAAATCCTCCGTGATGCCCCACCGACCGATGACGACCTAATCGCTTCAATCGAGGTAGAAAGCCTGTTCACAAATGTACCAGTGGATATGACGATCGACATCATCCTACGTCGGGTGTACCACTCCCCTACCTCCCCACCTCTAGACATCCCTGAACAAGCCCTTCGAATGCTGTTGGAGCTATGTACCAAAGAAGCCCAGTTCACCTGCCCCCGAGGTAACATGTATCGACAGAGAGATGGTGTGGCGATGGGCAGCCCACTTGGTGTACTCTTCGCTAACTTCTTTATGGGCGCCGTCGAAGAGGACCTCCTAACAACCCACTGCCCCTCCATCTACTGCCGTTACGTTGACGACACCTTTGTACGGGTGAAGGACCTTGACAAACTACGAGAACTTCAGCAACGCTTCTACACAGCATCAGGGCTCAAATTCACCTATGAAGAAACTACTGAAGGGAAGCTAACTTTCCTAGACGTCCTAGTTACCAAACACGACATAGGCTTCAAAACAACAGTCTATACTCTATAACTATACGAAGCCCACGAATAATGGACTCTGCCTCAACGGCAATAGTGAGTGCCCCAAAAGATACCTTATCTCCACCAACTCAGTCTACGTCAGGAAGGCATTCTCTCACTGTTCCTCCTGGCGGGACACTCACCTTGAACTAAACCGCCTTACACAAGTTCTCATCAACAACGGTTACTCCAACTCGGACGTTGACAACACCATCAAGAAGCACTTAGAAAAATGGTAAAATAATGAAGCCCCCAACACCACGAGCCCCGAGGACATCAACATTTACTACAAAAACTACATGTCCTCTGACCAGACGAAGCCGTCATAAGAGACATCATCCTGAAAAAACATCCAGCCGACCAACACTGACAAGAAAATCAAACTGATTATATATTATAAATCTATATATATTATATTATCTATATATATATATATCTATTATATATTATAAATCAAACTGATTATATATTATAAATCTCCAAAAACTCCCAACTTGTCCTACCTAATCGCCCTGCCAACGACAACAAACGACCATGTAGTATACCAACACTCTTTTACCCACGGGGACTGTGGACCCTGTAAAGTCGTAAGCAGTGTCCACCATTCTTTAACTGTCTTCGTGGTGCGATACATAAGGTGTTGATTTTCGGTGTGAGCATCCTGGATTCGAATCCACGGACTGCCACATGTGTTTGTAAATTTCATTAATCGATTTTAGGAGTATAGTTGGTTGTTGGAAGGAACATAATAAGTGTATATTGGCATGATCCAGACCCGCTTGAGCCGCCGTCTTACCCTCCATCTGGCTCTATCAACATTCATTACAACACCCCAGGCCACACCAAACTAACTCGCAAAGACCTAGAAGCCAGCACCTCCATAATAGATAATGAACCTGACCCTAGACGCCTCCCCTTGAAGCCATCTACATACCTCCACTAAACAACCAGACCTCGGACCTACAAATTCTCCCCACAGCGAGGAGAACCTACCCCTACAGATATCAAGAAGAAAATGGCGACACCAACAGCGAGCATCCCAAACCCTCCCGCCAACGCCCAACTGAGGTTGTTCGGGTGTCCAGCCAGCTAATCAACAGACGCCGCAGCAGCCAGCCAACCACGACCGCAAACCACCGACTAGCCCCGCCCACCTGAGCAGAAACAGCGACGCGTGATCCGGGAAACCCCTATAAAAGCCCCCCTCAACACAAATAGGCCGGCCGAAGGCTGGTTCCTCCTAAAATGTCAGGCTCGCTATCGCTCGCCAGGAAATAATCGACACCTAAATGGCACGAAAGTTCTTCAAATTGACAACGAAATCGGGTAAAATGTGTCAAAATCGCCAAACTAATGGGCCGAACGTCTTATAACCTCAAAGCAAATGGGCCTTAACACGAGGTAGAAAGGGGACCACCAGAAAAACGACCCATCTGCCCTTAATCTCAACAGTCCATCAGCCTCCCCTTAAGCTGCCCCCCCCCCCCCCCCAAACCCGTCTAAATATACCTAGAATAGAAGACAAAAGACGTTTACCGGTACAGAAGGGGTTAAGCGCTGTGTATTCTCTTCTTCTCGTATTAAGGGAGCCCACCTCACTTTTTTTGTTTCTTCTCTTTCTCTCCCTCTCTCCTTGGCTTGTATCCATTCGGCCCCATTCAGCCTACTGTTTTAAGACGTTTACCTCCATCCAGGTGTCTATATTTTCCTGGCGAGCGGTAGAGAGCCAGCATATATATATTTTTGTTTTGACAGCAAGCTAAATTTTTACATTTTTTGATAGAAACATTTCTGCGGCGAAGCCGGATTACTCCATACAATGTTGGCTCGCTATCGCTCGCCAGGAAGAAATCTACACCTGGATGGGGATAAACGTCTTAAAACAGTTGGCTGAATGGGGCCGAATGGATACAAGCCAGGGAAAGAGAGAAAAGGAGAGAAAGATAAAAACAAGCGGACGGGAGCAAGATGAGGGTATGGAGATAAAGTGAGAAAAAAAGAAACTAGGAGAGTAAGCAAATTTGTATAACGAGAGAGAGAGAGAGAGAGAGAGAGAGAGAGAGAGCAAATTGTAAAGAAAAAGAGAGAGAGAGAGAGAGAGAGTTATGTATATATATTAATTTATTATATATATATATATTTTTACTAACCAATCTGTGTTCTGATCATCTATGACGAGGAGAGTGAAGCAGCGGTCCTTGTTGTAGGCAGGTCGTACAGTCGCCTGCACCTCGCTTCGTACAGCGCCCGTCAAAGAGGACACACGCTGGAGAAGAACAGAAGGATTTATTAGAATGGCAAATTACATGGAGTCTAGAATTTGACGATTAGGAGTGCACAGGGAGGAATGGGGAGTAACAGTGTCTAGAATTTGACGATTAGGAGTGCACAGGGAGGAATGGGGAGTAACAGAGTCTAGAATTTGACGATTAGGAGTGCACAGGGAGGAATGGGGAGTAGCAGAGTCTAGAATTTGACGATTAGGAGTGCACAGGGAGGAATGGGGAGTAACAGAGTCTAGAATTTGACGATTAGGAATACACAGGGAGGAATGGGGAGTAACAGAGTCTAGAATTTGACGATTAGGAGTGCACAGGGAGGAATGGGGAGTAACAGTCTAGAATTTGACGATTAAGAGTGCACAGGGAAGAATGGGGAGTAACAGAGTCTAGAATTTGACGATTAGGAGTGCACAGGGAGGAATGGGGAGTAACAGAGTCTAGAATTTGACGATTAGGAGTGCACAGGGAGGAATGGGGAGTAACAGAGTCTAGAATTTGGCGATTAGGAGTGCACAGGGAGGAATGGGGAGTAACAGAGTCTAGAATTTGACGATTAGGAGTGCACAGGGAGGAATGGGGAGTAACAGAGTCTAGAATTTGACGATTAGGAGTGCACAGGGAGGAATGGGGAGTAGCAGAGTCTAGAATTTGACGATTAGGAGTGCACAGGGAGGAATAGGGAGTAACAGAGTCTAGAATTTGACGATTAGGAGTGCACAGGGAGGAAAGGGGAGTAACAGAGTCTAGAATTTGACGATTAGGGGTGCACAGGGAGGAATGGGGAGTAACAGAGTCTAGAATTTGACGATTAGGAGTGCACAGGGAGGAATGGGGAGTAACAGAGTCTAGAATTTGACGATTAGGAGTGCACAGGGAGGAATGGGGAGTAACAGAGTCTAGAATTTGACGATTAGGAGTGCACAGGGAGGAATGGGGAGTAACAGAGTCTAGAATTTGACGATTAGGAGTGCACAGGGAGGAATGGGGAGTAACAGAGTCTAGAATTTGACGATTAGGAGTGCACAGGGAGGAATGGGGAGTAACAGAGTCTAGAATTTGACGATTAGGAGTGCACAGGGAGGAATGGGGAGTAACAGAGTCTAGAATTTGACGATTAGGAGTGCACAGGGAGGAATGGAAAGTAACAGTTTTATGATTAACCCTTCGAGTACCAGCGACGTGTATTATATTGTATTAACCCTTCGAGTACCAGCGACGTGTGTTCTATTGTATTAACCCTTCGAGTACCAGCGGCGTGTGTTATATTGTATTAACCCTTCGAGTACCAGCGACGTGTGTTATATTGTATTAACCCGTTGAGTACCGGCGACGTGTGTTATATTGTATTAACCCGTTGAGTACCGGCGACGTGTGTTCTATTGTATTAACCCGTTGAGTACCGGCGACGTGTGTTCTATTGTATTAACCCGTTGAGTACCGGCGACGTGTGTTCTATTGTATTAACCCGTTGAGTACCGGCGACGTGTGTTCTATTGTATTAACCCGTTGAGTACCGGCGACGTGTGTTATATTGTATTAACCCTTCGAGTACCAGCGATGTGTGTTATATTGTATTAACCCTTCGAGTACCAGCGACGTGTGTTACATTGTATTAACCCTTCGAGTACCAGCGACGTGTGTTATATTGTATTAACCCGTTGAGTACCAGCGACGTGTGTTATATTGTATTACCCCTTTGAGTACCAGCGACGTGTGTTATATTGTACTAACCCTTCGAGTACCAGCGACGTGTGTTATATTGTATTAACCCTTTGAGTACCAGCGGCGTGTGTTATATTGTATTAACCCGTTGAGTACCAGCGACGTGTGTTATATTGTATTAACCCGTTGAGTACCAGCGACGTGTGTTATATTGTATTAACCCTTCGAGTACCAGCGACGTGTGTTATATTGTATTAACCCTTCGAGTACCAGCGACGTGTGTTATATTGTATTAACCCGTTGAGTACCAGCGACGTGTGTTATATTGTATTAACCCTTCGAGTACCAGCGACGTGTGTTCTATTGTATTAACCCTTCGAGTACCAGCGACGTGTGTTCTATTGTATTAACCCGTCGAGTACCAGCGACGTGTGTTATATTGTATTAACCCGTTGAGTTCCAGCGACGTGTGTTATATTGTATTAACCCGTTGAGTACCAGCGACGTGTGTTATATTGTATTAACCCGTTGAGTACCAGCGACGTGTGTTATATTGTATTAACCCTTCGAGTACCAGCGACGTGTTATATTGTATTAACCCGTTGAGTACCAGCGACGTGTGTTATATTGTATTAACCCGTTGAGTACCAGCGACGTGTGTTATATTGTATTAACCCTTCGAGTACCAGCAATGTGTGTTATATTGTATTAACCCTTCGAGTACCAGCGACGTGTGTTATATTGTATTAACCTTTCGAGTACCAGCGACGTGTGTTATATTGTATTAACCCTTCGAGTACCAGCGACGTGTGTTATATTGTATTAACCCTTGGAGTACCAGCGACGTGTGTTATATTGTATTAACCCTTTGAGTACCAGCGACGTGTGTTATATTGTATTAACCCTTCGAGTACCAGCGACGTGTGTTATATTGTATTAACCCATTGAGTACCAGCGACGTGTGTTATATTGTATTCTAGAGCTGTATTTAGACGATATTATGCAGCTTAGGAAGGATCTGTCTGTGGTAGTTAAGGGGGGATGGCCCGGTTTTCTGGACCACTTTCTCCCTCATGTTTGACCTCATTAGTTTTCAGATGTTAAGATGTTTGCCCCATTAGTTAGTATATTTTAGGACCTTTCGCCCTATTTCTTCGTCAATATTTGGACCTTTCGTGCTATTTAGGTGTCGATTGTTTCCCTGGCAACCGATAGTGAGCCTGTAATGTTGGAAGAACCGGCCTTCGGCCGGGAAATTTTTCTACCGGAAAATGTACAAATTAATATAGAAGGGGGATCTAATGGATGTTTTTTTAAATTTGATGGAGGAATAGGGAGGAAACTAGAAAAATAATGAATACATGCAAAAATCGCCCAAAAAATTAACCATCCCCCCTTAAAAAGGTTGGTTGAGATGATTTGAAGCCTTATTATTGCTAGAGGTCCTTCCTAAGCTGAATACAATTGTCTATTAGTTGCCAGCATATGATAAAGGGGACGTCCCTGGTACAGAATGGGTTAAGAGTGCACAGAGAGGAATGGAAAGGATAAAGTCTGCTGGCCAATTAGGAAGTATTAGGGTACCATAATTCTCCCTACAGATGTTGTGGGGATCTTTGTAGTAACCGCTGGACCTTGAATATGACTGACTCTCTCGTATTCAATATTAAGAGAGCTTAGCGACAGTTTGTCTTCTTTAACATAAAACGCGATGATTCTGTGGTGTGTGTGTGTGTGTGTGTGTGTGTGTGTGTGTGTGTGTGTGTGTGTGTGTGTGTGTGTGTGTGTGTGTGAATGAGTCTGTGTATGCTTGTGTGTGTGTGTGTGTGAGTGAATGAGTCTGTGTATGCTTGTGTGTGTGTGTGTGTGTGTGAGTGAATGAGTCTGTGTATGCTTGTGTGTGTGTGTGTGTGTGTGTGTGTGTGTGTATGTATGTGTGTGTGAGAGAGGGTGATGAGTCTGTGTCTGTGTATGCTTGTGTATAGTAAGTATATATAGTTATATATATTTATATATATACAGTTTATATATATTTGTTTTCTATATTCCAACTACTCCCTCTCGGGCATAGGCTGAGAACCTGTACATTCTAACGCTCAACACGGTGAAGCCAGTGAGTTCTCGTTCCAGTCTAGGGAGTGAGACATGTGAAACACCCATGCACGGCTCGAAGCAGTCCCATCTCTGAAGCTGCTTTGCCTCTGCGCTCCACTGTCTCACCCCACAGCTTCGGACCCTCACTCTCAGAACACCACCTATTGAGCAATTAACTCACTAGGAATTGACCCCCTATAGCATATTTTGAATATGGGAACATCCATACAGTGCAATTTAATCAGGGAACAATGAGGGTATTTTTTTGACATTTCGATGGCCTTTGTGGTAATGCACTGATACTAGGTACAGCACAAATTCCATATATATATATATATATATATTGTGTGTGTTATGCGTCTGTGTGTGTGTGTGTGTGCACCAGATATTAATGTAGCGAGATATTGCGTTCCCGAGCACATAATCCAATATTCCGTTTTACTATCATCCCGTCATTTCCAAACGTAAATACCCGAGCCACACTTAAAGCCGCACACCTCTACCTCCAACCTATATGTTAAGGGGGAATGGCCCGGTTTTCTGGACCACTTTCTCCTTCATGTATAGCCCCATTAGGGTTCAGATGTTAAGCTGTTTGCCACATTAGTTAGTCGATTTTATGACCTTTCGCCCCATTTCTTCGTCAATATTTAGACCTATCGTGCTATTTAGGTATCGATTTTTTCCCTGGCGAACGATAGTGAGCCTGTAATGTTGAAAGAACCGGCCGAAACTACCGAAAAATGTACCAATTAATCTAGAAGGGGGATCTAATGGATGTTATTTTAAATTTGATGGAGGTCTAGGGAGGAAACTAGAAAAATATTGAATACATGCAAAAATCGCCCAAAAAGTGAACCATCCCCCCTTAAAAAGTTACCACCCATAAATCCACAATAATAATAATAATAATAATAATAATAATAATAATAATAATAATAACAATAACATTTGAGGTGAAGCCATTGATTTCGTGTGCTGATGAGTGATCGGTGTTTCTGAATGCTTGTGTGCTTGCTTTTGTGGGCGAACTGTTATGTATTCTTCTCATGCCACCTCTTTTACCGTGCTCGTGTCTCTTGCTGATCCTCCCTACCCCTTATGGGATTATGGGTTGGTTACTGACTGACTGACCTTAAGGGGAGGTTTTTAGTGTGTTTCCTAGACCTCCATCAAGCTTAACATTACAGCCCCTAGACCCCCTTTCAAGATAAATTTGTACATTTTTCGGTAGAAAAATTTCCCGGCCAAAGGCCGGTTCCTCTTTAATTACAGGCTCGCTATCGCTCGCCAGGAAAATATTGACACCTAAATGGCACGAAGTCTTAAAATTGACAAAAATGGGGCGAAAGTTTAAAAAATCGCCAAACTAATGGGGCGAACGTCTTATAATATCAAAAACAATGGGGCTAACCATGAGGGAGAAAGGGGTCCAGAAAAAAATCCCTCAAGTGGAAATCTCCCCTTAACCCCTTCTGTACCGGCGACGTCCCTTTTTCATTATATTCTGGCTACTATTAATAGACTGTATTCAGTTCAGGAAGGACCTATAGCACTTAAAAGGCTTTACACAATCTCATTTAACCCTCTTAAGTACCCAAGAACCTCCCTAAGCTGCATACAATCGTCTAAACATAGCTAGCTCGCTATCCCTTGATTTTGGCCCTGTCACTCTTTCAACTATGGGGGAGGCACTCGCTATAGGCAGTTATGCCTTTTGCCTCCCTCAATCACATAGACAAAAAAAAAAAAAAAAAAATTATAAAGAAGTCGTCGGTAGAGAAGGGTTAATAATAATAATAATAATAATAATAATAATAATAATAATAATAATAATCTTAGCTATAATAATATAGCTATAGGCTACCTGATCTGTGACGTCTTATAGAATATACATGAAATGTTGCTTTAGGATTTGGCTTGCTTTTGCCACTTTTTGAACAAGTTAGTTTTAGTTTGTCCCCTAAGCTAACAAAAACGCCCTTCCCAGACTTCATTGTTTAGTATCGTGTAAGACACAATAATACAAATGGATGGAGGGGGAACTGTGCTATAACAACGAAGGGACATATTCACTTATAGGATGCTTTTACTGGACCCCCTTCTCCCTCATGTTTAAGGGGAGGTTTCTAGTTTGTTTCCTACTCCTCCAACAATCTTAAAATGTCACCCCCTTGATCCCCTTTCAAGATAAATTTGTACATTTTTCGGTAGAAAAATTTCCCGGCCGAAGGCCGGTTACTCTTAAATTACAGGCTCGCTATCGCTCGCCAGGATAAAATTGACACCTAAATTGCACGAAAGGTCTTAAAATTGACAGAATGGGGCGGAAATTCTTAAAATCACCAAACTAATGGGGCAAACGTCTTAAAATCTCAAAAACAATGGGGCTAACCATGAGGGAGAAAGGGGTCAAGAAAGAAATCCCTCAAGTGGAGACCTCCCCTTAACCCCATTAGTTTTGATATTTTAAGACGGTCGCCCCACGCACCAGTACCTTTCGACCCTCTTCCACAAACACCTATTGCTGTGGTTGTATTGTTCTGTATTCTATTGATTTGGTATTTTGTATTAATTTGTATTTATTAATTTATTTTATGTTTTATTATTATTTGTAGGCCCTATATATATATTTATTTATTATTTTGTAATTGTTTTGGATTTATTTTTATTTATTTATTGTATTTTATTATTTTTCATTGTATTCATTATTATTTGTATTTGTTTTGTATTTGTTTTGTATATATTTATTTGTATTTATTGTTTTATTTTTATATTTTATTTATTTGTATTTATTATGTTTTATTTTATATTTTATTTATTTGTATTTATTATGTTTTATTTTTATATTTTATTTATTTGTATTTATTATGTTTTATTTATATATTTTATTTATTTGTATTTATTGTTTTATTTTTATATTTTATTTGTTTGTGTTTATTATGTTTTATTTTATATTTTATTTTTTGTATTTATTGTTTTATTTTTATATTTTATTTATTTGTATTTATTATGTTTTATTTATACCGGTATATTTTATTTGTTTTGATTTATATATTCCTGGTATTATTATTTGTATTTATACTTATTATTTTGTATTTATTTTGTATTGTTGTGCTTACTCGTAGATCTTAAGGGGAGGCAGTTGGTTTTTCGAGTCATCCTCCCTCATGTTTAGCCCTATTAGTTATGAGATTTCAAGACATTCACCCCATTAGTTTGACGATTTTCAGACCTTTTGCCCCATTTCATTGCCAATATTAAGACCTTATGTGCCATTTAATTTCGATTTTTTTCCTGGCGAGCGATAGCGAGCCTGTATTTGAAGAGGAATCGGCCTTCGGCCGGGAAATTTTTCTACCAAAAAATTTACAAATTTGAATCGAAAGGGGGTCTTGTGGTTGTTTTTTTAAGTTTGATAGAGGTTTAGAGAGCAAACTAAACCCCTTCCTTAAACCATTGAACCGTTTAGAGAGCAAACTAAACCCCTTCCTTAAACCATTGAGCCGTTTAGAGAGCAAACTAAACCCCTTCCTTAAACCATTGAGCCGTTTAGAGAGCAAACTAAACCCCCTCCTTAAACCATTGAGCCAAACCAGTAAATTATGCCGCACAATACCGTCTGGGCTCCCTTAATAACTTCGCTCCATAAATGCTGTAACACGTACCTCAGTCCAAAGAAACAAAAAGTCCAAAGAAACAAACAAAACAAACTTAGAATACACATAAAGCCGATTTTGTATTTTCGCAAAGCGTTCTCCTCTGTACTAAAATTAAGGAGGGATGTTTTTTTTTCCTGACTCCCCTTCTCCCTCATGTTTAGACCCCATTAGTTCTGAGATTTTAAGACGTTTGCCCCATTAGTTTGGCGATTTTAAGACCTTTCGCCTTATTTCTTTGCCAATATGAAGATCTTTCGTAACATTTAGGTGTCAATTTTTTTTCCTGGCGAGCTACAGCGAGCAATGTAATTTAGGAGAAATGTGAAAACAAAATCTCGAAGGGAGGTCTTGGGGTGACGAGGGAGGGAGAGAGAGAGAGAGATAGAGAGAGAGAGAGAGACAGAGAGACAGAGAGCGAGAGAGATATATATAGAGATGCAATTAAAGGAGATGTCTCGAGGAAAGTTTTAAGGGAAGCAAGTAGGGTACGTGTGCGAGTTGACAAGCGTGGTGACAGACAGACAGAAGGCAACAGACAGACAGAGGCTGCCACACATACAGACTGACAGACAGATAGATAGATAAACACTCATTATTTAAGGGGGTCACCGTTTTGTTTTTATCTTTCTCTCCTTTTCTCTCTTTCTCTGGCTTGTATCCATTCAGCCAACTGTTTTAAGACGTTTATCCCCATCCAGGTGTCGATTTCTTCCTGGCGAGCGATAGCGAACCAGCATTGTATGGAGAAATCCGGCTTCGCCGGAGAAATGTTTCTATTGAAAAATTTACAAATTTAGATTGCTGTCAAAACAAAAATATATAAATATTGACATCTGGATGGGGTAAACGTCTTAAAATAGTAGGCTGAATGGGGCCGAATGGATACAAGCCAAAGAGAGATGGATAGAAAGAAGAAAAAAAAAGCGAGGTGGGCCCCCTTAACAGACAGAGACAGACAGTTAGATTGGTAGAAAGTGGCATTAATTAAACCAATAGACAGACACATGAAGACATACAGTAGCTTGTAGGCCATGTACGGTCGCCCTAATAAGTCATGTCTCAGCTGTCATTACGTTTGGCTATAGTCTATTCGCTGTAAGTAGGCGAGAAATCATGACTTCTATCCTCTGTAACTCAAAAACGACTAGACTAATCAAGCTAACATTTCTACCATTTGGGAAGAGTCCGTCAAGGAATAGATGTGGAAATTTACAGCCAATTTGCTCAAACCCTTTTTGAGTTACAGAGGATAGAGGTCATAATTTCTCGCCTACTTACAGCGAATAGACTATAGCTCTGTGCTGTATTAATGTCTGTCAGATGTTGATTAGGGTGGCTAAGTGTAGAAACAGGTTTGTATATTTCACTCGATATGAAGAAATGAAGCTTAGATATTGCTGATACCAATTATTGATCAAAACATACTTGGTGCTGAGACATGACTTATTAGCGCGACTGTACGGTCGTGCTAATAAGTCATGTCTCAGCTGCCATTACGTTTGGCTAGCTCTATGCTGTATTAATGTCTGTGAGATGTTGAACAGGTGTTGAATAGGAACATGTTTGTGTATCTCACTTGAAATACAGAAATCATGTTTAGATATTGCTGATACCAATTATTGATCAAAATGTAATTGGTGCCGAGACATGACTTATTTGGCCGACTGTACCCTCGGATGCCATAGTCTCTAGCCCACTTATAAATCTTCGTGGACTATACATATTATGGAAGTAATCTCCGAAAACGTATTTATGAGTATTCTATTCTATACATCAACTACAAAACTAGATATACTAATTATTGATATACATATAAATTAATCCAGATAGGTATAATTGCATAAAGAAAAACATGGATATCCTCGATTTATAATGGGCGTGTTAGAGACAAAGGCATCCGACTGTACATAGCTATCCATTTGTATTAAAGGCCGTTATATATATATATATATATATATATATATATATATTTTTTTTTTTTTTTTTTTTTTTTTTTTTCATCGAATTCTTATGAGTGGGCTAGATGCTATATGACATTCGAATGTAGCAGGAGTATGTACTGCAATATATACAGTATATGATCTATCTATCTATCAATCAGTCTATCTCTCTACCTCGATAGATAGATAGATAGGTTGTGTGTCGGTCGGTTTGAGAGAGAGTGTGTGAGTAAGTATAATGTGTCATTCGTGTGTGTATGTGTTCAGAAAGATTGATATAGCCTTCTGGGTGTGTGTGTGTATGTCTGTCAATTTGCGCCGGTGAATGTGTATGTACAGTATATGTATGTGTATGTGCCTGTGTATGATTCTGTGTGTATGTGTCTGTGTACGTCTGAGTGATCAATTCCCTGTCCCTAACATGTTGTCAGGTTCATTAGCAAGCTGTTTGTACTGGGGAGGGGGGCGACAAATACACACACACACACACACACACACACACACACACACACACACACACACACACACACACACACACACACACACACACACACACACCCCACTACACACACACACACGCACACGCACACACTTCACACATATATATATATATATATACAGGGCCTCCTTGCATAATTTTAACCAGAAATATCTCTATGGTAACCTGTCGAATTATACATAGTTTGGCTGATACAATACATTTATGATATGGTATTAATGAGGGCGAAAGGTGAAGGGAAGCCCACCTGGATTACTGTGGATAAACAAACACCTTCAATTGTATATGGTTTGCTTACAGCCACATGGGGGGGGGCACTTTGAACAGTTTCTTTAGCTTGTAGCAAAGATAAGTACACTGTCGAGATTAGTGAATAAAGTAGTACCAAAATATATGTGGGTTTCACTTCACCTTTCAACTTCATTAAGGGGAGGTATTTAGTTTGTTCCCTAGACCTCCATCAAGCTTAAAATTACACCCCCTTGAGTCCCTTTCAAGATAAATTTGTAAATTTTTCGGTAGAAAAAATTTCCCGGCCGAAGGCCGGTTCCTCTTAAATTACAGGCTCGCTATCGCTCGCCAGGATAACATCGACACCTGAATGGCACGAAAGGTCTTAATATGGGGTGAAAGTTCTTAAAATCGCTAAACTAATGGGGCAAACGTTTTATAATATCAAAAGCAATGGGGCTAAACATGAGGGAGAAAAGGGTCAAGAAAAAAATCCCTCAAGTGGAAATCCCCCCTTAATGCAACATCGTGAATGTACTGTATCAGCCAAACTATGTAGGTTTCGATATTTTACCATAGAGGCATTTGTGGTTAAAATTATGCAAGGAAGCCGTCGTCCAATTTACTGCATGAAATACTGAATCACCCTGTATATATACTGTACATACATACATACACATACATACGCACACACTCACACACACACATACATACGCACACACGACACACACACACAGGTAGACAAGCAGGGCAATGCAATCTTAACACTTTAAATTCTCTCTCTCTCTCTCTCTCTCTAAGTTGACGATGAACTTTGTCATTTGTCAGTGAATTAACAAGACGACTAGTATATTTAATGTAGTATCTCTCTCTCTCTCTCTCTCTCTCTCTCTCTCTCTCTCTCTCTCTCTCTCTCTCTCTCTCTCTCTCTCTCTCTCTCTCTCCTAGTCATACACACTCTCATTTCTAGGTCAAGGTTGATTGGTATGAGGAAATTGAAATGACTGTTCAATACTTCTTCCTCGTATGTGGCATGGGTATATTTTTATTCTATATGTGTATTTCGGTTGTGTGCGTGTGTGTATGTCTATATGGGCCTGTGTATGTATTTGTGTCTACATTTGGGCTATGTAAGTGTATGTGTATCTATGTTGGTGTATGTTTCTGTATTTGTGTCTACATATAGGTTGTGTGCGTGTGTGTATGTCGGATTGTCGGTGTATGTGTATGTATTTGTGTCTACATATAGGTTGTGTGCGTGTGTGTATGTCTGTATTTGTGTCTACATATAGGTTGTGTGCGTGTGTGTATGTCTGTATTTGTGTCTACATATAGGTTGTGTGCGTGTGTGTATTTGTGTCTACATATAGGTTGTGTGCGTGTGTGTATGTCTGTGTATGTGTATGTATTTGTGTCTACATATAGGTTGTGTGCGTGTGTGTATGTCTGTATTTGTGTCTACATATAGGTTGTGTGCGTGTGTGTATGTCTGTATTTGTGTCTACATATAGGTTGTGTGCGTGTGTGTATGTCTGTTGGTGTATGTATTTGTGTCTACATATAGGTTGTGTGCGTGTGTGTATGTCTGTATTTGTGTCTACATATAGGTTGTGTGCGTGTGTGTATGTCTGTATTTGTGTCTACATATAGGTTGTGTGCGTGTGTGTATGTCTGTGTATGTGTATGTATTTGTGTCTACATATAGGTTGTGTGCGTGTGTGTATGTCTGTATTTGTGTCTACATATAGGTTGTGTGCTTGTGTGCATGTCTATGTATGTGTGTGTATGTGTGTCTACATATAGGTTGTGTGTGTGTGCGTGTGTGTATGTCTGTGTATGTATGTATTTGTGTCTACATATAGGTTGTGTGCGTGTGTGTATGTCTGTATTGTATTTGTGTCTACATATAGGTTGTGTGCGTGTGTGTATGTCTGTTGGTGTATGTATTTGTGTCTACATATAGGTTGTGTGCGTGTGTGTATGTCTGTGTATGTGTATGTATTTGTGTCTACATATAGGTTGTGTGCGTGTGTGTATGTCTGTATTTGTGTCTACATATAGGTTGTGTGCGTGTGTGTATGTCTGTTGGTGTATGTATTTGTGTCTACATATAGGTTGTGTGCGTGTGTGTATGTCTGTGTATGTGTATGTATTTGTGTCTACATATAGGTTGTGTGCGTGTGTGTATGTCTATATGCGCCTGTGTATGTATTTGTTTCTACATATAGGTTGTGTGCGTGTGTGTATGTCTGTTGGTGTATGTATTTGTGTCTACATATAGGTTGTGTGCGTGTGTGTATGTCTGTGTATGTGTATGTATTTGTGTCTACATATAGGTTGTGTGCGTGTGTGTATGTCTATATGCGCCTGTGTATGTATTTGTGTCTACATATAGGTTGTGTGCGTGTGTGTATGTCTGTTGGTGTATGTATTTGTGTCTACATATAGGTTGTGTGCGTGTGTGTATGTCTGTGTATGTGTATGTATTTGTGTCTACATATAGGTTGTGTGCGTGTGTGTATGTCTATATGCGCCTGTGTATGTATTTGTGTCTACATATAGGTTGTGTGCGTGTGTGTATGTCTGTTGGTGTATGTATTTGTGTCTACATATAGGTTGTGTGCGTGTGTGTATGTATGTGTATGTGTATGTATTTGTGTCTACATATAGGTTGTGTGCGTGTGTGTATGTCTATATGCGCCTGTGTATGTATTTGTGTCTACATATAGGTTGTGTGCGTGTGTGTATGTCTGTTGGTGTATGTATTTGTGTCTACATATAGGTTGTGTGCGTGTGTGTATGTCTGTGTATGTGTATGTATTTGTGTCTACATATAGGTTGTGTGCGTGTGTGTATGTCTATATGCGCCTGTGTATGTATTTGTGTCTACATATAGGTTGTGTGCGTGTGTGTATGTCTGTTGGTGTATGTATTTGTGTCTACATATAGGTTGTGTGCGTGTGTGTATGTCTGTGTATGTGTATGTATTTGTGTCTACATATAGGTTGTGTGCGTGTGTGTATGTCTATATGCGCCTGTGTATGTATTTGTGTCTACATATAGGTTGTGTGCGTGTGTGTATGTCTGTTGGTGTATGTATTTGTGTCTACATATAGGTTGTGTGCGTGTGTGTATGTCTGTGTATGTGTATGTATTTGTGTCTACATATAGGTTGTGTGCGTGTGTGTATGTCTATATGCGCCTGTGTATGTATTTGTGTCTACATATAGGTTGTGTGCGTGTGTGTATGTCTGTTGGTGTATGTATTTGTGTCTACATATAGGTTGTGTGCGTGTGTGTATGTCTGTGTATGTGTATGTATTTGTGTCTACATATAGGTTGTGTGCGTGTGTGTATGTCTGTATTTGTGTCTACATATAGGTTGTGTGCGTGTGTGTATGTCTGTTGGTGTATGTATTTGTGTCTACATATAGGTTGTGTGCGTGTGTGTATGTCTGTGTATGTGTATGTATTTGTGTCTACAACTCTACATATAGGTTGTGTGCGTGTGTGTATGTCTATATGCGCCTGTGTATGTATTTGTGTCTACATATAGGTTGTGTGCGTGTGTGTATGTCTGTTGATGTATGTATTTGTGTCTACATATAGGTTGTGTGCGTGTGTGTATGTCTGTGTTGGTGTATGTGTATGTATTTGTGTGTACATTTGGGTTATGTACGTGTATGTGTATCTGTGTTGGTGTGTACATTTGGGTTATATGCATGTGTGTATGTGTATTTGTGTCTACATTTGGGTTGTGTGCGTGTGTGTGTATGTGTATCTGCGTTGGTGTATGTGTATGTATTTGTGTGTTCATGTGGGTTATTATGCTCAGTCTTTCTCTGGAACTCTCCCAGAATCAGTCTTTCCCTCTTCCTATGACTTAAATTGCTTCAAACTCCGTGTATCCAGGCATTTTGGCAAGAACGTTCCCTGAGTTTGGCCCTGTCACTCTTTCAACTCTGGGGGAGGCACTCGCTACAGGCAGTTCTGCCTTTTGTCTCCCTCACTCACAAAAAAAAAAAGAAAAAAAAAAAAAAAAAAAAAAAAAAGTCTTAGTACTAACCTGAAGGAAGCTCTCCCTGGTGTTGGAAGGCGATGAAGGGGCCGAGGTGGTTCAAAAACAATTGGGCTAAACATGAGGGAGAAAGGGGTCAAGCCAAATATCCCTTAAGGGGAGATGGGCCGGTTTTCTAAAAGGGAAATTTTTCTATCGAAAAATGTACAAATTTATCTTGAAAGGGGATCTAGGGAGTGTTTTTTAAGCTTGATGAAGGTCTAGCGAAGAAACCAATAAAATAATGAATAACTGAAAAAAATGGACCAAAAAGTGAACCATCTGCCCTTAACCCTTTGAGTACTGACCTGAAGGAAGCTCTCCCTGGTCTTGGAAGGGGATGAAGGGGCCGATGTGGTTCTGGAGCCGGGCCGGGGGAAGTTAAGTAGTTCAAAAGCAATGGGGCTAAACATGAGGAACCTATTGCCCGTTTGTGTTTATGCTAGCGATACATTGACTCATCCCCATCTTAAGGAAGGATTTTAGTTTGTTCCGTAGACCTCCATCAAGCTTAAAAAAGACTCCTTAGACTCCCTTCAAGATAAATGATTACATTTTTCGGTAGAAAAATGTCTTGGCCGAAGGCCGCTTCCTCCTAGATTACAGGCTCGCTATCGCTCGCCAGGAAAAAATCGACGCCTAAACAACACGAAAAGTCTTAATATTGACAACACAATGGGGCGAAAGATCTTAAAATCTCCAAACTAATGGGCCGAACTTCTTAAAATCTGAAAAACAATGGGGCTAAGCATGAGGGAGAAAGGGGTTTGAGTACTAACCTGAAGGAAGCTCTCCCTGGTCTTGGAAGGCGATGAAGGAGCCGAGGTGGTTCTGGAGCCGGGCCGGGAGAAGTTAAGGCTGAATCCTCCCCCTCCCCCCCCGCCCCCTGAGCCTGTGGAGGGGGCAGCGGGGGCGGTGGTATCCTGGGGATGTGCTGAGGGGTGTTGTTGTTGCTGGCCGCCCCCACCACCCGCGCCCCCGCCCCCGCCCATACCACCGCCGCTGCTGTTGCTGCTCACCTGTGTAGGATATTCGCGAGATAAGGGGTTAGTTGGTTTATCAGGCGACAGGTACGCTCACGGGCCAAAGTTGCGTCCCTCCCTACACATCTTCAACTTGGGTGTGTCCTTAAAAAAAATATATATATAATTACATATATATATACAGGGTGATTCAGAATTGCATGCATTACATTGGAGGACAACCTAATTGGATGATTTTAAACAACAATGTATTTATGCTAAAATGTCGAATTATACATAGTTTGGCTGTTACAGTACATTTACGATGTTGTATTAATGAGGGTGGAAGGTGAAGGGAAATTCCCATAGATTTTTGTAAGCATTTATTCACAGATCTTGACAGTGTGTTCCTCTTTGTTACAGGTTAAAACAAAAATTTAAAGTGGCCCCATGTGCCTGCAACACACTGTACTCAAGACGTGTGAAACATATCCTCGGAAATTTACACAGGTTTCCCTTCACCTTCCACCCTCATTAATACAACATCTTAAATGTACTGTTACAGCCAAACTATGTATAATTCGACATTTTAGCATAAATACATTGTTGTTTAAAATTATCCAAGGAGGTTGTCCTCCAATTTAATTCATGCAATTCTGAATCACCCTGTATATATACTGTATATTGTAAACCATTTGCTCCACACGCGGGTCATGCATTTATACTTTCTCCAGTTATGTTAAGGAGTATCCTTTTCGATAACTGGAGAGGATTTTTTTTTTTGGAATGACTAAGATGGGTGGCGACTTTTGCACGTCACTGTACCCCCGTGGACTCCCAGTTGACGTGTGATGGAGTTACGACACAACTTTTGAACGTAGCTGTACACATATAATATCCTACTTGAGCCAGATCGCTGTATTGTGACGCTAAACGAGTTCATGAAGGAATCTGTTATCTTAAAGGGGGCCCACCTCGTTTTTTTTTCTTTTTTCTTTTTGATCTCTTCCTCTCTCTGGGTTATATCCATTCGGCCCCATTCAGCCTACTGTTTTAAGAGGTTTATCCCCATCCAGGTGTCGATTTTTTCCCCGCTCGGCAGCATATTTATACTCAAAATATTTCGATAGAAAAATTGCTCCGGCGAAGCAGAATTTCTCCATACAATGCTGGCTCGCTATTGCTCGAAATCGACACCTGGATGGGGATAAATGTCTTAAAACAGTAGGCCGAATGGGACCGAATGGATACAAGCCAGCAAAAGAGAGAAACGGAGAGACAAAAAGCAGGTCACCCCCCTTAATTTAATGTAAATAAATCTTGAAGGTTAGTTTGAATTAATTGGTTCTTCGAATAGAGTATTTTGTTTTGTGAATGTCTTCGAAGTGGTAATAATTTTAGTTGGGAATAAGTTTTCTTACTAAACAAAATTGAAAATTAATTCGATAGCTGTGGGTGCAACAAAGCTTATAAAGTAACTTAACTCGTGATCTTAAAATCTTAAATCAAGAAGGTAATATGACAAAAATAAGCAATTATTTTATTCACAATCATTCGTTTCGATTTAGTCATTGCAAAAACGAAATTAATGCCCTATATTTCTTTTTTTTGGGAAGTGTATATACTGTAGATGCAAAGTTAGCGTGCCTAGATTATTCCCAAAACTATACAAAAGAGTTGTAATATGTACTTTATTCCCAAATTATACAAAAGAGTTATAACCTATGTAGATTAATTCCAAAATTATGCAAAAGAGTTATAACCTATGTAGATTATTCCCAAATTATACAAAAGAGATGAGGTGTTATAGTCTATTCGCTGTAAGTAGGCGAGAAATCATGACCTCTAACCTCTGCAACTCAAAAATGACTAGAGTAATCGAGCTAATTCTTATACCAAATAGGAAGACTTGACTGGGGAGTAGGTGTGGAAATTGACAGCTCATTTGCTCTGGCCCTTTTTGAGTTCCAGAAGTTAGAGGTTACGATTTCTGCCCAACCTAGAATGAACGGATTATAGTACCCGGATCTGTCGGTAAAAATGCTTAGGAAGGCTGTATAAGACTTGATTGTGTTTTTGCAAGACATAACTCGAAAAGAACTGCTGGAAAGTAAAACAAAATGGCTCAAAACTAAGCTAAAGCAAGATGCAGAGGAGTCTAGGAGTGAGAGAGATAGATAGAGAGAGAGAGAGAGACGTGCAGCAGGCAGAGGGGGGGGGGGGGGGGGAGGGGGGGGGGGGGGGGGCAGGCAGGCATACTCCGTGGGTAATATTCCTAATGATGAATTAAATTAACCCTCTATGTTCGCGAATTTAACGGGCGCATTTCATTTGGGCGCGATTAAGCACTTCATTTGAGGGGTGGGGGGGGGGGGGGGAACCCATATCATTTGGGCGATAAGATAAGCTCCATTTTGACGTACCTGACCCTTCACTTGAGCGAGCATCATACCATTTTCCTGTCAGTCTTAAATATCTGTAATTATGTTTATCAGGACAAACCACTTGACTTAAATCAAACTACATTTCACCACCTGCCCAGAAGAAATATGTAATAGGCGTAGTAACATCTATTACAAATATGTTCTTGTACACTTCTATGCAATATCACTATTTTTCAGTATCGTATCAACTACAAACGAGAATCCATCGAATATTAAACTTCATTTGTTCTGTTGGTTTCTGAGATGGTGCCTTCCATGGTCCTGCTTGAAAAATGAACTGGGGTCTGGGGTTATGGGGGGGAGGTGGTTATGGGGAGGGGAGGTGCTGATTGGGGGGGGGGGGGCGCTGATGGGGTTATGGGGAGGGGAGGTGCTGATGGGGTTATGGGGAAGGGAGGTGCTGATGGGGTTATGGGGGGGGGCGCTGATGGGGTTATGGGGGGGGGAGGTGCTGATGGGGTTATGGGGAGGGAGGTGCTGATGGGGTTATGGGGAGGGGAGGTGCTGATTGGGATATGGGGGGGAGGTGCTGATTGGGGTTATGGGGGGGGCACTGATGGGGTTATGGGGGGGTGCTGATGGGGTTATGGGGGGGGAGGTGCTGATGGGTTATGGGGGGGTGCTGATGGGGTATGGGGGGGGTACTGATTGGGTTATGGAGGGGTGAGGGGTGCTGATGGGGTTTGGGGGGGGGGGGTGCTTTTGGGGGTTATGGGGGGGGGGGGGGGTGCTGATGGGTTATGGAGAGGTGAGGGGTGCTGATCGGGTTAGGGGGAAGGGGTGCTGATGGGTATGGCAGTATACTGGGGTCACCCGCTCCACGGAGCCTACCTGCTTCCGCGGAGGGTCCGAGGTCCACGTAATTTTAGAGATTGAGTATGAAATTTGAATATTTAAGTTAATTACTCGGTTTTAATACATAAACAAGTGTATAAAATTACATATTATTTTATCTTCGTGCATACAAAAAAGCATCTTGGCTTTATTGATTTATTTTTATTTGTTTGCATTAACCTAACCAAAAAACCTAACCTAACCTAACCTAAATGTATTTGGGGGCTATTAGGTTAGGTTAGGTTAGGCGTTTTGGTTAGGTTAGGTTAGGTTTTTTGGTTAGGTTAATGCTAAAAAAAAAAAAAAAGCCAAAACAAAATATTTTCTAGTGGATAAAAATTATATAGCAATGAAGCATAGAATGATAGGAACCCAAAACTACCATTATAAATGAGATCCCAGCTGTGGTGCGGCTCGTAAATATTGACCAAAGTTCCTTTGCACTAATATGGGAGGAGTATGTGTTTTAGATCATAATAAAGTCAATAAGTCATTGACCAAATCTTTTGTTTAAATGGCGAAGACTCGGCAGACGACGACGACGTACGCTAAACGCTATTTTCACCATTATATATATTATTTATTAGTAATCTTTTCTACTTTAATGCATGAAAATAAAATAATTTGTAATTTTATACACTTGTTTATGTATTAAAACCGAGTAATTAACTTAAATATTCAAATTTCATACTCCATCTCTAAAATTACGTGGACCTCGGACCCTCCGCGGAGGTAGCTAGGCTCCGTGGAGCAGGTGACCCCAATATACTGCCATAGATGGGGTTATGGGGAGGGTGCTGGCGGACTCTTAAAACATTAAAACAATTCTGTAAATCAAAATGAAGGAAGCATTTACGAGGCACCCAGTATTGGTTGAGGCGAAGGTAGAAGGTATAAGCCAATCATAATGTAATGTATAATGTGATTTTATGTACTTCTGTGCCAACTATACAGTAGATACATATTACCTCGTATTTCTGGTTAAAAAAAAGTCATGTTTCAAGCTGAATATAGTATAACTGACTATAATCATGACAATTTACCGCCAACTGGAATTAAACTGACTATAATCATGGACAATTTACCGCCAACTGGAATAAAACCGACTATAATCATGACAATTTACCGCCAACTGGAATAAAACCGACTATAATCATGACAATTTACCGCCAACTGGAATAAAACCGACTATAATCATGGACAATTACGGAATTAAGGGGAGTTTTTAGTTTGCTCCCAAGTCCTCTATCTACAGTATATATCTATTTATCTATTGCCTGACGCCGTGATCCCCGAAGGTGTGGCCACGAACGAACCACCGCCATGCACCTCTGTCCCCAGTCAGTCGACGCCCCTCCTCCCAACCAGCACCGCCTTCATCCATATACTTCCTCACTCCATCCTTCCACCTCTCTTTCGGTTTACCTCTCCCTCTCTGTCCTTCCGTCTCGCTCTCGTACACCTCTTAGTCATTCTCTCGCTTCCCATACGTTCCATATGGCCAAACCATCTCAAGGTGTTCCTTTTCACACTTTCCAGCACATCTATCTCCACACCACACCTCCTTCTTACTTACTCATTCGTCTGTCTATCCCTCCATGTAACTCCGCATGCATTTCTTAAGTTCATTTCCACCCCTCTCAATCTTGGTCTGAGTCTCTCCACCAACGTCCATGCTTCGCTTCCGTAAGTCAGTGTCGGGATTACCACACTGTCATGCAAGGACTTCTTCACTTCCATACTGACCACCCTATTTCTTGTTACTGCTTTCAGCGTTCTTACAACCCTCTTCCCCTGTTACACCCTCTCCCGCACTTCTTCATCCATAGTCCCATCTTTACTCAACACACTGCCCAGATACTTAAATGAGCTGACTGTCTCCATAGCCTGACCGTTCAACATCACCTCACACTCTGTGGCTTCACCCCTTTCGAAGACCATAACCTTGCTCTTCCCCGCATTTACCTTCAGATTCCGTTTTTCGCACACTGTTCCAAACATATTTACCAGACCCTGCAACTCCCATTCATTATCGCTCATCAGAACTGTATCATCAGCAAACAGCAGTACAGGTAGCTTCCACTCATTTCCCTCCCTTATCAGCGATACACCAACATCCACTGCTCTTCCTTGTATTTCTTTCATGACTCCATCCATATATACAGTAAACAACCACAGGGACATCACACACCCCTGTTTCAACCCAACATTCAGATCAAAGAACTCGGTCTGCTCATTCTCCACACGTACTGCCGCCTTTGCACCCTCATACACACTCTTCACGCTTTCAGCAACTTGCCATCTACTCCGTATATTCTAAGTACTTTCCACATACCTTCTCTATCCACTCTGTCATAGGCATTCTCCAAGTCCATAAAGGCAACATACACCTTTTGTTGCTTCTCCAGATATTTCTCCACAACACAATTCAGGGTAAAAATCTGATCTACACATCCTCTTCCCTTCCTAAAACCGCCTTGCTCGTCACCTATCCATTTCTCCATTCTCGCTCTCACTCTCTCAATCACTACCCTACTGTACACCTTCCCTACTATGCTTAGAAGACATATTACTCGGTGGTTACCACACACTCCTCTTTCCCCATATATAGGGGGACTATTATGCCTGTCTTCCAGTCATCAGGTTCACTCCCCTTCTCCCATGCTAGTTTGCACATTTGCCATACCCATTCGATCACTATCTCACTATCATACCTCAGCATTTCCCCACACATTCCATCTATTCCTGGTGCTTTCCCCAACTTCACTCTTTTCATGGCTTCACACACTTCTGAGCTCCATCCAACTTATACAAAATACCCGTAAGATCCTCCTTCGAGAAAAATTTGTACTTTTTTCGGTAGAAAAATTTCCCGGCCAAAGGCCGGTTCCTCCTAAAATTACAGGCTCACTATCGCTCGCCAGAAAAAAAATAACACCTAAGTGACACGAAGGGTCCTAAACTTGACAGATATTGGGCAAAAGGTCTTAAAATCGCCAAACTAATAGGGTGAAAGTCTTAAAATATCGAAACTAATATGGCTAAACATGAGGGAGAAGGGAGGTCCAGGAAAAAAATAAACCTCTTAATTGAAAATCTCCCCTTATACCGACTATAATTCCTAATATCTCGCGACCCGACGACCGAGTGCCCCGAAAACACTGTCCTCTAGCCCCTCTAGCTACACGTCCGGTACCTGTTTAAGACGCGTCTGGATACACACAACAACAGGAGACTCCTTCAAGACTATCTCGACATATTACATGAATGGTGCACTACAAACAGACTCAATTTAGCCCCAGCTAAATCCACTGCAACCCTCCTCACAAGCTGCACAGGAGAGCACGATTACGTCCCGGGACTCAACATAAACAGCACACCCCTAACACACACACACACACACACACACACACACACACACACACACACACACACACACACACACACACACACAAAATCCTAGGAGTAACATACGACGCCCATATGACATTTAAACAGCACACCACAAACACGAAAAAGAAACTGACACCCAGACTTAACGCCCTCAGATCACTTGCCCACACGAAATTTGGACACAACAAAGAAACCACCACCACAGTCTACAAACAATACATAAGATCAGTTATGGAATACGCAAGCCCGGCCTGGGCTTCTAACCTAGCTGAAGCACATCATAAGACCTTACAGACTATTCAAAATAAAGCCCTGAAAATCATCACAGGATGCACAGCTACGACACCCACAGATCACCTACATCAAGAAACCAATGTCCTCAAAGTCATAGATCATCTAGACATGAGAGGCACTCAATTCCTGGCAGCAGCCTCCACGAATCAACACCACCCACTACACTACATGGCAACACACCCACAGACACCAAGAAATATCAAAACAACACCCAGCACACACTATCACACACAAATACTGTCTTCTCTCCCTCCCTGCCCACCCCAAACCAACTTCCGGAAGCACATCCATACTCATATCACTCGCCATTCCATCCACTCACTCATAGACAACACGCAGCTGCAAGCACGACCTCCCGAAATCCATCCTTCTGAATCCTCCCTTCCTCGCGAGGACAGAGTCCACCTGGCCAGGCTGAGATGCGGACACCATCCAGCTCTTCTGAGCTATCAGAAGAGACTGGATGACTCCGTCGTCGACACCTGCCCGGGTTGTAACACAGCACCCCATACCATTAAACACATCATAGAAGACTGCATTTCACACAACCACTTATGCCAACAACACAATTTACACTCTTTGAGAGCTCTGTGGGAAAGCCCGACCGTGGCCATGGCCTTCCTTAAGGACTCGGAGCTGTTCGGCCAGGCAGCTTAGGGAACAGCAACAACAACAACAGGAGAAAAGAAGTTAGGGTTAGTAGGTGGTACAAAAAAAAAATAATATATATATATATATATATATATATATATATATATATATACTGTATACAGTATATATACTGAAAGTGAAAGTTGTTTTTTATATTTTATCATTATTAGTTTTTAATAGATACACAAAATATCAACCGATTCAGTCAGTTATGTCCTTTAAATTCTGTAGTAGGCTGGCTTGCTATGTAATGTCCTTCTTGTAATATTTTATTGTTTGTAGAGTTAATACATGCTATGCTTGTGGTTTTGTAGTTTATAGGTAGTTTAGTTGACCGAGTGGTGTAATTAAATTGAATTGATTAGTAACCATTGAACCCTTAGATTGTTTTTGTTTCCGTCCTGTTGAAAAAAGAAGAAGTGGTCGTTGGATGGTAATTGAGACGGGGAATAGCATAACACACTGCGATATTCCGTATTACAAATCACCCTTGGAATCGAACCCTAGACCAGCAATCAACTCACTGGCATCATTGTGTTATGCAGTCTATGATTCAATGCCAAGAGCTTTGATTTGATATTAGGCTGGAAATGGAGGATTTCTTCGCTTCAAATTTCAGGCAGCGAAGAAGGTTAATATTGGAAGAATTTGGCGGAGAGAGGATGGAGGTTGGATGGTAGGATAGTTGGGGAAGATGGGTTAGGTGGGAGGCATACACTCGATTTTTTGGGACGGGGGTTGGGGGGAAGGAGAGTGGGGTAAAACTGTTTGGGGAGAGGGAGGAAGGAGCCTCAATTGCATGGAGGACGGCGGGGGGAGGGATGAAACTGCTTTGGGGGTTGGGTACATAACATTTGCTTTGATCTCGTCCCCTCGAGTCATTGAGCGGTATTGGAGGTGTTGATGGTGGTGGTGTTGATGGTATGTATGTCTGGCTACCATGCTGGCTTAGTTCTACAATGGTTGCCTCGCTCACACGTCTTTTCGCCCACACTGGAGTTGTTTCGCTCGGTTAGGTTAGAGTAGGTAAGGTTTGGTGTGAGATTACATTGGATGTTTTTAAGTCAGGTCAGCTCAATTAAAGGATTAGGTTAGTTTAGGAAAAGGTTTGGGGTGAGATTAGGTTGGATGAGTTCAGGTTAGGTCCGAGTCAATTAAAGGAGTAGGTCATTTTAGGTTAAGGGTAGACGTTAGGTTAGAGTAGCAAAGGTTTGGGGTGAAATTAGGTTGGATAAGCTCAGATCAGGTCAGGTCAATTATAGGATTAGGGTAATTTAGGTTCAGGGTAGATGTTAGGGTTAGATAAGTGAAAGTTCTGAGTAGATTAGGCTATAGGGTTAGATTAGCAGTTAGGTTAGGTAAAGGCGAATTGATTCTCAGTGTACAGGGAAAAGTGACTGTGAACGAACCGATTGTAAACCAGCGCAATAAGAAACGTTGGATCTGACTAGTGCGGCATTCACTGACCCAGCAGTGAACTAACGCTCCACTAGGTTCACGGACACTAAAACAACACTTACCGTACCCAGTTCTATGTGGTCGTATCGGAATCAAAGGAAGTCTACGCAAAAAATACAAGGTGTCCCGTTTGGCCATCAAGGAGGCAAACAATGTCCCGGGCTATCACACACTACTGGTCCAGCAGGCTACATCGTCAACAGTGTGGCCCATAGCCTTAAGGGAGGTGACCTGCATTTTTTCTCTCCTTTTCTCTCTTTCACTGGCTTGTATCCATTCGGACCCATTCAGCCTACTGTTTTAAGATCTTTATCCCCATCCAGGTGTCGATTTCTTCCTGGCGAGTGACAGCTCATTTATCCCCTGGATGGGGATAAACATCATAAAACAGTAGGGTGAATGGGGCCAAATGGATACAAGCCAGAGAAAGAGTAAAAGGGAGAAAAAAAAGCAGATGACCCCCCTTAAGACCTGCGCCCTATGTTTTTAACTTTGGCAAGCTTGGAACACATTATGATGCAACAATCAATTTATATGTTTTGATTAGTTCACATACTTTGATTGTGCCACTTTAATGTGTGTCATGTTTGTTGCAGTTAAACACATAATCTTTGAAGTGGACCTGCAAGGTTTTGATCGTATGGTGGAGATAGGTTAAGTGCCTCCTGGGGTTCCTTCACTCTAAACGCCCTTTTACAGCTAAGTCACTGTTTGTACTCTAAACCTAACCCATAGATTTATATTGGACGAAACCCCCCCCTTAACCTATATTAAATCTAAGTCTACTCTGATATCTCTTCAATCATTAGTCCAGACTGAGTTTATAGCCCACACTAACTCATTCATAACCAATTAGGAGTATAACTAAGCCATTGTATTACTATAACCAACATATTTTTAATACATGTGATGTTTTCCTTTACTCCCTTTATATTATAATTATGTATTATAATAATCATCCCCTGGTTACATGGCGACCTTGCCAGGATACATATAACCAGGGGATAATTATAGTACATATAGTACCTTAAAAAGGACTAGAGTAATCGAACTAATTTTTCTACTAAATAGGAAGACTTGGCTAGGGAATAGGTGTGGAAATTGACAGCTCATTTGCTCTAGTCCTATTCGAGTTACAGAGGCTAGAGGTTACGATTTCTGCCCAACCTAGAATGAACGCAGTATATTGAAATAGCAACGACTTTGCACAGTAGTGATTGTGAAAGGACTGTTTTGAATTGATTATTACACAATTGTTTTCTCTATTCACAAAAGTCTATGTTCAGGATTTTGAGATATTTATGAACCATAATATGTATTGTCTCCCTAAGGACTCCCTCTCAGGGTGATTATTCTGATTGCTTATTTCGACAATAAGGAATCTCAAATCGATGCCCAGAAGAGACTTAGCTTACCTCCACCAGTCTAGGTCTATGGCCAGCCAGCTAGACAAGTGAGTTACGCATACCCACAGCCCACTACCGTGGTTTTGTACCATAAAGCGCTGTCAGGAGGCGAGACTCGACTGTCAAGTTGGCTGGTGTGTGGTATAGTCTTGCAGATCCATTACAAGAAAAAGGTTCTGAACTATGTCAATGCATCGTTCTCATCAGAACCCTTAACATTTGTAATGTTTAGAGAGACCCTTGCTAGCTAGGTCATGCATCAGGCCTCCCCCTCAGTGTTACCTTTTGGGGCTGGGCCTTGGGGGGCGGAGGCTTCAATGGCACCTTATTCGCCGGCCCTTGATTCACCGGGCCCTTATTCGCCGGCCCCTGATTCGCCGGACCCTTATTCGCTGGCCCCTGATTCACCTGGCCTGGATTCACCTGGGCCGGATTCCCCTGGCCCGGATTCACCTGGCCTTGTGTCACCTGGCCCGGATTCACCTGAGCCGGATTCACCTGACCCCTCTGAATCTGGTCGTGGGCCTGACTCTCCGACTGCCTGCGGGACTGAGGGCCCCCCGGCGACCCTTGACGTCTCTCAACCTTAACAGTAGGAAGGAGCAAGAGAGAGAGGGGGGGGGGGGGAAGAGAGAGTTAGAGTGAGTGAGAGTAGGAAGGTGGAAGGCGGAGGAGCAAGAGAGAGAGAGAGAGAGAGAGGCAAGCATTGGTGAACGACCGAACAATGTAAGAGAAGAGAGAAGAATTAGAAAACTCGAATAAGAAAATTCTGGAATGAGGCTAAGATTCATACGACATAATCAGCTATATATGTGGAGTCCTTAACCCGAGGAAATGGTTTGAAATTGACAGGAGTGGACAACGCAAGCACCACAGACCGTTAATAGTTGAGAAGTGGTGGTCGAATTACAGTGCACGGGCTTAATAATATATATATACCAGAACTTGCAGAGAGGAGTCATCGTAAATTTAACATTCCCAGGCTAAGAGAGAGAGAGAGAGAGAGAGAGAAAATAAAGGCCAAATAGAGAAAGCAACTGCCCCAGAGGGTTCATCACTGTGCCTTAAGGGAGGATGGGTGTATTTATTTGCTTATATATTTATCTTATTATTTTTAGAGTTCCCACCCTAGACCTCCACCAAGCTTAAAAAAACACCCCAAGACTCCCCTTCAAGATAAATATTCCGGCCGGAGGCCGGTCACTACTACAGTATTAGCTCGCTATTGATCGCCAGGAAAAAATCGACGCCTAAGTGGCACGAAAGGTCTTGATATTGATAATTGTTGCTGTTGTTAGTGAATGTCCCTCTGGTGGCAGAGAGAGGAACAGTGTGGACCTTAATCTTAAACGTGGGAGGGGTCTACCTTTTATCTTCACACATCAAAAATATCTGGAGGGGGCATTCATTTCCCCACTTTAGAAAATGAATATAAATTATAACCGAATCAAATGTGGGTCCTTTTCCTTCCTTCCATTTTGTATATACTATGGAAGGAAAGTATAAACACTGCCCCATTGAAGAAGAAAACAAAGGGGATGGGGGTGGGGGGTTGAATTTGGCCCCAATGAAAATATAGCTAAGGAAGGGTGTGGTGTGGACCCCCTCTTCTTCCCCCCCATTGAAAATTATGGAAGGGTAGGATGCAGGCACCCCCTCCCATACCCCCCATGAAAACTATGGGAGGGTATAAAGCACGCCCCTCTCCCATACCCCCCTTACAAATTATGGAACGGTAGGATGCAGGCCCCCCCCTCTCATACACCCCTTGAAACTCAAAATCTGGAAGGTGAGTGTGACCCCTTTTCTCAATCCCCCATTTACGAATAACACATGAAAGGAAATTTTAGCCCCCTCCCATTATCAGTGCCCCCCTTCCCCCCTTCCGTGTTTATAACTAAGGTCCTAGGAAAGTAGGAAAGTGTGGCATTTGCAGATCGGCTAAAGTCGGTGTCATTTCAGCTGACGGTAAATTGAATCCCTCGGTAACTTATTTTCCGATAGTTAACAGGTTAATGTGAAACTATTGTGTTTGCATCATAGTAATACCAAGCTTTTATAATTACCAATATATCTCAACACAAAAGCTTAATAGTTAGATAAGAAATCAAGAGGAAGACATGAAAATTTACCAAGCTTTCATAATTATCGATATACAGTACTTCCCCCACCAAATCTTTATAATAGGTGGTAAGAAATCAAGAGTAAGTCGTGGCAATTTACCGTGAGCTGGAAATCAACCGAACATATTTACCTCGTCTCGTCCATCCTCCGGCTGGGGGGATGGTATAACACACCTCTTTTAGTTATCGGAATTATATTAACCCCTTCAGCACGATAACGAATTTGCATAATATTTGTTTTTTCTTTTTTTTTCTTTTTTATTTTTCCCTAATTTTTTTTTTCTATGTGAGTGAGGGAGACAAAAGGCAGAATTTCCTGTATCGAGTTCCTCCCCCAGAGTTGAAAGAGTGACAGGGCCCAAATCAAGGGACGTTCAAGGTTACCATTAGACGTTTTTCTTTTAGCTTATATAATCGCCTGTCCCTTCATGTTTATTACAGCTACACATAGACGATTTTAGGCAGATTAGGATGGCTCTATGGTAGTTTCGAGGATTCATATATATAATCTACAGCCTTTTTTTTAATTGTTAGACGACCTTCCTAAGCTGACTAAAATCGTCTAATAGTTGCCAAAATATAATAGAAGTGGCGTCACCGGTACTGAAGGGGTTAAGCCTCTTCAGCTCTATTATAACACTCTTTTGACTTGATTTATTCCGGCTAACAATAGACGATTTGTTGAGGCCTAAAAAGGATCCATGTTATTTAGAGGGTTTATGGAGATATTAATGGCCTTATCGAGTCCAAAAAGTTAAGACGATTTTATGCAGCTTAAAGGTGGGGGCGCATGGGTTGAGATAAACAGGGAATGATAATCGCCAAGCTGTACATAATTATCTTGCAAAATGCAATGGCACTGAAATAATTATTAACAATGGTATAAAGGATTTTGTGGATCGTCTATTACGGGTCTGTGACGTCACAAGAGTGTAAATCCACCATCCAGTCTAGGCTAAGGATACTGGTGCGTGACGTCACAGGCCCGGTATAGACGATCCGCAAAATCCTTTATACCATTGTTAATAATTATTTCAGTGACATTGCATTTTACAAGATAATTATATGCAGGTTGGCGATTATTTTTCCATGTTTACCTCAAACCACGAGCCCCCACCTTTAAGGGGAGACGAGTCGCTTTTCTAGACCACCTTCTCCCTCATCTTTAGACCCATTAGTTTGGCGATTTTATGAACTTTCGCCCCATTTCTGTCAATTTTAAGACCTTTCCTGTAGGTCTCGATTTTTTCCTGGCGAGCGATAGCGAGCCTGTAATTTAAGAGGAATCGGCCTTCGGCCAGAACATTTGTCTACCGAAAAATGTACAAATTTATCTTGAAAGGGGGTCTAGGGGGCTTCATTTTAAGCTTGATGGAGGTCTAGCGAGGAAACTAGAAAAATAATAAATAAATACCAAAAAATTGGCAAAAAGTGAAGGATCTCTATTATTTAGATGGTCCATTGAGATAGTATTGGACCTACTAAGTCCAAAAGGTTAGACGATTTTATGCAGGTTAAGGGGAGGTCTCCACTTGAGGGATTTTTTTCTTGACCCCTTTCTCCCTCATGTTTAGCCCCATTGCTTTTGATATTATAAAACGTTTGCCCCATTAGTTTAGCGATTTTAAGATCTTTCACCCCATATTAAGACCTTTCGTGCCATTCAGGTGTCAATTTTATCCTGGCGAGCGATAGCGAGCCTGTAATTTAAGAGTAACCGGCCTTCGGCCGGGAATTTTTTCTACCGAAAAATTTACAAATTTATCTTGAAAGGGGGTCAAGGGGTGAAATTTTAAGATTGCTGGAGGAGTAAGAAACAAACTAAAAACCTCCCCTTAACCCTTTTAAAATTGCTGGAGGAGTAGGAAACAAACTAGAAACCTCCCCTTAACCCCTCGAGTCCTGGAGATTTTTATAAACTACAGAAAATCGTCTAATGGTAACCAGAATAAGGTGAAAGTGACGTCACCGTGCTGCGAGGGTCAAGGGGGATCATCTGTTTTGGTTCTGTCCTTTTCTATCTTTCTCTGGCTTGTATCCATTTGGCCCCATTTAGCCTACTGTTTTAAGACGTTTATCCCCATCCAGGTGTCATTTTTTTACTGGTGAGCGGTAGCGAGCCAGCATATATATATATACTTTTGTTTTGACATCAAGCTAAATTTGTACATTTTTCGATAGAAAAATGTGTCCGGCGAAGCCGGGTTTCTCCATACAATGCTGGCTCGGTATCGCTCGCCAGGAAGAAATCGACACCTGGATGGGGATAAACGTCTTAAACCAGTTGGCTGAATGGGGCCGAATGAATACAAGCCAGAGAAAAAGAGAAAGGGAGAGAAAGATTTAAAAAGCCGGTGATACGTATATACTGTATCGTGTGTTGTCGACCATCTATAAATAAACCATGCATCTGGGGTTTTAAAATGTTCCTGGGACATTTAATTATTTATATAACTTAATAGATTTACCATTGCAAATTAATAGATAATTATATTTAAAGCCGAACTTTACTTTTGGGGCATAGCATGAAGAAATTATTTAAAGTAACCCAATGATTAAACACAAATTACAATAATACACGTTTAAAATACTATTAAATAAATACACTTATAGAAAGGTAGTGCAACAGGAAATATACATATATATATACTGTATATACAGGGTGTTCCAGTAATGCTTTTCATAAATTATATGGTGGACTCATCAGACAAAAATAAGAATACATTACTCTATGAACATGAGGTTGAGTATTTATAATAACGGAGTTATTACACGATTTAAGTTAACGATAGATACAATGCCATTCAGTCCAAGGGGTAATGTTGCCATTTTAGTGGATTATATCCATTTGGCCTTCGCTATCGCTTGCTAGCCTCAAGATAGTGAGCAGTAGCGATCTGACTTTTCGGTAGAAAAATATGTCCGGCTTCGCCGGATTTGATTTTTCTACCGAAAAAATCAGCTCACTACCGCTCGCTAGCCTGAAGAGAGAACGCCGATTGGATACAAACCGCTAGAATGGTAACAGTACCAGGGGGTACTAAATGGCAACATTACCCCTTGGACTGAATGGCATTGTATCTATCGTTAACTTAAATCGTGCAATAACTCCGTTATTATAAATACTCAACCTCATGTTCATAGAGTAATGTATTCTTATTTTTGTCTGATGAGTCCACCATATAATTTATGAAAAGCATTACTGGAACACCCTGTATATATATATATATATATCTATGCGTTATGTTAGACAAATGTTGGGCTGGGGAAAGGTATGTGTTGTATGTTCGTGCGTGTATCATTATATATTTATATTTTAATGAAGGGGGGGTCACCGTTTTTTGTTGTTTTTACTTTATCTCCTTTTCTCTCTTTCTCTGGCTTGTATCCATTCGGCCCCATTCAGCCTACTATTTTAAGACGTTTATCCCCATCCAGGTGTCGATTTCTTCCTGGCGAGCGATAGCGAGCCAGCATTGTATGGAGAAATCCGGCTTCGCCGGATAAATTTTTCGACTCATATAGACACAAGCTCACTTATTCACCATACTCACAACTACTCACACTCACTCATATACTGTAGACTAATATGCTTCTCACACTCACTAACATGGTACTCATAACTCACATTATACTCAATCCCCATAAGCTTTCCTTAACGACACTTGCATACCACTTCACTTAAGGCTCACACACAATCACACTTCAATACATGCTCTCTCTCTCTCTCTCTCTCTCTCTCTCTCTCTCTCTCTCTCTCTCTCTCTCTCTTCTATCTGCAGAGGGCTGGGGTGATAATTATGAAAAAAAAAAAAAAAATTTTTTTTATGTATATGTATGTGTGTGCACTGTACAGTATGTATATATATACTGTATATATATGTATGTATGTGTGTATGTATGTATGTGTATATGTGTGTATGTGTGTATATGTGTGTACCGGTGTATATATGTGTATGTATGTATGTATGTGTATATGTATGTATATATGTATGTATGTATGTATGTTTATATGTATATGTATGTATATGTATATATATATATATGTATATGTATATGTATGTATGTGTATGTGTGTATGTGTATATATGCATATATGCATATATAGTTTGTAAGGCCAGACTGCCTAGTAAGGACCTTGTGGTCTGTGTATCTATGTAGCTCTATGTAGCTCTCTCTCTCTCTCTCTCTCTCTCTCTCCGTCCCTCACTTCACACACTCTTGACATAAAATCGTCTGCAGTTAGCTAAAGGAAAGCCAAATATAATAGTCATCCCCCTATTTGAAAAGTCTGTAATTTCTTCGCCCGGGCAATAAATCACTTTTTACTGCACACTTAGCGTTCTGGGGGCGAGGAAAAAATATGTTCTTTCTTGGACTAAGTGGTCATTTGGGGAAAGGTTACAGGTTCACGGGCGCTTGTGTGGGGGTGTAAGGGGTGGTGGGGCGCTTGTGTAGGGGTGGTGGGGCGCTTGGGTGGGGGTGGGGGTGGTGAGGCGCTTGTGTAGGGGTGGTGGGGCGCTTGTGTAGGGGTGGTGGGGCGCTTGTGTAGGGGTGGTGGGGAGCTTGTGTAGGGGTGGTGGGGCGCTTGTGTGGGGGTGGTGGGGCGCTTGTGTAGGGGTGGTGGGGAGCTTGTGTGGGGGTGGTGGGGCGCTTGTGTGGGGGTGTAGGGGTGGTGTAAAAGGGTGTTGGGTAGACGATTAGTGTGAGGGGAAATTACTTTGAGTATTAATGTGAGGGTAGATGAGTATTATAAGGATATACCTGTATATGATTACAATAAAGGTTAGATTATTGGTCTCCGAAGGTCTTAATAATATACCGACCAACTGACTAACTAACTAACTGACTGACTGACTGACCGACTAACTGACTGACCAACTGACTAACTGACTGACTGACTGACCAACTGACTAACTAATTAACTGACTGACCATCTGACTGACTAACTAACTAATTGACTGACTGACTAACTAACTAATTGACTAACTAACTAACTAATTGACTGACTGACTAACTAACTGACTGACTGACTGACCAACTGACTGACTGACGCACTAATTATCCAACTGACTGACTCACTGACCAACTGATTGACTAACTAACTAATTGACTAACTAACTAACTAACTAACTGACTGACCAACTGACTGACTGACGCACTAATTATCCAACTAACTGACTGACTCACTGACCAACTGACTGACTAACTAACTAACTGACTGACCAACCAACCAACTGATTGACCAACTAACTGAATGACTAACTAACTAACTGACCAACTGACTAACTAACTAACTGACTGACTAACTAACTGACCAACTGACTGACTAACTAACTAACTGACTGAATGACCAACTGACTGACCAACTAACTAACTAACTAACTGACCAACTGACTAACTAACTGACCAACTGACTAACTAACTAACTGACTGAATGACCAACTGACTAACTAACTAACTGAAAGACCAACTGACTGACCAACTAACTAACCAACTAACTAACTAACTAACTGAATGGCCAACTGACTGACCAACTAACTAACTGACTGACTAACTAACTAACTGACTGAATGACCAACTGACTGACCAACTAACTAACTGAATGACTAACTAACTGACTGACTAACTAACTGACTGACCAACTAACTGACTGACCAACTAACTAACTGAATGACTGAATGACCAACTGACTAACTAACTAACTGACTGACTGACTAACTAGCTGACTGACTAACTAACTGATTGACCAACTAACTGACTGACCAACTAACTAACTGACTGACTAACTAACTAACTGACTGAATGACCAACTGACTAACTAACTAACTAACTGACTGAATGACCAACTGACTAACTAACTAACTATATAACTGAATTACCAACTAACTAACTGACCAACTGACTAACTAACTGACTAACTAACTAACTAACTGACTGAATGACCAACTGACTGACCAACTAACTAACTGACCAACTGACTAACTAACTAACTAACTGAATGACCAACTGACTGACCAACTAACTAACTAACTGACCAACTGACTAACTAATTGACCAACTGACTAACTAACTAACTGACTGAATGACTGACTGACTGACTAACTAACTGACTGAATGACCAACTGACTGACCAACTAACTAACTAACTGACTGACTAACTAACTAACTAGCTAACTAACTGACCAACTGACTAACTAACTAACTAACCAACTGACTGACTGACTGAACTGATTGACTGACTGAATTAACTGACCTGTTGGGTAATAACTTCTTGTTTACGTAGCCCCGCCTCCTCATCGTCACACTCGGCAGAGAGGTCGCCAGAGGAGAACCTGGAGGGGGGGAGAGAGAGGGGTGTTAGTGTGGGGGGCCCGGGGGTGGTGGTGGGGGGGGGGGGATACATTGGGTGTTATGTGTGGGGGCGCAAGGGGGCGTGTGTGGTGGTGGTAGACATGGGTGTTAGTGTGGGGGGTCAGTAGGGGTGGTGGTGGGGGGGGGGGGAGACATGGGGTGTTAGTGTGGGAGGTCAGTAGGGATGGTGGTGGGGGGGGAGGAGACATGGGATGTTAGTGTGGGGAGTTAAGGGGCGTGGGGGGGGGAGACATGGGGGGTCGAGGGGGTGCGGGGGGCAAACATGGGGTGTTAGTGTGGGGGTCAGGGGGTGTGGGGGGGGTAGACATGGGGTGTTAGTGTGTGGGGGTCAGGGGGGTGTGAGGGGGGGGCCATGGGGCGTTAGTGTGGGGTGGGGGGGTGCAGGGGCCGTGAGTGGGGTTGAGGGAAGGGAGGCGGGGGTGTTAGTGTGAAGGGTCAGTGGGTGGTAGGGGGGGGGGGGGGGGGGGCTGTGGGGGGGGGGGGGGGGGGGGGCGGGGGGGGGAGGGGCATGGACGTGGGGGATCACGGGGGCTGGGAATTCATGAGGGTAAGGGTTCTTGGGGGGAGGGGGGGGAGACAGGTGTTATTGTGGGGAGTCAGGGGGATGGTAGGGGGGGGGGGGGGGGGGGGGGGCGTTAGTGTCGCGGGTGAGGAGTGGCGTTCATGGGGTGGGGGGTTCTGGGGGTCTGTTCTTGGGGGAGAGGGGATGGGGGAGGTGGCGTTCATGGGGGGGTCTGTTCTTGGAGGAGGTGGGGGAGTTCTGGGGGACTTCTTGGGGGGTAAGTAGCGTTCATTGGGGGGGGGGGGGGGGGGGGGGGGGGGGAGGTAGTGTTCATGGGGGGTTATACATTCGGCCTGATCACAAATACAATATAACCTCGTTCTTTGATAAGTGAGGTACAGTCGGTCTAATAGTGAGAATCATAGTGGAATATTATATACAGTATACTGTATATATATATATATATATATATATATATATATATATATATATATATTTATACTCTATATATAAATTTACATAGATACCCTGACCACACAGACATTACGACCCAAACGAGGTGATCAGGGTCTAGTAGTTATAGCAGAAGACCCAAATAGAGAAAAGTGGAAGAACAAGATAGCACAGTAGAAAATAGAGAACGAGATATTACAATTATAGCACTAACATGTAAATAGTATAAGCGTCAACAAACATGCGAGCGCTAGCGGGGGTATATACACCATTTAAGGGGAGATTTCCACTTGAGGGAATGTTTTTCTGGACCCCTTTATCCCTTATGTTTAGCCCCATTGCTTTTGAGATTTTAAGACGTTTGCCCTAGTAGTTTGGACATTTTAAGACATTTAGCCTCATTTATGTCAATTTTAAGACCTTTCGTGCCATTAAGGTGTCGATTTTTTCCTGGCGAGCCATAGCGAGCCTATAATTTAAGAGCAACCGGCCGGGAAATTTTTCTACCGAAAAATGTACAAATTTATCTTGAAAGGGGATCTAGGGGGTGTAATTTTAAGCTTGATGAAAACGTAGGGAACAAACTAAATACCTCCCCTTAAAGGGAGCCCACCTCGGGGTTTTTTTTTGTCTCCCCCTCTCTCTCTGGGTTGTATCCATTCGGCCCCATTCAGCCTACTGATTTAAGACATTTATCCCCATCCAGGTGTCAATTTTTTCCTGGCGAGCGGTAGCGAGCCAACATATTATATACAATGTTTTTGTCAACAGGCTAAATTTGTACATTTTTCGATAGACAAATGTCTCCAGCGAAGCCGGATTTCTCGCTATCGCTATTGCTCGCCAGGAATATATCGACACCTGGATTGAGTTAAACATCTTTAAAAAGTTGGCTGAATGGGGCCGAATGGATACAAGCCAGAGAAAGAGAGACAAAAAAAAAAAAAAAAAAAAAATCACCCCTTAACACAATAATCAAATCAATCTTCTACTTCACCCACAAAACACAATTACTAAAGTCTACGGGAATTGCACACCAGGATTCAGTGTAGCAGATTCGGATACTGTATAGTCTATTCGCTGTAAGTAGGCGAGAAATCATGACCTCTATCCTCTGTAACTCAAAAAAATCATGACCTCTAACCTCTGTAACTCAAAAAATCCTGACCTCTAACCTCTGTAACTCAAAAAATCCTGACCTCTAACCTCTGTAACTCAAAAAATCCTGACCTCTAACCTCTGTAACTCAAAAAATCCTGACCTCTTATCCTCTGTAACTCAAAAAATCCTGACCTCTAACCTCTGTAACTCAAAAAATCATGACCTCTAACCTCTGTAACTCAAAAAATCATGACCTCTAACCTCTGTAACTCAAAAAATCATGACCTCTAACCTCTGTAACTCAAAAAATCATGACCTCTAACCTCTGTAACTCAACAAAATCATGACCTCTAACCTCTGTAACTCAAAAAATCATGACCTCTAACCTCTGTAACTCAAAAAAATCATGACCTCTAACCTCTGTAACTCAAAAAAATCATGACCTCTAACCTCTGTAACTCAAAAACGACTGGCGTAATCGAGCTAATATTTCCACCATTTGGGAAGAGTCCGTCAAGGCATAGATGTGGAGATTTACAGCCCATTTGATCCAGCCCTTTTTTGAGTTACAGAGGATAGCGGTCATGATGTCTCGCCTACTTGCAGCGAATAGACTACAGTGTGTTTGTTAACCCCTTCTGTACCGACGACGGCTTTTTCATTTTCTTGTAGCTATGTTTAGACGATTTTGAGCAGTTTAAGAAGGATTTGTGGTGGTAAAAAAGGTTAAAGGGGAGGCAGAACGTTTTTCTGGACCCCCTTCTCCCTAATGTTTAGCCCCACTAGTTTTGAGATTATAAGACGTTCGGCCCATTAGTTTGGCGATTTTAACACCTTTCGCCACATTTCGTTGTCAATTTTAAGACCTTTCGTGCCATTTAGGTGTCGATTATTTCCTGGCGAGCGATAGCGAGCTTGCAATTTTAAGAGAAACCGGCCTTCGGCCGGGAAATATTTCTACCGAAAAATGTACAAATTTATCTTGAAGGGAGGTCTAGGGGGTGTTTTTCTAAGTTTGATGGAGGTCTAGCGAGGAAACTAAACAAATATATGAATACATGAATTAATAGACCAAACAAACGGCCAGTCTCCCCTTAAGTGAGATAGTTCGAAGCCTGTTAATTGTTGATGGCCCTATTTAAACTGTATAAAATCGTCTTACAGTAGCCAGAATAAAGTTAAAAAGACGTCACCGGTACAGAAGGGGTTAAATTTGTATTTTGTTTTCCTTGTTTCTTCTTTTTCTAACTTGGGATTTTTTTTTCAACGTTATCCATATTTCGGCTATGAAGACAAACTTATTATTTGCTCTATATTAAATTAGGAAATACACACACACACACACACACACACACACACACACACACACACACACACACACACACACACAACACAAACGTAATAACACCACACCATACTTCGCAAACACACACGCACGCACATGCCCTACTACACACACACACACACACACACACACAACACACAACACAGACGTCATAACTCACACCATACTTCGCAAACACACACGCACGCACACGCCCTACTACACACACACACACACACACACACACACACACAACACAGACGTCATAACTCACACCATACTTCGCAAACACACACGCACGCACACGCCCTACTACACACACACACACACACACACAACACAAACGTAATAACACACCACACCATACTTCGCAAACACACACGCACGCACACGCCCTACTACACACACACACACACACACACACACACACACACACACACACACACACACACACACACACACACACACACACACACACACACACACACAATTGAATTATATAGTAATGGTAAGACGTTTATACCCATCCAGTTGTCGAGTTTTTCCTGGCGAGCGATAGCGAGCCAGCATTGTAGGGAGATATCCGGCTTCGCAGGAGACATTTTTCTATCGAAAAACGTACAAATTTATCCTGCTGTAATTGTTTCAAATATGTTTTCATTGTTTCAAATATGCTGGCTCGCTATCGCTCGCTAGGAAAAAATCGACAACTGGATGGGGATAAACATCTTAAAACAGTAGGCTAAATTGGGCCAAATGGATACAACCTAGAGAGAGAGAGAAACAAAAAACAAGGTGGGCCCCCTTAAGTATTAAAATGGTTTGTTGTGTTCCTCTATTATTAATATTTGAGATGATGTTTAAAAGTCTTTGTTGTATAATTATTACACTTTATTTCTATGGATTATATTATTATTATTATTATTATTATTATTATTATTATTATCATTATTATTATCATTATTATTATTATTATTATTATTTTTATTATTATTATTATTATTTATTATTATTGTTATTATTATTATTATTATTGTTATTATTATTATTATTATTATTATTATTATTATATCGTATATATATATATAACGTAACATTCTCAATATAGGCATTACCCTTTTGACCCACCTATATCTCTCTCTCTCTCTCTCTCTCTCTCTCTCTCTCTCTCTCTCTCTCTCTCTCTCTCTCTCTCTCTCTCTCTCTCTCTCATACACATTACTTCAATTAAAGCTGTCTTGCTCAATGGGTGGTCCTCTTTATGGGGGGGGGGGGGGGGAGGCACACAATTGGAAGCTCTCAGAAATATGTGAGTATCGTATGAGTATTGTGTGAGTATTGTATGAGTATTGTGTGAGTATTGTATGAGTATTATGATAGTTTTGTGTCAGTATTATATGAGTATTATATGAGTAATGTGTGAGTAATAAACTTTCTGTCATCACAAATGTATAAATGCCTAAATTCATTCATGCATCGTTGAAAGGTACGGTACTCAAGCCCGGTATCGTCCTCTTCCTTATATTCTGGCAACTATTAGACCATGTTATTCAGCTTAGGAATGACCTCTACCAATAACAAAAGCTACCGAATATTATCGTAAGGGGAGGTTTCTAGTTTGTTTCCTACTCCTCCAGCAATCTTAAAATGTCACCCCCTAGACCCCCTTTCAAGATAAATTTGTACATTTTTCGGTAGAAAAATGTCCCGGCCGAAGGCCGATTCCTCTCAAATTACAGGCTCGCTATCGCTCGCCAGGAAAAAATCGACACCTGAATGGCACGAAAGTTCTTAAAATTGACAGAAATGGGGCGAAAGTTCTTAAAATCGCCAAACTAAAGGGGGGCGAGCGTCTTAAAATCTAAAAAGCAATGGGGCTAAACACGAGAGAGAAAGGGCTCCAGAAAAAATCCCTAAGTGGAAATCTCCCCTTAACTAAGAAGGATGTCTACCAATAACAAAAGCTACCGAATATTATCTTAAGTCAGCAGCATCTTTTCAGCTACCAAATATCCTTCCTAAGCTTGAAAGGGATATGGTTCACTTGTTGGGCGATGTTTGCATGTATTCATTATTTTTCTAAGTTTCCTCCCTAGACCTCCATCAAATTTTAAAAAACATCCATTAGATCCCCCTTCTAGATTAATTTGTACATTTTTCGGTAGAAAAATTTCTCGGCCGAAGGCCGGTTCTTCCAACATTACAGGCTCACTATCGTTCGCCAGGGAAAAAATCGACACCTAAATAGCACGAAAGGTCTAAATATTGACTAACTAATGGGGCAAGCATCTTAACATCTGAAAACTAATGGGGCTAAACATGAGGGAGAAGGGGATCTATAAAAACGACCCATGTCCCCTTAAAAAAATACGTGCTTGTGTGGGTGTAAGAGGGAGTCTATCTTTACTATCTCTCTCTCTCTCTCTCTCTCTCTCTCTCTCTCTCTCTCTCTCTCTCTCTCTCTCTCTCTCTCTCTCCCTTCAGCTACATTCAGACGATTTTATGAAGCTTAGGAAGGATATAGGGTCGCTAAGAGGATTATTTGAGATAGTCTATGTATGTATGTATGTATGTATATGTATATGTATGTATGTATGTATGTATAGTCTATATTATGAATTGGTAGACGTCCTTCCTAAGCTGAATACAATTGTCAAATAGTTTGCCGCCAGCCTATAATGGGAAGGGTGTCGGCGGTACTGAAGGGGTTAAGGGGAGGCAGACCGTTTTTCTGGACCCCCTTCTCCCTAATGTTTAGCCCCACTCGTTTTGAGATTATAAGACCCATTAGTTTGGCGATTTTAACACCTTTCGCCCCATTTAGTTGTCAATTTTAAGACCTTTCGTGCCACTTAGGTGTCGATTATTTCCTGGCGAGCGATAGCGAGCCTGCAATTTTAAGAGGAATCGGCCTTCGGCCGGGACATTTTTCTACCGAAAAATGTACAAATTTATCTTGAAGGGGGGTCTAGGGGGTGTTTTTCTAAGCTTGATGGAGGTCTAGGGAGGAAACTAAAAACATATATGAATAAATGAATTAATAGACCAAACAAACGGCCAGTCTCCCCTTAACCTTCTGAGGGTCGATGAGGCATTTGTGTTATATTACCAGGCTATTATTATTAGACGATTATTTTCAGATTAGGAAGGATATAATTATGGAAGTCAGTGGGTTGATTAAGATAGTGCTTTTTGTTTTTCTTTCTGTGTATGGAGGAGACAAAAGACAGGTTGCCTGTAACGAGTGTCTCCCCCAGAGCCAAAAGAGTGACAGAGCCAAATTCAAGGGTTGTTTGAGTCAAAATGCCTGGGCACACGAAGTTTAAAGCAGTCTAAGTCATAGGATAAAGGAAAGATTGATTGAGGGAGAGAGTTCCAGATTTCACTTGTTGAGTAGAAGAAAGACTGAGAAAATTTACCAATTCTTGGGTTGGAGAACTAAACAGAATAGGAGTGGCACTGTGTTGAAAGGCGGGTGCCTCGCATTTGCCGCAAGGGAGGAGGTATACACTGAGAGAGCTCTGAAGAACACTGATTGTTTTAATATCGATAGAAGAGTGATAGAGATGCAACATTGTGGCGTGTAGAAATAGATTGTAGGGAACTAGTAGGAAGGGAGTTGATGAGGGAAAATGTTTTTAATTCTACTCGTTCGAAAGTGCGGTATGGGTGGAGCCTCCCCACACAAATGCGAGCAATACTCGATACAGGGGAGCACTGTGCCTCTATACAGGGCAAGAATCTGTCCAGGGGTGAAGAACCTATGGAGACGGTTGAGCTCACCTAAATTTTGGGAAGCTGTTTTAGCAAGAGTGGCAATATGATCTTTCCAAGAAAGATTGGATGAAAAAGATACACCTAGAATATTGAGAGAAGATGAAGGGTTGATTTGTGTGTTGTTGAAGAATAATTGCTAGTCTTGCGGAATATTGCGATGGAGAGATAGAGGGAGAAATTGGGTCTTGGAGGCATTGAAAGTAACAAGATTTTCTCTGCCCCAATCATAAATAATTGATGGATCAGAAGATAGGCGTGCTATGGCTCTGTTCTGTGAGTTTTGGAGTGATTGTATGCTGAGTTGTTGTGAAAAACTATTTGAATAGTGTAACGTAGAGCAATCAGCATTAATAAATATTAGAAAGAGAATTGGAAACAGGACAGAACCCTGAGGAACACCGGAGTTGATTGGTTGAGGAAGTGACCGATGGCCATCCACAACTGCAGCTATGGAGCGGTCTGAAAGGAAATTAGACCTTTGCACAGATGGAGGGATAGAAACCGAAGGAGGGTAGTTTGGAAATTGAAGATTTGTTCCAGACTCTATCAAAGGCTTTCGATATGTCTAGTGCAATAGAAAAAGTCTCACCGAAGTCCCAAAAGGAGGATGACCAATAGTTAGTAAGACAAGCAAGAAGATCACCAGTAGAGCAGCCTTTAAGGAAATCGTTCTGGCGATCTGAAAGTAGATTATGTGAAAATAAATGCTAAGATTTTTTAGTTAAGAATTGTTTCAAAAACTTTAGAGATGCAAGAAATGAGAGCAATTGGACGATAGTTGGAGGGTTGAGAGCGGTCACCTTTCTTTGGGACAGGTTGAATAAGAGCAAACTTCCAGCAAGAAGGAAAGACGTTGGGCTGAGAGTACATCCTTAGAAGAGATTATGATATTGGGCATAAGTAAGTGAGAGGTGGGTGGAGAGGGAGGATAGCGCCGTAATCATCCAGGGTGGAGTTTTTAGCAAAGGTTTGAGCGAGGTGTTCAGCTTTGTCAAAGGAAGAGGTGACGGTGGTATCATTAGAGTGGAAAAGAGGAGGGAAAGACGAGGAAGTGAAATTGTTGAAGAGGTTTTTGGCTAGATGCCAGAAAGCTTGGGAAGAGCTAGAGTTGGATAGTTCAGTGCATTTGTTATTAATGAAAGAGTTTTTAGCGAGTCGAAGGACAGATTTGGCTTGATTCCGGGCAGAGACATAAAATACGGGAATCTTGAGTTTGAAGGTGACGATACTGTTTGAATGCTTCCTCCTTATTACAGACAGCAGTAGAACAAGCGTGAGTAAACCAAGATTTTTGTGAGTTAGTCTGAGAGAAAGAGAATGGGATGTATGTTTCCATGTCTGAAAGGATTACCTCAGTAATGCGCTCGGCACTCTCTGAGGGTCCCCGGCCATATAAGAAAAAATGGGAAATCAAAGAAGTACTGCCGTATAGCCTCCCAGTCGGCAGTGGCAAAGTGCCACAAGCGTCGCCAGCTGGGGGGGTCAGAAGGCCGTACTGGAGAGACAGGACAGGTAACAGAGATAAGGTTATGATTGGAGGAGCCGAACGGAGAGAGAACATTTATATTAGAAGCAGAAGGATTAGAGGTTAGAAATAAGTCAAGGATGTTGGGCCGATCTCCAGGGCGGTCCGGGATATGAGTTGGTTGCTGGACTAACTGCTCTAAGTCATTTAGGATAGACAAGATGTAGGCTTGTTCACCAGGTTGGTCAGTGAAAAGAGAGGAGAGCCATTGGTGGTGGTGAACATTGAAATATCTTAAGATGGAGATTTCAGAAAAGGAAGGGATGGCTAGAATGTGTTCCACTTTAGAAGTAAGATAAAGTCAAAGAATTGTGGATGATTCAGTATAATGGCAAGAAAGGTCTTAATATTGAACAAAGAAATGGAGCGAAAAGTCTTAAAATCGCCAAACTAATGGGCTGAAGGTCTTATAATATCAAAACTAATGGGGCTAAGCATGAGAGAGAAAGGGGGCCATAAAAACCATCCATCCCCCCTTAAGGGGAGTGACCTGTTTTTGTTCTGTCCTTTTCTACCTTTCTCTGGCTTGTATCCATTGGGCCCCATTCAGCCTACTGTTTTAAAACGTTTATCGCCATCCAGGTGTCAATTTCTTACTGGTGAGCGGTAGCGAGCCAGCATATTTTTCATTTTTGTTAGACAACAGGCTAAATTTGTACATTTTTCGATAGAAAAATGTCTCCGGCGAAGCCGGATTTCTTTATATAATGCTGGCTCGCTATCGCTCGCCAGGAAGAAATCGACACCTAGATGGGGATAAACGTTTTAAAATAGTTGGCTGAATGGGGCCGAATGGATACAAGCCAGAGAAAGATAGAAAAGGACAGAAATAACAAAATGCAGGTCACCCTCCTTAACAGAATAAAGGGCCGATACGTACGGTGGGTCACTTAGAGCCGAACGGAAAGCCATGTAAAGAAAACAAGTGTTGGTGAGAGATTCAAGGGGCACTTATCATATAGTCAGAAATGGGGAGTAAACCCTTTGAGTATTTTGCCGCATTTTTGACAATTTATTCTGGCTATCATTAGGTGATATTATACAGCTTAGGAAGGAACTGTGGGAGTTGAAAGGGTAGAGACTGGCCCAATCACCCACTGACTGCCATAATACCCTTCCTAATCTAAAGAAAATCATCTAATGATAGTCAGAATAAACTGCCAAAACGCGTCATGATCCTCAGGGGGTGAAATGGCCACGTGCGAGTTTCAGGCTGTAAGGAAGTTGGAGCCGTAAACATCGATATCAAACAGAAATGCAATAATACTGCTGGTTTCTGGTGGATTAACCCCTTCTGTACCGGCGATGTCTTTTTAGTTTTATTCTAGCTATATTTAGAGGATTTTGTGCAGTTTAAGAAGGATCTGTGGTAGTTAAAAGGGTTAAGTGAGATAGTTCCAAGCCTGTTAATTGCTGGAGGCCCTTTTGAAACTGAATAAAATCTTCTAATAGTAGCCAGATTAAAGTTAAAAAGACGTTGCCGGAACGAAGGGGTTAAGAAGTGTGTTGAATTGGGGAAATTCTGCTCAATATCGATGTCTACGGCTCCAACTTCCTTATAGAACGAAACTCGCCAGTGGATCAATTTATCTCCTACTAAATTCGAACCTGCTATAGTGTTCTTTACTAATCCAAAAATATCTAGTCTAAAAATGCCATAAAACGACTCGTGTGACTCCATCTTGAGGGAGTAATGGTAGATGGTTATGTTGATGGTTATGTTGATGGTTTTGTAAGATGGTGTGTGTGTGTGTGTGTGTGTGTGTGTGTGTGTGTGTGTGTGTGTGTGTGTTGTAGAGGCTGTTGATGTGTGTGTGTGTGTAGGCTGTTCTTAAATATGTGTGTGTGTGTGTGTATGTGTAGGCTGTTGTGTGTGTTATGAGTACATGAAGGGGGTGGGGGGTTATGAGTACATGGAGGGTGTGGGGGTTATGAGTACATGCAGGGGGTGGGTGGCTTATGAGTACATGGATGGGGTGGGGGTTATGAGGACATGGGGGGGGGGGGGTTTATGAGTACATGAAGGGGAGGGGGTTATGAGTACATGAAAGGGGTGGGGGTTATGAGTACACGGAAGGGGTGGTGGTTATGAGTACATGGAGGGGTGGTGGTAGTTATGAGTACATGGAGGGGTGGTGGGGGTTATGAGTACATGGAGGGAAGGGGGTTATGAGTACATGAAAGGGGTAGGGGTTATAAGTACATGGAGGGGTGCGGGTTATGAGTACATGGAGGGGGTGGTGGTTGTAAGTACATGGAGGGGGTGGTGGTTATGAGTACATGGAGGGGGTGGGGGTTATGAGTACATGGAGGGGGTGGGAGTTATGAGTACATGGAGGGGGGTTATGAGTACCGGTACATGGAGGGGGTGAGGGTTATGAGTACATGGAGGGGGGTTATGATACATGGGGGTGTTATGAGTACATGGAGGGGGTGAGGGTTATGAGTACATGGAAGGGGTGGGGTTATGAGTACATGGAGGGGGTGGGGGTTATGAGTACATGGAGGGGGTGAGGGTTATGAGTACATGGAAGGGGTGAGGGTTATGAGTACATGGAGGGGGTGGGGGTTATGAGTACATGGAGGGATGGGGGTTATGAGTACATGGAAGGGGTGGGGGTTATGAGTACATGGAGGGGGTGGGGTTATGATTACATGGGGGGGGGGGGGTTATGAGTACATGGAGCGGGTGAGGGTTATGAGTACATGGAAGGGGTGAGGGTTATGAGTACAGGGAGGGTTATGAGTATATGGAGGGGGGGGGGGTATTATGAGTACATGGAGGGGGATTATGAGTACAAGTAGGGGGTGGGGGTTATGAGTACATGGAGGAAAGGTTATGAGTACATGGAGGGGGGGGGGGTTATGAGTACATGGAGGGGGGTTATGAGTACAAGTAGGGGGTGGGGGTTATGAGTACATGGGGGGTATGAGTACATGGAGGGGGTTATGAGTACATGGAGGGGGGGGAGGGGGTTATGGGTACATGGAGGGTGGTGGGGGTTATGAGTACATAGAGGGGGGTGGTGGTTATGAGTACATGGATGGGGTGGTGGTTATGAGGACATGGAATGGGTTGTGAGGTTATGAGTACATGGATGTGGTGGGGGTTATGAATACATGGAGGGGGTGGAGGTTATGAGTACATGGAGGGGGTGGGGGTTATGAGTACATGGAGGGTGGTGGGGGTTATGAGTACATGGAGGGGTGGGGGTTATGAGTACATGGAGGGGTGGGTTATGAGTACATGGAAGGGGTGGGGGTTATGAGTACATGGAGGGGGTGGGTTATGAGTACATGGAGGGGGTGGGATATGAATACATGGAAGGGGTGGGGGTTATGAGTACATGGAGGAGGTGGGTTATGAGTACATGGAGGGGGTATGAGTACATTGGGGGGGCTATGAGTACATGGAGGGGGGTATGAGTACATGGAGGGGGGATTATGAGTACATGGAGGGGGGTGGGGGTTATGAGTACATGGAGGGGGGTATGAGTACATGGGGAGGTTATGAGTACATGGAGGGGGTATGAGTACATGGAGGGGGGTATGAGTACATGGACTGGGGGTTATGAGTACATGGAGGGGGGTATGGTACATGGAGGGGGGTTATGAGTACATGGAGGGTGGTTATGAGTACATGGAGGGTGGTGGTGGGTATGAGTACATGGAGGGGGGTGGTGGTTATGAGTACAAAGAGGGTGGTGGTGGTTATGAGTACATGGAGGGGGGTTATGAGTACATGGAGGGGGGTTATGAGTACATGGAGGGGGGGGGGGTGTTATGAGTACATGGAGGGTGGTGGTGGGTATGAGTACATGGAGGGGGGTTATGAGTACATGGAGGGGGGTGGTGGGTTTGAGTACATGGAGGGTGGTGGTGGGTATGAGTACATGGAGGGGGGTTATGAGTACATGGAGGGGGTTGGTGGTTATGAGTACATGGAGGGTGGTGGTGGGTATGAGTACATGGAACGGGGTTATGAGTACATGGAGGGGGTTATGAGTACATGGAGGGGGGTTATGAGTACATGGAATGGGGTTATGAGTACATGGAGTGGGGCTATGAGTACATGGAGGGGGTGGGGATTATAAGTACATGGATGAGATGGTGGTTATGAGTACATGGAGGGGGGTGTGGATTATGAGTACATGGAGGGGGTGGGGGTTATGAGTACATGGAGGGGGGGTGGATTATGAGTACATGGAGGGGGGGGGGGGTTATGAGTACATGGAGGGGGTGGTGGGGGGTTATGAGTACATGGAGGTGGGTGGGTGGTTATGAGTACATGGAAGGGGTGGGGGTTATGAGCACATGTTGGGGTGGGGGTTATGAGTACATGAAAGGGGTGGGGGTTATGAGTACATGGAGGGGGGTGGTTATGAGTAAATGGAGGGGGTGGGTGTTATGAGTACATGGAGGGGTGGGGGTTATGAGTACATGGAGGGGTGGGGATTATGAGTACATGGAGGTGGGGTTATGAGTAGCCTACATGGACGGGGGTCGAGGTGGTGGGGTTGATATAATAATATTTGTGAGTGCCTTGCTAGTTGTGAGTATTGTGAGTAACGTGTGAGTAGTAGTTTTGAATGGTGTGATTACCGTGAATATGTGAGTAATGCGATTATGTGAGTAATGTGCTTGGTGAAAAGAGTTAATTATGAGTAGTATGTCAATTGTATGAGTATTGTATCTTGTGAGTAGTATAAGATATAAAGTATTTTGTCTTGTGAGAAATATATACACATTTTTAGTATTATATCTTGTGATTAGTATGATATTTTGAGTATTGTATTTTGTGAGTTGTAAGTAAAACGTATGAGTTATATTTTGTGAGTAGTATAGTGGTGCAGCAACTATGAGTAACTCTCGACAACTACGTAAAACTCAACTCTAAGTGTTTTGCGAGCGAGTTGCGATTGAAGCGTGCATATTGCGAGTTGCGTGCAAGTGGCGTTAGCGTTGCGAGTATTAAGAGCCTCAGGAGTGGATGCAGCTGAGTTCGCGAGTAAGTATTTAGCGCAGATTTTGTTTTCATATTTTTTGTTGTTTTTTTGCATAGATTATATAGTTATCGCCAATGATTTAGTTCGTCCCAATTTTGTGTTTATTTAAATTATCGCCAATCGGTTTCTTGGTAATATTCTAGATTTTGTTTTTCACTTCAGTTTTTATATCTCCAGATTTAATTGATTTTTTTATTTGCATGTTTTTGTTTTTTATAGTCTCGATCTTCGAAACTTTTTTTTTTTCACTTCATGCTCTTCCATCAAACTTTGGCTTAGGCTTAATCGATAAAGTTTGCCCTGTTCGAGCTGGCCAATTCGCTTGCGTCGATTTTGCATTTGGGGGTTTTATTTGCCTTCATTTGTCAAGCCCCGGGTGTCTCTTTCACTTACTCACTTACTTTCATTCTTTCTTTCTTTCTTTCTTTCTTTCTTTCTTTCTTTCTTTCTTTCTTTCTTTCTTTCTTTCTCTCTCTCTCTCTCTCTCTCTCTCTCTCTCTCTCTCACATAATCAACCCTCCATACCACAATCATTAGGCACCCATATTCAAACTCACAAACACAATCCCACACCTACCATCACCAGCCACCTTCCTTACCCCATAGTCACACACACACACACACACACACACACAACTAATTATATCGTCAGCTAACCTTACCCTCCTTAAGGAAAGATGGGTCGTTTTACTGGTCCCCTTTCTTCCTCATGTTTTGCCCCAATAATTTTCAGATTTTAAGATGCTCGGCCCATTAGTTTGGCGATTTTAAGACCTTTCATCCCATTTCTGTGTCAATATTAAGACTTTTTGTGTCATTTAGGTGTCGATTTTTTCCTGGCGAGCGATAGCGAGCCTGTAATGTATGAGTAAACGGCCTTCGGCCTGGACATTTTTCTATCGAAAAATGTACAAATGTATCTTGAAGGAGGGTCTTGGGCGGATGTTTTTATCAGCTTGATGGAGGTGTAGGGAGGAAACTAACAACACAGTTAAAAGATAAATAAACAATAATTAGGCCCCCCCCCCCCCCTAATCACTCTCACAGCCCCACCACACTCTACACAACCACCCCCATCGTCAGCAACCATAAGCACTTCCACACCCACACAGCACAATCATCCATCCTTACAGCCATCACCCACGCCCCCTGACCGCGATCCACCCGAGTGAGCCCCCCGCGCCCCCACAGTCCGCCCCCCACGCTCCCTGACCGCGATCCACCCCTGAGTGAGTCGTTATTGAGTCACCTGTTCCTGCTGAGTCGTCCATCCATCAGGTTGGTGGGCGTGAAGGAACCCAGAGCCCCGGTGGACGTGTTTTGCACGCTGAAGGGGAGGGGGACAGATAAGGGCTGAATGATAGGTTGTGGGGAAGTTAGGGTAATTTTTCTGTCTAACCTTCATCTACCTTTCCTCTAGCCACGTCCCTACTTTCATCTACCCTTCTCTAGTGCCTCCCTAGCTTTATCTACCCTACCTCTAGCCTCCTCCTCTGCCTGTATCTGCTCTGAACTCTAATAGGTTGTGGGAAAGTTAGGGTAATGTTTCTGTCTAACCTTCATCTACCTTTCCTCTAGCCACGTCCCTACTTTCATATACTCTTCCTCTAGCCTCCTCCCTAGCCTTTGTATTCCTCTGCCTGTAACTTGTCTGAAGTCTAAACGCGGAGGGGAGGGGGACAGATCAGGGCTGAATGATAAGTTGTGGGGGAGTTAGGGCAATGTTTCTGTCTAACTTTCATCTACCCTATTTCTAGCCTCGTCCCTACTTTTATCTCTCTATTTCTATCCTCCTCCCTGCCTTTATCTACTCTACCCTTAGCCTTTGTATTCCTCTGCCTTTAACTTGTCTGCAATCTAAACATGGAGGGGAGGGGGATAGATCAGGGCTGAATGATAGGTTGGGAGGGAGTTAGGGCAATGTTTCTCCCGAACTTTCATCTACCTTTCCTCTAGTCACCCTCCTACTTTCATCTACTCTACCTCTAACCTCCTACCTAGCTTTATCTACCCTTCCTCTAGCCTCCTCCCTAGTCTTTGTATTTCTCTGCCTGTAACTTGTCTGAACTCTAAACGTGGAGGGGAGGGGGACAGATTAGTGCTGAATGAGAGGTTGTGGGGGAGTTAGGGCAATGTTTCTGTCTACCTTTCATCTACCCTATTTCTAGCCTCCGCCCTGCCTATATCTACCCTTCCTTTAGCCTCCTCCCTGTGCCTTCATAAGAACATAAGAAAACGGGAGCCTGCAGAGAGCCAATTGGCCCACACACACCATAACCTCTGTAACTCAAAAAAAGGGGCAAGGGCAAATTGGCTGTAAATGTCCACACTTATTCCCTGCCTGACTCTTCCCAAATGGTAGAAATATTTGCTCGATTATTCTTGTTCTTTGCGAGTCATAGAGGTTAATGTTCAACAGTTTTGGCCTACTTACTTGGAACAGGGTATAGTAACGCGTTTTATTTATATTATTATTATTATTGTTTTATTCTATTTTTTATTTTTTGCGAGTTATAGAGGTTAATGTTCAAGAGTTTTTGGCCCACTTAGGGGGAGGTTTTTAGTTTATTCCCTAGACTTCCATCAAGCTTAAAATTACTCCCCCTTGACCCCCTTTCAAGATAAATTTGTACATTTTTCGGTAGAAAAATGTCCCGGCCAAAGGCCGGTTCCCCTTAAATTACAGGCTCGCTGTCGCTCGCCAGGAAAAAATCGACACCTAAATGGCACGAATGGTCTTAAAATTGACAGAAATGGGGCGAGGGTTCTTAAAAATCGGCAAACTAATGGGGCAAGCGTCTTTAAATCTCACAAGCAATGGGGCTAAACATGAGGGAGAAAGAGGTTCAGAAAAAAATCCTCCGGGTGGAAATCTCCCCTTAATTGGAACATGATATAGGGCCTAGTAACGTTTTTTTTTTTTTTTTTTTTTTTTTTTTTTTTTTTTCAATCTTCTGTATATTGGACACATGCCATTTGTTTACATTAGTCTACAATATACACATTAACCCTTTCTGTACCGGCAACGTTTTTCTGACCATTATTCTGGCTACTGTTAAGGGGAGGTTTTTAGTTTGGTCTCTGGATATCCATCAAGCTTAAGATTACACCCCCTTGACCCCCTTTCAAGATAAATTTGTACATTTTTCGGTAGAAAAATGTCCCGGCTGAAAGCCGGTTCCTCTTAAATTACAGGCTCGCTGTCGCTCGCCAGGATAAAATCGACACCTAAATGGCACGAAAGGTCTTAAAATTGACAGAAATGGGTCGAAGGTTCTTAAAATCGTCAAAATTATGGGGCGAACGTCTTAAAATTAGAAAAACAATGGGGCTAAACATGAGGGAGAAAGGAGTCAAGAAAAAAATCCCTCAAGTGGATATCTCCCCTTAAACGATTTCATTAAGTTTGAAAAGGGCCTCCAGCAATTAACAGGCTTCGAACTATCTCGCTTAAGGGGAGATTTCCACCTGGAGGATTTTTTTCTGGACCTCTTTCTCCCTCATGTTTAGCCCCATTGCTTTTGAGATTTTAAGACGTTCGCTCCATTAGTTTGGCGATTTTAAGAACCCTCGCCCCATTTCTGTCAATTTTAAGACCATTCGTGCCATTTAGGTGTCGATTTTTTCCTGGCGAGCGATAGCGAGCCTGTAATTTAAGGGGAATCGGCCTTCGGCCAGGACATTTTTCTACCGAAAAATGTACAAATTTATCTTGAAAGGGGGTCAAGGGGGAGTAATTTTAAGTTTGATGGAAGTCTAGGAAATCAACTAAAAACCTCCCCTTAACCCTTTCTACTACCACACATCCTTCTTAATTAAACTGCGCAAAATCGTCTAAATATAGCTAGAAGAAAATGAGAGAGAAGTCGCCGGTTTAAAAAAGGGGTCAACATATCAAACTCGGTTCCTACACATACGCTTCACATATGTATTAAAACTACGCTGTTGTTTTTTGTTTGTTCACATTTAAGGGGAAGTATTTGTATTACTTTTCTGAACCCCCTCCTCCTTCATGTTTAGCCCCATTAGTTTTCTAATGTTAAGACATTCACCCATTTCCTTGTCAATATTAAGACTTGTTGTGGCATTTAGGTGTCGATTCTTTCCTGGCGAGCGATAGCGAGCCTGTAATTTAGGTGTATGTGTGTGTGTGTGTGTCTGAGTGTATGTGTGTGTGTATGTCTGAGTGTATGTGTGTGTGTATGTCTTGAGTGTATGTGTGTCTGAGTGTATGTGTGTGTGTATGTCTTGAGTGTATGTGTATGTCTGAGTGTATGTTTGTATGTATGTGTATATCTGAGTGTATGTGTGTGTGTATGTCTGAGTGTATGTATGTATGTGTGTATGTCTGAGTATATGAATGTATGTGTGTATGAATATATATATATATATGTATACCGGCTGTATATACACATTACTATTAATTACTCCGGTATTAAAGCTACACCGCCGCTTTGCTTGGGAGAGTCAATAATAATAATAATAATAATAATAATAATAATAATCATAATTAATACCCTTCCATTCACAGGGAGATTATTATTTTTGTTTTCTCTCTCTGTAAATATGGCTGGACCGTGTTTATTAAGGGGAGATGGTTTTCTTTTTTTGGCCGATTATTTCATATATATATATATATTTTTTTTTTTTTTTTTTTTTTTTTTTTTTTTCCTCTGTTAATTTAATATGCTTGACCATGTTTATTTATTTATTTATTTATATATTTTATGTATTAATTTTATTATTTAGTTATGTATTTATTTGCCTGTGTAAATATGGCTTGACCGTATTTATTTATAGACACGATAACACACATGGTATAGTATTTTTTTTTTTTTTTTTTTTTTTTTTTTGTCTGCGGCGCTCGTGTTAACCCTATTTGGTTCGAGGTGGGGGTTTTTTATGGGGGGGGTGGATTTTTGGATCTCCCCTGTTTTGGTTCATTAATTTGGAGATTTTAAGATATTTCACTCCGTTGGTTTGGTGATAATATGACGCTTCACCCCATTTAGGTGTCGATTATTTCCTGGGCGAGCGATAGCAAGCCTGTAACTTAAAAGGCCGGGGACATTTTCCCATCGAAAAATGTACCAATTTAGCTTGAAGGAGGTCCGAGTAGGCATTTCTTTAGTTTGAAGGAAGTCTGGGATGTTTTTTATGTTAGCCTATAACATAAGAGGGTAGTGCTTGGTTTAAGGGGGTAGTGCTTGGTTTAAGGGGGTAGTGCTTGGTTTAAGGGGGTAGTGCTTGGTTTAAGGGGGTAGTGCTTGGTTTTTGGTCTATATATTCATTTATTAATATATTGTTAAGGTTTTCTCGCTAGAACTCCATCAAGCTTAGAACAAAAAAATAGACTCCTTCTCAAGATAAATTTGTACATTTTTCGGTAGAAAAATGTGCCGGCTGAAGGCCGGTTCCTTCTAAAATTAGAGGCTCGCTATCGCTCGCCAGGAAAATATCGACACCTAAAGGGCACGAAAAGTCTTAATATTGACAACAAAATGAGGCGAAAGGTCTCAAAATCGTCAAACTAACGTAACGAACGTCTTAAAACCTCAAAACTAATATGCTAAACATGAGGGAGAAGGGGGTCCAGAAAACTGAGGAGTTCCCCCTTAAACTACGTTGCTGAAAAATGGAGGAAACCAACCATTAAAGGCCTCAATAATGTATGGAGGGGAGAGATTTCCACTGGAGGGATTTTTTTTTTTTTCTGGACCCCTTTCTCCCTCATGCTTATATCCCCGTTGTGTTTGTGATTGTAAGATGTGCTCGCCATTAGTTTGGCGATTAAAAGAACTTTCGCCCCATTTCTGTCTATTTTAAGACCTTTAGCTTCATTTAGGTGTCGATTTTTTCCTGGCGAGCGTTAGCGAGCTTGAAATTTTAGGAGGGATCGGCCTTCGGCCGGGACATTTTTCTACCGAAAAATGTACAAAATTATCTTGCAGGGGGGTCAAGAGGGTATAATTTTAAGCTTATGAAAGTCTAGGGAACAAACTAAAAAGCGAAAGGGGCTCAAGGGGGTGTAATTTTCAGCTTGATGGAGGTCTAGGGAATCAACTAAAAACCTTCCCTTAAACCAAATAGCGCATGATTGTTGTTTGTGGTTTTGGTGTTAATTCCAGGTTGTGTTTCAGGTGAGTGGTGGTGTTGTGTTGTCGGCCGTCTGTTTACTGCGCACGAAGGGGGGGCTTTGTTATCAGGTAAGTCGGTCGTTTTTTTTTTTTTTTTTTTTTTTTTTTTTTTTTTTTTTCTATGTGATTGAGGGAGGCAAACGGCAGAACTGCCTATAGCGAGTGCCTCCCCCATAGTTGAAAGAGTGACAGGGCCAAAATCAAGGGATGTTCGAGTCAAAATGCCTGGACACACGGAGTTTGAAGCAATTTAAGTCATGGGAAGAGGGAAAGACTGATTCTGGGAGAGAGTTCCAGAGCTCAGCTGTTGATTAGAAGAAAGTTTGAGAGTAACGTTTCACTCTTGGGTTGGAGAGTTGCACAGAGTAGGGGTGGGATTGAGTTGCAAGACGGGTACCACGTGCCCTACGTAAAGGAGGTGGTATGCACTGGGATAGCTCTGAGGAACACTGATTATTATAGTAGCAATAGAATAGCGAGAGAGATGCAACATTGCGGTGGACAGAGAGAGATTGCAGAGAGTTAGTGAGTGGACGGGAGTTAATGATACGAAAGGCCTTCCTTTCAACTTTGTCTAGGAGAGCGGTGTGAGAGGACCCTCCCCACACATGTGCACAATACTCAATACAAGGACGCACTATGCCCCTGTACAGAGCAAGAAGCTGTGCAGGGGAAAAGAACCCCCTAAGGCGGTTGAGCATACCCAGCTTCTGGGAGGCTGCCTTAGCAAGACTGGTAATATGGTCCTTCCAACTGAGAGCAGAAGAAAAAGAGACACCAAGAATATTGAGAGAAGATGAAGGATTGATTTTTGTATTGTTGAAGAATAAGGGATAGTCCGCTGGGAGATCCTGACGGGTAGATAGATGGAGAAATTGGGTTTTTGGAAGCATTAAAGGTAACAAGGTTTTCTCTGCCCCAATTGGGGATAGTATTTAGATCAGAATTTAAGAGTTCTATGGCTTCATTACGTTTGTCATTGAGGGATTGCTGGCTGGGGCGTTCTGAAAAAACTAATGGAGTAGTGTAAGGTTGAGTCGTCTGCGTATGAATGGATGGGAATTGAGGTACAGTTGAGAAGATCATTTATAAAAATTAGAAAGAGAATAGGAGATAAGACAGAGCCCTGAGGAACACCGGAGTTTATAGGGTGAGGAAGTGAACAATGCCCGTCCACAACCGCAGCTATGGAACGGCCGGAAAGGAAATTAGAGACAAAGGCACAGATGGAGGGATAGAAACCGAAGGAGGGTAGTTTAGAAATTAAAGAGTTGTGCCAGACTCTATCGAAGGCTTTCGATATGTCTACTGCAATAGAAAGAATCTCACCGAATTCCCGAAAGGAGGATGACCAAGAGTTAGTAAGATATGAAAGAAGATCACCAGTAAAGCGACCCTTAAGGAAGCCATACTGGCGATCTGAGAGCAGATTATGAGAAGAGAAATGCTTAAGAAATTTGGAAGCAAGAATAGTTTCAAAAACTTTAGAAAGACAAGAGATGAGAGCAATTGGACGATAGTTGGAGGGTTGAGAGCGGTCACCCTTCTTTGGGACAGGTTGAATGTGAGCAAACTTCCAGCATGAAGGTTGGTTTGGTATGATTAAATTAGTATACCCGTTCGCGTAAGAAAAGGGGGGGGGGGGGTGCGGTTGGAGGGGGGGGGGGACTTGTTTGGGGGGAGATATGTTGTGGGGGTTGCAGAAACGATAGATATTACGCGAGTTTGCGAATGATGGACATTTTGCCTAATTTCAATTCATTTATGTGATAACCCAGGTTCGAATCCCAATGGATCACATATAATGCTTTCATTAATTTGATTGGAGGTGTTTGGTGGTGTGGTGAAATTAATAAAAAAAAAAAAAAAAAAAAAAAAAAAAATATATATATATATATATATATATATATATATATATATATATATATATATATATATATATATATATATATATATATATGCGTGTGTGTGTTAATCGAGTTTAAACACAGATAACGCAAAACTAACCTAACCCAGCGTCACACCCTAACTTAACCCAATTTAACCCAACTCAACATAAACCTAACCTAATCTCAGTTTGTTTATCTCCCCTCACCTAACATAATTCAACCTAAACTAACCTAACCTAACCAGTCTAACTCTAGATATGTGAATCAAAATTACATGTATTGGTATATGGGTTGTATTGTGTAGTTAACCCTTTGAGTACCAGCGACGTGTGCTATATTTTATTCTAGCTATAGCAAAATGTATGCAGCTTGGGAAGGATCTGTGGTAGCTGAAAGGGTTGGTTTGAGATAGTTTGAAGCCTTATTGGTAAAGGTCTTTCCTGCAGCTTGGGAAGGATCTGTGGTAGCTAAAAGGGTTGGTTTGAGATAGTTTGAAGCCTTATTGGTAAAGGTCTTTCCTGCAGCTTGGGAAGGATCTGTGGTAGCTGAAAGGGTTGGTTTGAGATAGTTTGAAGCCTTATTGGTAGAGGTCTTTCCTGCAGCTTGGGAAGGATCTGTGGTAGCTAAAAGGGTTGGTTGAGGTAGTTTGAAGCCTTATTGGTAGAGGTCTTGCCTAAGCTTAATAAAATCGTCTAATAGTTGCCAAAATATGATGAAAAGGACGTCCCTGGTACTGATTGGGTTAAAAGCAAATAAATATCATGATTGGGTAGTCAAAAACCTAGACATACTTGAAGACATTTTTGTTGCCTTATATGAGAATCGCATAGGTACTGTAGTCTATTCGCTGTAAGTAGGCGAAAAATCATGACCTCTATCCTCTGTAACTCAAAAAGGGCTAGAGCAAATTGGCTGTAAATTTCCACATGTTTTCCTTGACTGACTCTTCCCAAATAGTAGAAATAATAGCTCGATTACTTTAGTCGTTTTTGAGTTACAGAGGTTAGAGGTCATGATATCTCGCCTACTTACAGCGAATAGACTATAAAAGCCTAGAAAATAATACATACCTAGACAATAATAGACATACCTAGACAATAATAGACATACCTAGACAATAATAGACATACCTAGACATACCTAGACAATAATAGACATACCTAGATAATAATAGACATACCTAGACAATAATAGACATACCTAGACAATAATAGACATACCTAGACAATAATAGACATAGCTAGATAATAATAGACATACCTAGACAATAATAGACATACCTAGACAATAATAGACATACCTAGACAATAATAGACATACCTAGACAATAATAGACATAGCTAGACAATAATAGACATACCTAGACAATAATAGACATACCTAGACAATAATAGACATAGCTAGACAATAATAGACATACCTAGACAATAATAGACATACCTAGACAATAATAGACATACCTAGACAATAATAGACATAGCTAGACAATAATAGACATACCTAGAGTATAATAGACATACCTAGACAATAATAGACATACCTAGACAATAATAGACATACCTAGACAATAATAGACATACCTAGACAATAATAGACATTCCTAGACAATAATAGACATACCTAGACAATAATAGACATAGCCTAGACAATAATAGACATACCTAGACAATAATAGACATACCTAGACAATAATAGACATTCCTAGACAATAATAGACATACCTAGACAATAATAGACAATAATAGACATACCTAGACAATAATAGACATAGCCTAGACAATAATAGACATAGCCTAGAAAATAATTTAGGGGGAAACTTAGATAAAACTTACATGCACATTAGATACAAATTAAATATGCGTGGATTTCGCCTATTTCTAATTATGGAAGTATATCTCTGGAAACGAAAATATGAATATAATTGTCTATACATCAACTATAAAACTAGCTACACTATTTATTGAAAGCCAAGTTCTATCCAAAAATCAATCCAGGTACAGTTTGACGTGGGGGTCGTGATTTGGCGGAACTGCACCCACTACCCCAACCCCCCTCCCTCATTCCACCTCCTATTGGTAAGAGGTGGAGTGAGGGAGGGGGGGGAGGGGGGTGAAGCGTAGAAAAACAGGAGGGGGTCTACGAATTCCTGTCCCCCACTGTACAACCGCAAGCACAAATACCTGGTACACTACACTATATGATCAGATTGTAGCTTGCATATTTGATAAAGGAGAGGCTTAAGGGACCCCACCTCGTTTTTTTGTTCTTTCTCTCCCTCTCTATTTGGCTTGTATCCATTCGGCCCCATTCAGCCTACTGTTTTAAGACGTTTACCCCCATTCAGGTGTCAATATTTTCCTGGCGAGCGGTAGCGAACCAGCATATAAATTATATATTTTTGTTTTGACAGCAAGCTAAATTTGTAAATTTTTCGATAGAAAAATGTCTCTGGCGAAGCCGGATTTCTCCATACAATGCTGGCTGGCTATCGCTCGCCAGGAAGAAATCGACACCTGGATGGGGATAAACGTCTTAAAACAGTTGGCTGAATGGGGCCGAATGGATGCAAGCCAGGGAAAGAGAGAAAAGGAGAAAAAGATTAAAACAAAAACCGGTGACCCCCGTTAAGCTAAACTGAGTCAAGATTAGATCAAAGGTCAAGATATATATATATATATATATATATATATATATATATATATATATATATATATATATATATACTGTATATACTGTATATATACCTGTATATATAGATAGATAGATAGATATAGATAGACACAATGACAGATGAATTCGCTACATCCCAATACCGCTCCATCCCGTTTTAGACAATCTCGCGACGCAAAAGCCAGCACAGTCGGTAGCGGAAATCCGGCAGGTTCACATTGTTCATTTTTGGTTCTTTGGCCCGGACATTATTCTGCCCAAAAATGTAAACATTTATCTCGATGGGGATCTCGGGTTCCGTTTTTTAAGCTTGATGGAGGTCTTGGGAGGAAACTAAAGAAAATAACAAAATAATCGCCAAACCAATGGAACGAACGTCTTAAAATCTACAAAAACTAATGGGGCGAAACATGAGGGAGAAGGGAGTTCAGAAATAACAGCGACCTCCCCCCTTTAGGGGACAGTGGCTGTTTTTTTTTTTTTTTTTTTTTTGTTTTTTTTTTTTTTTTTGGCCTATTAATCCATATCATTATTTTAATTTCCTCGATAGACATCCCTCAAACTTAGAAAAGTGCCCCCTAGACCCCCCCCCCCCCCCTCCCTCAAGATAAATCTGAACATTTTTCGGTAGAAACTTTTTCGGCCAAAGGCTGGTTCCTCGCTCCAGGCTTGCTATCGCTCGCCAGGAAAAAAAATCGACTCCTAAATGGTACGATAGGTCTTAAAATTGACAACGAAATGGGACGAAAGGTCTTAAAATCGCCAAACTAATGGGCCAAGCGTCTTAAAATCTTAAAACTAATGGGGCTAAACATGAGGAAGAAGGGGGACCAGAAAAACGACCCATCTCCCCTTAAGGAAAAAAGAAAAAGAAACACGGATTCCGGGTGCATGTGGGGATGGAGGGACTGTTTCATAATGTTAGGTTCGCGTGTCGTAATAGTTGGTTCGAGATAATGTGGTGTGGCAGGTATTATTGCTGGCGATTCTACTGGTGGGAGTGATAGAGGATATACATTACATACATGCATACATACACACATATACACCCATACACATAAACATACACACACACACTTGTTATCTCTCTCTCTCTTACTCTCACACACACACACACACACACACACACACACACACACACACACACACTCTCTCTCTCTCTCTCTCTATCTCTCTTTGTCTCTCTCTCTCTCTCTCTCTCTCTCTCTCACTCACTCACTCACACACACACACGCGCACTCACACTCACTCTCTCTCTCTCTCTCTCTCTCTCTCTCTCTCTCTCTCTCTCTCTCTCTCTCTCTCTCTCGGGCTTCCCCGAGACGTTATAGACTGCAGCACCGTTGATTCATTGAAACTCCGCCTAGACAAATATCTCGCATCAAACTCGCGACTGACTGCGTTTGTAAATGAATAACTTTATTTTATCCTTCCCTCAGTTACTAACCCATCTGTCCCCTACTAACTTCCTAATCCTGCCACGGACATTAGTTCCAGGGCAGTAGTTCCCTTTCCAATGTTCCCTTACCCACTCTAAACCACTGTTTGGACACTTGATCCTCAGTGTTTTGGAGGACAAGCAGCCTAGAAGGGTCACTAGACCTGTTGCTTGATTTCCTTTGTACTCCTTTGTACTCTCTCACACCAACAACCAAATTATCTCCTTAACTCCTACAGACAACAGTGAATCCCTATAATAAGCAGTGAATCCCTATAATAAACAATAATAATCCCTATAATAAACAGTGAATCCCTATAATAAATATTAATAATCCCTATAATAAACAGTGAATCCCTATAATAAATAATAATAATCCCTATAATAAACAGTGAATCCCTATAATAAATAATAATAATCCCTATAATAAACAGTGAATCCCTATAATAAACAGTGAATCCCTATAATAAATATTAATAATCCCTATAATAAACAGTGAATCCCTATAATAAATAATAATAATCCCTATAATAAACTGTGAATCCCTATAATAAATAATAATCCCTATAATAAACAGTGAATCCCTATAATAAATAATAATAATCCCTATAATAAATAATAATAATCCCTATAATAAACAGTGAATCCCTATAATAAATATTAATAATCCCTATAATAGGAATCCCTATAAATAATAATAATCCCTATAATAAATAATAATAATCCCTATAATAAACAGTGAATCCCTATAATAAATAATAATAATCCCTATAATAAACAGTGAATCCCTATAATAAGTACATACAAAGTTATCTAAGCATCCATACGCTATAATATAAGTTAACCCCTCTGTACCGGCGACGCCCTTTGAACTTTATTCTAGCTATATTTAGACGATTGTGTGCAGCTTAAGAAGGATCTGTGGTAGTACAAATGGATGAGTGAGATATTTCCAAGCCTGATAATTGATGGAGGCCCCGTTTAAAACTGAATAAAATCGTCTAATAGTAGCCAGAATAAAGGGGTTAAATAGTGGACAACTCTTGGCGTATTACTATAGTGGAAGAAAAGGACTATTGGTGCTACTATTATGCTTGAGGGAGCCCACCTCGCTTTTTTTTCTCTCTTTCTCTCCCTCTCGCTTTGGCTTGTATCCATTCAGCCTACTGTTTTAAGACGTTTACCCCCATCCAGGTGTCAATATTTTCCTGGCGAGCCACCATATATATATTTTTGTTTTGACAGCAAGCTAAATTTGTAAATTTTTCGATAGAAAAATTTCTCTGGCAAAGCCGGATTTCTTCATACAATGCTGGCTCGCTATCGCTCGCCAGGAAGAAATCGACACCTGGATGGGGATAAACGTCTTAAAACAGTTGGCTGTATGAGGCCGAATGGATACAAGCCAGGGAAAGAGAGAAAAGCAGAGAAAGATAAAAAAAAAGCCGGTGACCCCCCCTTAAAAATACTAACATAACTGCAAGACTAATTCCAGGAGTATTTGTTGTTGTTGTGTGTGTGTGTGTGTGTGTGTGTGTGTGTGTGTGTGTGTGTGTGTGTGTGTGTGTGTGTGTGTGTGTGTGTGTGTGTAAATAATAATAATAATAATAATAATAATTAAAGTTGCAAGCAACCTTGTCCGGGGTTCGAGCGGTTTTGCAAGCAGGGTATTGTGTTGGATACAAAAGCTGTGTCACAGATATCAAAAGATCATTTAACTTATCGAGCATGGAGAAACTACAGAAGGAACAGATTGTGCAAACAAACATGAGCGAGAGAGGGAGAGATTGGCTGTATAAGGGATCTGCCTCTATTTGTTTAGTAACAGAGTTATAGATATGTGGAATAGGCTACCGAGTGCTATAATGGGATCAAGAACAATAGAGCTTCAACTTGAAATTAGATAGAACGAGATGGGTTGGGTGTGAAAGGGATCTGCCATGTGTAGGTCAATTGGCTATGCAGACTCCCGTTTCCTTATTTTGTTTATGTTCTCATATGTGAGGGAGAGAGAGAGTATGGCAAGAGAGAATAGGATGTCGTAAACGTAAGGAAGATAGCGATAAATATGAGAGAGAGAGAGCGCGGGATGGATTGGGTGTGAAAGGGATCTGACATGTGTGGGCCAATCGGCTCTCTGCAAACTCCGGTTTTCTTATGTTCTCATTTGTGAGAGAGACAGAGACTAGGATGTCATAAATGTAAGGAAGACAGAGATAAATGAGAGTTTTTATGAGATGGGTTGGGTGTGAAAAGGATCTGTCTTGTGTGGGCCAGTTGGCCCTCTACAGACTCCCATTTTCTTATGTTCCTATTTCTTACAATTGTGTTTTGGTTGCAGGTATATGATAACATGGGTGTATAGTAAGTAGTGTAAATAACAGGTAACGTTTATGAGATGGGTTGGGTGTGAAAGGGATCTGCCTTATGTGGGCCACTTGGCTCTGCAGACTCCCATTTTCATCTTGGTTGCATGTGTAAGGAATCTGCCTCATTTGTACCGGTGTGCAAACAAACAAGAGCGAGAGAGAAAGAGATTGGCTGTGTAAGGGATCTGCCTCTATTCGCTTGGTATAAGAGTTGTAGATATGTGGAATAGGCTACCGTGTGCTATAATAGGATCAATAACAATGGTGCTTCAACATAAAATTTGATAGAACGAGATGAGTTGGGTGTGAAAGGGATCTGCCGTGTGTGGGTGGCCTCGGCCTCTCTGCAGACTCCCATTTTCATCTTGGTAGCATATGTAAGGGATCTGCCTCATTTGTACAAGTGTGCAAATAAGAGAGAGAGAGAGAGAGATTGGCTGTGTAAGGGATCTGCCTCTCTCGTAACAGAGTTGTAGATATGTGAAATAGGCTACCTAGTTCTATAGTGGGATCAAGAACAATAGAGTTCAACATAAAATTAGATAGGACGAGATGGGTTGGGTGTGAAAGGCTGCCACGGGCGTGTCTGGCCACCATTTTGGATATCATATCTAAAGTTGCCCAATACAAAAATGCACCTTGTGTTAAAGTTTGGTCCCGATCCGACAAGCAGTTCCGGAGTTATTGCGTAAAAACCGGACTATATATATTTTTATCGAAGCGTGCAATATTACTTAAACCCCTGATAACGTTGCTTGCTGTTTGAGGGAGGAGGAAAGGTAAGTCACACCACACCAAAAATTGTCAAAACTTTGAAGGTCTACAACTTTGTTATTAAACAAATCATTTGGCAAAGGGAGGAATTGTTAAAAACCTTAGCCAATACTCTGCTATTCACCAAAAATAAATTTGAATAATCATTGTTATTTGGTAGGGTAGGTATGTATAGGTAGGTTGGCTAAATAATTGGTGGAATTCGTAGGGACTATAACTGTTTTGAGAGAGTTAAATAAAAAAATAAAATAATAGATCTGAATAATAAATCGACTATGTTATTAAGCAAAACAGGGGGATGCGTGGAAGCTTATAAGCTGTAGACGGTAAACTTTGTGTGGGTAGCGAATACGGTTTTAAAGTTATTTAAGAATAGACAGTTTTCAATGCTGCGGCCAAACTATTCCACCCATTTATATTCTTTTGGTATCAAAACGTTCGGAATCGCGAGCCTCACCCAACTACGCAAGCATGGCTTTGATCATCGGCGTAGTTTTCAAGATGTGGAATTTTAAGTGGAATTTGAGGGGTTTTTCAAGATTGCCGGAAAAAACCCCACGTGCAAAAGCAAAACCTTCTCTATAACATTTGCGGAGCATTAGTAGGGGAGTCCATATGCCAAAGCCCAATAATTTCTTATGAGTGGGAGAGACGGTATTTAGGCGTCAAATTTTTCGGGAAATCGGCTGCCACGGACCTGTTTGGCCGCCATGCCGGATGTTTAGTATATCAAAAGTTGCCCATTACAAAAACGCACCTCTTGTTAAAGTTTGATCCCAATCCAAAAAGCGGTTCTGGAGTTATTGCGTAAAAACCGGCGTGTAAGAATTATTTGGATGAATAAGTGGGTTTAATGATTACAATAGGGGTTCCCCGTAGGGGTCGAACCCCTAATAATAAACGGTTTATTGATAATTGCAGCCGTAGGCTGAAAATGCACAGAGGAGGGGAGGATCAGTTTTTAGCTTAACTCTTAACTGTGTGTGTGTGTGTGTATGTATGTATGTATGTGTTTGTGTGTGTGTGTGTGTGTGTGTCCATCTGTTTTTCTGTCTGCCTGTGTGTGCGTGAGTGTGTTTCTGTCTGTATGTGTGTCTGCCTGGGTGTGTATATCTGTGTGTGTATGTGTATGTATGGGTCTGTGTAAGTCCATTCCTTATTATTAAGAGGAGACTGGCCGTTTGTTTGGTCTATTAATTCATGTATTCATAGATTTTTTTAGTTTCCTCCCTAGACCTCCATCAAGCTTAGAAAAACACCTCCTAGACCCCACCTTCAGGATAAATTTGTACATTTTTCAGTCAAGGAAATGGGTGCAAGAATTGCTCACAAGGTGATACAAGCATGAAACTTCCCGGAAATGTTCACAAGGACCTACTTTACAATTTCAGAGCAGGAGCCACCGAGATTTCTGTATTGCATAGCAACGGTTGCTAGGCAAGCATAGCAACGGTTGCTAGGCAAAGCATTTTCCTTAGCAACCGGCAGCAACGATGCAGTTTCTGAACTACTATGAAGTGTTATGACTTTGTACTTTTATTTATTTTCCTATATTCACTCCTAAAATGGTTCAAAAGATGTATAAAACCATATATATCTATATAATAGAGTGAATGTCAGCACACAACCAGGGCACACTGGTGACATCACTGCTGTGTAACTCAGCATGGGGTTCAGTGCCAGCTGATCTAGATATACTAGTACTTTAATAAGTACTAGTATATCTAGATCAGTGTCCCAAATGCTATCTAACAGCCCCAAATCCACTAGCTACTAAACTGTAGTTTGTAGTTGGTAGATGTAGTTAGATAGCCGCGCCTGAATTGACAGGATGTGCCAGCGCGGGAGAGCCGAGCCAAGGGTAGCGGGGCTTAAGAATTACCCGGAAGGTGTACAGATCGCACGGGACTTAAATGGCACTGGATGATCGATCGGGCTAGGTGTAGGGAAACTGAACCTAGTTGTATCCCATAAAGGAATGTGTGCAACAGATGTATTTGATAAAGGTGGTAAAAGGATAAACCCTTGGCCTTAATCATATTTTGTTTCCAGTTTCAGCAAGTTTGATATATTTGATCTGCGCACAGTGATAGTCAAGACGTACTGAATATTCACAGAAATGGCCAGTGCCTCATCTTCATCTGTTCAAGCAACTGATTGGACTATCTGTTTTTTTTTGTCAACTGGACACCAAAGAGTCTCTCATATCACCAACTGACAGAGGCTATGAAACCATAGTAGACAACATCACACAGTTTAGTAACCTTGACTCAATGCCAATCAAAATCAATCTGGCACGACTTGACCATGGGAATGGTATTCAATTAACATTGAAAGAACAGAATGCAAAGTGGCACAAATCTTGTTATCAGAAGTTTTCACATACCAAACTGGAACGCGCAAAACGAAAGCACAAGTCTGAGGAAGATGGGACTGCTTCAAAACAAATTTTCACACGTAGCACTAGCAGTGGTGGTGATACTGCCTCAAGTGGAACAGTTGGCAGCAATTGTCCCAAATGCTTCTTTTGTTCCCAGCAGCAAACAAAGGAGAACCTCCGCGAAGTCTGTACATTTCAACTAGATTTTCGTGTGAGGAAATGCACACATGATCTACAAGATGAAAATCTTCTTGCAAAATTAAGTGCAGGAGACCTTATTGCCCAGGAGGCAAAGTATCATGCAAACTGCCTTACAAACCTGTACAATAGAGCACGTGCAAAGGTATCACAGGATCAGGATGCCTCAGATGACCAGACATGTAAAGGAATTGCTTTGGCTCAGCTGATTTCCTACATTGAGGAGAAGAGGCAAGATGAGGATGTGAAGGTCTTCAGACTTGCAGATCTTGTGAAGCTCTACACTGACAGGCTAAATCAACTTGGAGTGGATGTTACTGCACGAGTAAACAGTAAGCATCTGAAAGACCGCATTCTCATGCATCTCCCAAGGATGAAAGCTTACAAAGAAGGACGAGATGTGTTCATGGCTTGTGAAGAAGATGTTGGCTCTATTCTCCGAGAAGGATACCAGACTGATCGAGACGAGCAGAGTGTCATGATGACCCAAATTGCTGAAATGATCCGACAGGACATCTTCGCACACAAAATAACATTCTCTGGATCGTTTGGCCATAACAGCCAAGTGGAGTCTGTTCCACGGTCCCTTTTGTCACTGGTCAGCATGCTTATCAATGGTTCAAACATCACAGATCAAACATCCAACACAACTATCAGCCAACCAATACTATCCATTGCTCAGCTGTTGGTGTACAACAGCATCAAGAGACGCAGGGATTCTGTGAGAAATCCACAAGTATATCACAGCAAAGATCGTGAAACGCCACTACCCGTCTATGTAGGTCTTAAGGGTCATGCACTAACCAGAGATAGAAAGTTGATTGAGAGTCTATATACTCTTGGTATGTCAGCATCATACAACCGCACAATGGACTTGATCACATCATTGGGTAATAACGTCTGTGACTATTACCATCAGATTGGCACAGTCTGTCCTCCTCAACTTCGCAAAGGGCATTTCATCACCAGTGCTGCAGACAACATCGACCACAACCCTAGCTCTGCGACATCTACAAGTTTATTCCATGGCACCAGCTTGTCCTTGTTCCAGAATCTCACTCCGCGAGATGTCTGTGAAGATGAAGACAATGGCCAAGGATTCACTAATTCAATAACTCAAGAGAGGGGGTTGAGGAAAATGAGCGACTTGCCCCTTTCGTACACTGAACTGAAACCAACACGGTTGCCAAAAAATGACGTCTTTGTCCCACCCATCCCTGCAGACCTGGCTTCTTCCAACACCCCTTTGACCAAGGACATGGACAAGGAATATGACTGGCTGAGTCATGTTGAGAAACATCATGCAGATGACATATCAGCAGAGGCGACTTTGTCTTGGGCAGCATACCATGCCAGCAGAGTGCCAGACTCAGACATTCTGCCATCTGTGAATGCCATGATGCCTCTCTTTGTTGAGGAAGCCAGCTCACCATCTATGCTTCGGCATTGCATGGAAGTGGTGAAGTCAGCAGTTCATCACCTCAACCCTGGCCAGATTCCAGTGATTAGTGGGGACCAACCTCTGTATGCTACACTGAAGAAGCTGCAATGGAATATGTCCAAACTGTATGGTGAGGACAAGTTTGTAATGCTTATGGGGGGTCTACACACTGAAATGACAGGCTTGAAAGCTTTGGGTCATTGGCTTGATGGAAGTGGTTGGGTGGAAGTTCTCCAGGAAGCTGATGTTGCCACACCAGGCATTGCTGAGTCCTTCCTGAAGGCATCACATGTGACTCGAACCCGTCATGCTCACCAAGTCACTGCATGTGCATTGTACATCCTTCTCAAGAAGGCTTATGATGGATATGTTGCAAACAATTCCGAAGAATCCACAGACACTTTCAGCACATGGTGTGAACGGCGAAAAGCTGAAAGTCCTCAGTTCATGTACTGGCATACGAGTCTAGAGCTGGAACGTCTCTTGTTCACATTTGTGCGATCACTACGTACTGGTGACTTTGATTTGTATGTGGATACATTGAAGAAATTGACACCTTGGTTCTTCAGTCTCAACCACACCCACTACGCACGTTGGATGTCCGTACATGTGCGTGACATGAGCAGTCTATCTCACACTCATCCAGATGTTGCCAAAGAATTTCAGCAAGGCAAGTTTGTTGTGGCAAAATCCCAGAGAAAATTCTCCCTCATTGCTGTCGATCACTGCCATGAACAAAACAATGGAGTAATGAAGGATGAAGGCGGAATCATCGGGCTTACCCAGGATGCAAACTCCCTCTTGAGATGGGCAGTGGCAAGACCAGAACTTGTCAGAGTAATTTCTGAGTTTGAAGCGACCATGGTAGGGAAACAACAAAGTTCTGGGCAAAGAAACCATCATGAACAAACCCGGTCAACCCAGAAGTTGTTTGCTGGACAGGTTCAGGCGGTAGTTAGTGTAATGGAGGACATGGGGAGCCCATTTGAGGAGGAAGGGCAGGACCTTCTCAGACTCCATACAAAGGACATCATGGATGAGCAGTCAGTCGAGTGTCTAACCACTCTCGCATCAAAGGGTCAGGAGCAGTATGCAACATTTGTGGAAGAGCGGCTCAGAACAAATACTAAGCCAATCACAGCAACAATTACCAGGAACAAGGTGGTACTGTTCAATGTCCAAGGCAAACGATCAAACAAATCAGGGGACAAAGTCAGTCTCCTCAAAAGTGAATCTTCGCTGTTTGCAAGTCTGTATGTTGCATGTCAGACAAGGAAAGGTGACTTGAACAATTTCTTCAATCATGAAAACCTCCCATTTCCTCCATCTCTGTCTGCCTATGGGCAGCTACGTCCAGGGAAGAAGTCTGATCCCATAGAATGTCTTGAAAAGAAAGTAGGGTCATCAAATGATGTGACACCAGAGACTGAAGTGCGAATCATGGATGGTGCGGCACTTGTTCACTTTCTTAGACCTGAGGGCTGCAAGACATTTGGAGACTATGCTGCCAAGGTCTTTCTTCCATACATAAACAATGCTCAAAGTCAGGCTCTGAGAGTGGATGTTGTCTGGGACCAGTACTTCGATAACAGCCTCAAGTCACAGACAAGAGAACAACGTGTCACTGGTCCTATTCAGCGCAGACAAGTTGGGGCGTCTAGCCCAACACCAAAGAACTGGCAGCAGTTCCTTCGCTTGGCCAACAACAAGACAGACCTGTTTACATTCCTGAACAAGGAACTGCTGGAAAATGCATCAGAGACCAGACTCTCATTGTTACTGATGGTGCCAATGTGCTATGCTTACCTACACGAGACACCAGCAACATTGCTCCCTGCAACCATGAGGAGGCAGACTCGAGGATCATGGTGCATGTCAGTGATGCTGTTATGCAGGGCTTCCACAAGATCCTTGTTCGAACCGTGGACACTGACGTGGTAGTATTGGCAGTGGCAGTCGTACAGCAGCTGGCTCAGAGACAGCAGATAGAACTCTGGATTGCCTTTGGTTGTGGAAAGGACTTTAGGTACATCCCAGCTCATGAAATATGTGCTTCACTTGGCACAGAAAGATCCTTGGCACTGCCTGTGTTCCATGCTTATACAGGTTGTGATACCGTGTCCCATCTGGTCCAGGTGGGAAAGAAGACTGCATGGAAAGTGTGGGAGGCACATGATGAATTTACTGGCGACATTCTATGAGCTGCACAATGCACCTGAACAAATTGGTGAAGCGACTGAGGCTTCTCTGGAGTACTTCACCATTCGACTCTATGACAGGACAGCAACTTCTCGTTCCATCAATGAAGTCAGAAAGATCTGTTCATCCACAAAGGACGTCAGATATCATGGTCTACCTCCAACCAAGGCTGCTCTACAGCAACACATGAAGAGGGCAGTACTACAAGGTGGGCACCACTGGGGCTGCACCACGGTGCCAGAACGACAGTTGCCCTCTCCAAGTGAGTGGGGATGGACTTGCCCAGAAAAGTGGAGGCCTCTGTGGTCTAACTTGCCCGAAGCCAGTGCAACCTGCCCAGAACTACTGAAGTGTTCTTGCCGAGGATGTGCACAGACTGCAAATGTGTTGATGCGCATCTAAAATGCACAGCCTACTGCAAATGCAAAAGTGACTGTGACAACAGTGTCTGAAGCTTTAGGAGTGGCATTTTTATAGCCTGACTTGCCCTAAATTGGATTTTATTGCCACATAATTCTTGTATATGATCTCCAAATGCAATGCTACATGTTTTTTTAGAACAAGGAGTTGAGAAAAAACCATAGCACCTCACAGTTTTCCAGAAACTGCATTGTTGCTGCCGGTTGCTAAGGAAAATGATTTGCCTAGCAACCGTTGCTATACAACACTGAAATCTCGGTGGCTCCTGCCCTGAAATTGTAAAATAGGTCTTTGTGAACTATTGTGGAAAGTTTTATGCTTGTATCACCTTGTGAGCAATGCTTGTCCTATTTAGTACCGATTGCCCTCACTGTTTTATTGGACCCCCTTCTCCCTAAGGTTTAGCCCCACTAGTTTTGAGATTGTAAGACGTTCGGCCCATTAGTTAGGCAATTTTAACACCTTTCGACCCATTTCGTTGTCAATTTTAAGACCTTTCGTGCCATTTAGGTGTCGATTATTTCCTGGCGAGCGATAGCGAGCCTGCAGTTTTAAAAGGAACCGGCTTTCGGCCGGGAAATTTTTCTACCGAAAAATGTACAAATTTATCTTGAAGGGTGATCTAGGAGGTGTTTTTGTAAGCTTGATGGAGGTCTAGGGAGGAAAACAAATATATGAATAAATGAATTAATAGATCAAACAAACGGCCAGTCTCCTCTTAATATAACAGCTATTGACAGGCCATCACCGGAAGTACTATAATAACCCTTTCTGTACTGGCCACCTATTTTGCATTTTATTTAATTATTATTATTATTATTATGTAGTTATGTTTTATCACACATTATTAATATTAGTATTGCTATTATTTGTATTATTATTATTAATTTTTTGACTGTATTTTTATTTTTTATTTTTACTATTATTATCATTATTAATATTTTTGTTATTATTATTATTAATATTTGTTATTATTATTGTTATTATTAATATTTGTTTTACTATTATTATTATTATTGTTTTTATTAATATTTTTGTATTATTATTAATATTTGTTTTATTATTTTCATTATTAATATTTTTGTTATTATTATTATTATTATTATTTTTTGTATTATTATTAGCATTATTAATATTTTTGTTATCATTATTATTATTATTATTATTATTTTGGTACTGTCATTACTACGTGTGGGTTTCCTGGTGTGGTATCATGCAATCGTTCCGCGGGTCAGGCAATCCACTCATTGACCTTAGCAACAGAGGTCAGGTCATGGGTGCTGGCTCTATATGTGGTTCTTACTATTACTCCTCTTACTCTCTCTCTCTCTCTCTCTCTCTCTCTCTCTCTCTCTCTCACTATGGGGAGATTTTCACCTAAAGGATTTTTTTCGAACCTCCTCCCTCATTTATTTTTAGATTTTAAGACGTTCGCCCCGTTAGTTTGGCGATTTTATGACATTTCGCCCAATCGTTTTCAATTTTAAGACCTTTTGTGCCATGTAGGTGTGGTGGAGTGGTCTTGCCACTGGACTGGTAATCCAATGGACCCGGGTTTGATTCCCAATATGTCAATGGGAAGATATTATTGGGATGGAATTTGTGCTGTACCTAGTATCAGTGCATTACCACAAGGCCCACCGAAACGTAAAAATACCCTCATTGTTCCCTGATTAAATAGTATACACTGTATGAATATTCCCATATTCAAAAATATGCTACAGGGGGGCAATGCCTAGTGAGTTCATTGCCCAATAGGTGGCGTTCTGAGAGTGAGGGTCCGAGTCTAGGGGATAGGACAGTGAAGCACAGAGGCAAAGCGGTTTCAAAGATGGGGCTGTTTGGAACCGTAAATGGATGCTTCACATGTCTCATTCCCTGGACTGGAACGATACTTCACGGACTTCACCGTGTTGAGCGGTAGAATGTGTACTGTACAGGCTCTCAGCCTATGCCCGAGGGGGAGTAGTTGGAATATAGAAGAATAAAAATTGTAAAATTCTCCTACTCTTGGAGACAGAGAAAGTGGCGAGGAACGCGAAAGTGGTCCGGGACCCTGAGAATTGGAACCCTTGAATGTTGTTTCTGTTCGGTCTCTGTGTGGAGTAGGTCACCCCCAACAATGGGGTATTATCCTGAGTATATAGATAGATAGATAGATAGATCATGCACAAGTAATATAAGTTATATTTAGTCTATGTGGCATGCAGATGAGGGGAAAGTGTGTTTTCTTTTCTTTATTCATTTTTTTTTTTTTTTTTTTTTTTTTTTTTTTTTTTTTAAAGTTTCCTCCCTAGACCTCCATCAAGCTTAAGAAAACACCCCCTAGACCAAGATTTGTACATTTTTCGGTAGAAAAGTGTCCCGGCCGCAGGCTGGTTTCTCTTAAAATTACAGGCTCGCTTTCGCTCGCCAGGAAAAAATCGACACCTAAGTGGCACGAAAGGTCTTATAATTGACAACGAAATGGGGCGAAAGGTGTTAAAATCGCCAAACTAATGGGCCGAACGTCTTAAAATCTGAAAATGAATGTGGCCAAACATGAGGAAGAAAAGGGGACCAGAAAAACGACCCATCTCCCCTTAATTATGCTTGTAATTTTGCTTGTGTGTCTACAGTCTACGCAATCAACTAACCGTGCACTTTTCTGTCCCTTCTATAGTCCGTTCATTCTCGGTTGAGCAGAAATCGTAACCTCTAACCTCTGTAACTCAAAAAGGGCTTGAGCAAATGAGCTGTAAATTGCCACACCTATTCCCTAACCAAGCCTTCCCATGTGGTAGAACTATTAGCTCAATTACTCTAGTCCTTTTTGAGTTATGAGAGGTTAGGGGTTACGATGTCTGCCCAACCTAGAATGTACGGACTTCAATAACAGAGGAAGGAGCTAGTGTTTCCATGCAAGCAATTATAGTGCCTGTTTATACTCTCTCTCTCTCTCTCTCTCTCTCTCTCTCTCTCTCTCTCTCTCTCTCTCTCTCTCTCTCTCTCTCTCTCTCTCTCTCTCTCTCACACTTACCTTCTCTTAAGATAGTTGACATTACTGGAGAATGAGGCTTTAAAGCTGGAGAAGGAAATTTTGCCGGCTTCAGGAGGACTGCACTCACAATTCAGGGTGGTGCCGTTGGAGGGGCGCGGTCCTTCGGCAGGGGGTGACGGCGGTGGAGGAGGGGGATGGATGGTTGATACGGGCAAGGAGTGGGGTGTGGAGGGCACTGGTTGATACGGGTGGGGTGTGAGGGCACTGATAGATACGGGAGGGGCGCTGGAGTGGGTGGATTTAAGGGGTATTGGCGGGAGCGTAGGGGTGTGAAAAGGGGCGCTGGAGTGGGTTGAGTTAAGGGGTGTTGGAGGGGGCGTATGGGTCGATTTCAGGGGTACTGGCTGGTATGGGTGGACTTAAGGCGAGCTAGTCACCCTCCTGGTTTAGATAAAATCGTATAGGATTGGTCTTGGGTACGGGTGGTGGTGGTGGTGATGATAGTGGTGGTGGAGGAGGGTGGTGTAGCTGCTGCCTGGTGGTGGTGGTGGTGGTGATAGCTGTTACACTAAGCTACACTCCGCCACTCTGGAAGGAACAATAGATACAGCTACAACTACAAGCTATGTAATAATAACTAAGATAAGCTATAATAAGCTAACTACATTGCATTAACCCTATTTGGGCCGAGAGTTTTTTTTTTGTCCTCTTTTATTTCGCTCCATTACTTTAGAGATTTTAAGACATTTCGCTTCATTAGTTTGGAGATTTTAAGACGTTCCACCCCATTAATTTGAAGATATTTAGACGTGTCACCCCATTCAGGTTGTGATCTATTCTGAGCGAGCGATAGCGAGCCTCTAATTTGGAGAAATCAGCCTTCGGCCGAGACATTTTTCTATCGAAAAATGTACAAGTTTAGCTTAAAAGGGGTGTGGGGTTTTTTTTTTTTTTTTTAGTTCGAGGGAAGTCTGGGAAGGCGTTTATGTTAGCCTAGGGGGAAACTAAAACATACTGCTCGAAATTGGCAAAAGCAAAATTCTCAATGGCAATGAAACCAAAATTTCTAATAACTCACCAGACGTCAGACCAAATAGGGGGGGATGGGCCGGTTTTCCGGACCACTTTCTCCCTCATGTTTAGCCCCATTAGTTTTCAGATGTTAAGATGTTTGCCCCATTAGTTAGTCGATTTTAAGACCTTTCGCCCCATTTCTTCGTCAATATTTAGACCTTTCGTGCTATTTAGGTCCCGATTTTTTCCCTGGCGAACGATAGTGAGCCTGTAATTTTGGAAGAATTGGCCTTCGGCCGGGACATTTTTCTACCGAAAAATGTACAAATTAATCTAGAAGGGGGATCTAAAGGATGTTTTTTTTTTTTAAATTTGATGGAGGTCTAGGGAGGAAACTAGAAAAATAATGAATACATGCAAAAATCGCCCAAAAAGTGAACCATATCCCCCCCCCCCCCCCCCCTTAAGGGAATTCCTAATATACAGTATATACATGATAGTAATACAATGCCAGATATACAATAATACAATACACAGGGTTTATGTACAGTGGCGCTAATAAGTCATGTCTCAGCACCAAGTATATTTTGATAAAGAATTGGTATCAGCAATATCGAAACTTAATTTATTCGTTTCGAGTGAGATATACAGACATGTTCCTACACTGTCCCATCCTATTGTACATCTGACAGACATTAATACAGTACAGAGCGAGCTAAACGTAATGATAGGTGAGGCATGACCTATTAGCGCTACCGTACACTGTCGCTAATAAGTCATGTGCTGTATTAATGTCTGTCAGATGTTGAATAGGGTGAATAAGTGTATTTTGGCTCGAACGTCCCTTGATTTTGGCCCTGTCACTCTTTCAACTATGGGGGAGGCACTCGCTATAGGCAGTTATGCCTTTTGCCTCCCTCAATCACATAGAAAAAAAAAAAAAAAGGATCATGTTTATATTATCTCAGTCGAATCGAATAAATCAAGTTTTAGATATTAACCATACCAATTATTGATCAAAACATACTTGGTGCCGAGACAACTTATTAGGCCGATTGTACAGTCGCGCTAATAAGTCATGTCTCGGCACCAATTATGTTTTGATCAATAATTGGTATCAGCAATGTTTTTACACGATTTCGTCTTTTTGAGTGAGATATACAACCATGTTCCTACACTTACCACCCTATTAAACATCTGACAGACATTAATACAGCACAGAGCGAGCCAAACGTAATGACAGCTGGGACATGACTTATTAGGCCGATTGTACAGTCGCTCACATAAGTCCCGTTCCTCGTCGTGATCTTATGGATGAAAGTGAATTAATATGAACGAGTGTGGTTTCTTTTAATTATCAGTTTACCAATCCCATGAGTTAAGGGGGGATGGGCCGGTTTTCTGGACCACTTTCTCCCTCATGTTTAGCCCCATTAGTTTTCAGATGTTAAATGTTTGCCCCATTAGTTAGTCGATTTTAAAACCTTTCGCCCCATTTCGTCGTCAATATTTAGACCTTTCGTGCTATTTAGGTGTCGATTTTGTTTCCCTGGCGAACGATAGTGAGCCTGTAATGTTGGAAGAACCGGCCTTCGGCCGGGAAATTTTTCTACCGAAAAATTTACAAATTAATCTAGAAGGGGGATCTAATGGATGTTTTTCTTTTTTAATTTGATGGAGGTCTAGGGAGGAAACTAGAAAAATAGTGAATATATGCAAAAATCGCCCAAAAAGTGAACCATCCCCCCCTTAACCCCCTGCACAAGAAACTACACTCGTAATTCCACCACGGGCATTATATTTCCCTGCATAAGATCACGAAGGAGAGGAGGCACAAGACTTATGGGGCCGACTGTACATACACTACATCGTTACGGGAAATGTTCAAAGGGGGAGAGGGGTCGTTTTTCTGGTTCCCCCTTCTTCCTCATGTTTAGCCCCATTAGTTTCAGATTATATAACGTCCGCCCCATTAGTTTGGCGATTTTAAGACCTTTCGCCCCATTTCTTTGTCAATCTTAACACTTTTTGTGTCATTTAGGTGTCGATTATTTCCTGGCGAGCGATAGCGAGCCTGTAATTAAAGAGGAATCGCCCTTCGGCCGGTCTAGGGCGGGTGTTTTTTTGAAACTTGATAAGAGACCTAGGGAGGATGCTAAAAATATAATATAAATATACATAAATGAGCAAATAAATACGCCCATCCCCCCTTAAGAGGAGGTGTTTAGTTTGTTCCCTAGACCTCCATCAAGCTTAAAATTACACTCCCTTGAGTCCCTTTCAAGATAAATTTGTACATTTTTCGGTAGAAAAATGTCCCGGCCGAAGGCCGGTTCCTCTCAAATTACAGGCTCGCTATCGCTCGCCAGGATAAAATCGACACCTGAATTGCACGAAAGGTCTTAATATGGGGTGAAAGTTCTTAAAATCGCTAAACTAATGGGGCAAACGTTTTATAATATCAAAAGCAATGGGGCTAAACATGAGGGAGAAAGGGGTCAAGAAAACAATCCCTCAAGTGGAGACCTGCCCTTAAAGGTGTACAAACCAATGTTACGTATATACACAATACATCTATCATTATCTATCTATCTATCTATCTATCTCCAAAATAAAATAATACTAATAATAATATGGCACAACTTGACTAGGCAATTACTGTGTGGAATCTACGGTTGTTGTTATGTATTTGTTGTTGAAATAATGTACACTTGATGTAAATGTGTGATTTTTGTGTTGTGTTCGGGCTCTGTCTCGAGTCGATTCCCCCCCACCCAAAAAAAAAAAAAAAGAAAAAAAAAAAAAATATATATATATATATATATATATATATATATATATATATATATATATATATACCGGTATATATATAATAACAATAATAATAATAATCAAATAAAAAATATATAAATAGAACAAATAATATAATACTAATGCAAATATAATATAATAGAATATAACAGGTTGCGTTTGTAATATAACATGAGAGATTCCCTTCCACGCCTCCCTGGTAAATGAAGAATCAGATCTCAGCCCTGGGTTTTTGAGTGTGGAAGCGGAGGTGAGATTGGGCCGGGAATTTACAGTCGTGTGTGTGTGAGTGTGAGAGTGTGTGAGTGAGTGTGTGTGAGTGAGTGTGAGTGAGTGAGTGAGCGAGTGTGTGTTCGTGTGTGTGTGTGTGTGTGTGTGTGTTACTAATCTGTACATACATCGACCATAGCATAATACAATCCCAGTGAGACGTCTAAGAGCTTTTTCAAGTCAAGACCCCAGAGTCCCAATACATAAGAGAGAGAGAGAGAGAGAGAGAGAGAGAGAGAGAGAACAAAAATAGGAAATATTAGTGTGTCTAGGCAGCGTTTTTGGTCGTTGCCATTCCATATCGAATATTAATATCAACAGTCGATTATAAAGACGTTTTTGTTCAGTTTCAAAAGGGCTTCCATCAATTACCAGGCTTCGAACTATCTTTATTCTCGCTGCTATTAGACGTTTTTAATCAGTTTCAAAAAGGGCCACCAGCAATTAACAGACTTCGAACTATCTCACTTAACCCTTTTATTTTACTACGACAGATTCTTAAACGGCACAAAATCGCTTCAGGGGAGATGGTTCACTTTTTGGGTGAGTTTTGCATGTATTCATTGTTTTTCTAGTTTCCTCCCTAGACCTCCATCAAATTAAAAAAAACATCCATTAGATCCCCCTTCTAGATTAATTTGTACATTTTTCGATAGAAAAAAAATCCCGGCCGAAGGCCGGTTCTTCCAACATTACAGGCTCACTATCGCTTGCCAGGGAAAAATCGACACCTAAATAGCACAAAAGGTCTAAATATTGACGAAGAAATGGGGCGAAAGGTCTTAAAATCGCCAAAATAATGGGGTAAACATCTTAACATCTGAAAACTAATGGGGCTAAGCATGAGGGATAAAGTGGTCCAGAAAAGCGGCCCATCTCCCCTTAAAATTACTAGGTAGGAAAGCGAATCCAGATAAAAAAAAAATAAAAAATAACTTGCATTATAATTGATGAATGGAACAAACTCCCCAATAAAGTAATAGACAGCTCCTCTATAGATACATTTAAGGGAGCCCACCTCGCCTTTTGTTTCTCTTTCTCTCCCTCTCTCTTTGGCTTGTATCCATTCGGCCCCATTCAGCCTACTGTTTTAAGACGTTTACCCCCATCCAGGTTTCAATATTTTCCTAGCGAGCGGTAGCGACCCAGCATAATTATACAGTATATATTTTTGTTTTGATGGCAAGCTAAATTTGTAAATTTTTCGATCGAAAAATTTCTCCTGCAAAGCCGGATTTCTCCATACAATGCTGGCTCGCTATCGCTCGCCAGGAAGAAATCGACACCTGGATGGGGATAAACGTCTTAAAACAGTTGGCTGAATGGGGCCGAATGGATACAAGCCAGGGAAAGAGAGAAAATGAGAGAAAGATAAACAAAAGCCGGTGACTCCCCTTAAGAAAAATCTAGACTCATACCAACCACAGATAAATTGGTATGGAGTAGGCAGTAATTGGTATGGAGTAGGCAGTAATTGGTATGGAGTAGGCAGTAATTGGTATGGAGTAGGCAGTAATTGGTATGGAGTAGGCAGTAATTGGTATGGAGTAGGCAGTAATTGGTATGGAGTAGGCAGTAATTGGTATGGAGTAGGCAGTAATTATCACCCTTATTATTTGGTTCAGCTGAAGAGCGCGTAAGACTAGAATTAAGTCCTGACCACCTCGTTTGGATCGTAAGGTCTGTGTGGCCAGTGTATCTATGTAAATCTTCTACTGTGCTGTCCTATTCTTCTACTATAAACCGCAAGGGTGGTCTGAGTATCTGTGTAACTCTCTCACACACATACAAACACACACACTTCCAACCTCTCTCTCTCTCTCTCTCTCTCTCTCTCTCTCTCTCTCTCTCTCTCTCTCTCTCTCTCTCTCTCTCTCTCTCTCTCTCTCTCTCTCGCTCTCACTCATTTCACGTCTCCTTGGTCCTCATTTTCATTTCATTTCTTCAGGGGCCCGGGTCGTTTCTCCATTCCTCCCCCCAGACACTCCTGCTTAATGCACCTTGCGGCTCTTACCTCTCCATTCTTTATTATTATTATTATATATATATATATATATATATATATATATATATATATATATATATATATATATATATATATATATATATATATACAGTATATATATAATATATATTTAAATATATTATATATATTTATATATATATATATATATATATATATATATACAATATATATATATATATATATATATATATATATACTGTACAGCATATACACATATACTGTATAATATATACAATTTTTTTTTTTTTGTATTGTTATTCCTTTACTTCTCTTACCTAATTGTTTTGTATTATCTGTATTCCCTTTTTCTATATGAGTGAGGGAGACAAAAGGCAGAACTGCCTGTAGTGAGTGCCTCCCCCATAGTTGAAAGAGTGACAGGGCCAAAATCAAGGGACGTTCGAGCCAAAATGCCTGGACACACGGAGTTTGAAGCAATTTAAGTCATAGGAGGGAAAGTTTGATTCTGGGAGAGAATTCCAGAGCTCAGCTGTTGAATAGAAGAAAGTCTGAGAGCAACATTTCACTCTTGGTTTGGAGAGTTGCACAGAGTAGGGGTGGGATTGTGTTGCAAGACGGGTACCACGTACCCTACGTAGAGGAGGTGGTATACACTGGGAGAGCTCTGAGTAGCACTGATTATTGTAGTAGCGATAGAATAGCGAGAGAGATGCAACATTGCGGCGAAGAGAGAGAGTTTGCAGAGAGTTGGTGAGTTTGTGGGAAATAATTATACAAAAGGCCTTCCTTTCTACTTTGTCTAGGAGTGCGGTGTGAGAGGATCCTTCCCACACATGTGAACAATACTCAATACAAGGACGCACTGCGCCCCTGTACAGAGCAAGAAGCTGTGCAGGGGTAAAGAACCCCTTGAGGCAGTGGAGCACACCCAGCTTCTGGGAGGCTGCTTTAGCAAGACTGGTGATATGATCCTTCCAAATGAGAGCAGAAGAAAAAGAGACACCAAGAATATTGAGAGAAGATGAAGGATTGATTTTTGTATTGTTGAAGAATAAGGGATAGTCCGCTGGGAGTTCCAGATAGGTAGATAGATGGAGAAATTGGGTTTTGGAAGCATTAAAGGCAACAAGGTTTTCTCTGCCCCAATTGGAAATAGTAGTTAGATCAGAAGATAAGTGTTGTATGGCTTCATTATGTTTGTCATTGAGGGATTGCTGGCTGGGGCGTTCTGGAAAACTAATTGAGTAGTGTAATGTAGAGTCGTCTGCTGCGTATGAATGGATGGGACTGGAGGTACAGTTGAGAAGATCATTTATAAAAATTAGAAAGAGAATAGGAGATAGGACAGAGCGCTGAGGAACACCGGAGTTGATAGGATGAGGAAGTGAGCGATGGCCGTCCACAACCGCAGCTATGAAACGGCCGGAAAGGAAATTAGAGACAAAGACACAGATGGAGGGATAGAAACCGAAGGAGGGTAGTTTAGAAATTAAAAATTTGTGCCAGACTCTATCGAAGGCCTTCGATATGTATAGCGCAATAGGAAAGGTCTCACCGAAGTCCCGACAGGAGGATGACCAAGAGTTAGTAAGATATGAAAGAAGATCACCAGTAGAGCGACCCTTAAGGAAGCCATACTGGCGATCTGAGAGTAGATTGTGAGAAGAGAAATGCTTAAAAAATATGGAAGCAAGAATAGTTTTAAAAACTTGAGAGATACAAGAGATGAGAAAAATTGGACGGTAGTTGGAGGGTTGAGAGAGGTCACCCTTCTTTGGGACAGGTTGAATGAGAGCAAACTTCCAGCATGAAGGGAAGACGTTAGAGGAGAGACAGAGACGAAAGAGTTTGCCTAGGCAGGGAGTCAGCACGGAAGCACAGTTTTTTAGTACAACAGGAGGAACACCGTCCGGACCGTACGCCTTATTAGTATTAAGCCCAGAGAGGGTAGAAAGTACATCTTTAGAAGATATTAGGATATTAGGCATAAGTAAGAGAGAGGGGGTAGAGAGGGAGGAATAGCACCGGAATCATCCAAGGTAGAGTTTCTGGCAAAAGTTTGAGCAAAGAGGTCAGCTTTGTCAGAGGAAGAAGTGATGGTTGTGCCATCAGAGTGGAAAAGAGGAGGGAAAGACGAGAAAGAAAAAATGTTGGAGAGGTTTTTGGGAAGAGCTAGAGTTGGATAGTTCAGTGCATTTATTATTGATGAAAGAGTGTTTGGCAAGTCGAAGAACAGATTTGGCTTGATTCCGGGCAGAAACATAGGAAGTATGAGAGTCTTGAGTTTTAAGGCGTCGGTACCGTTTAAATGCTTCCTACTTTTTGCGGGCTTCTTCCCATCTTACATTATTGCTATTATGTTACACACACACGCACGCACGCACGCACGCGCACGCGCACACACACACACACACACACACACACACACACACACACACAACATCACGCCAAGACCTCATCTAAGGAATTCTGGTTGTACAGAAAGTAGACCAACCTTTTTCCTCTCTCTCTCTCTCTCTCTCTCTCTCTCTCTCTCTCTCTCTCTCTCTCTCTCTCTCTCTCTCTCTCTCTCTCTCTCTCTCTCTCTCTCTCTCTCTCTCTCTCTCTCGCTTCAGTGGAAGCCAACGTAACACCGATATTCAAAAAAGGCAGCAAATCCCTACCCAGTAACTATCGTCCAATTAGCTTAACCTCAGTTGTATGTAAAATGCTAGAAACGGTCATACGAGACAGACTCGTAAATCACTTAGAGGAAAATAACCTACTTAAAGATACTCAACACGGCTTTCGTAAAAAACGTTCCTGTTTAACAAACCTCTTAGACTTCTTCCACGATATCCTCAACCTCTACGATGAGAGTAAAGCTGTAGATATTATATACCTTGATTTTCAAAAGGCCTTTGACAAAGTTCCCCACAAACGTTTACTGCTAAAACTAAAAGCGCATGGAATACAAGACGGTGTGTTGAAATGGATAGAAATTGGCTCAGCAACAGAAAGCAAAGGGTAGTCATAAACGGTAAGGCATCTAAATGGACCAATGTAAGTAGCGGGGTACCCCAGGGATCGGTACTAGGACCAATTCTCTTTCTAATTTACATCAACGACATAGATGAGGGTCTCACCTGCACAATCTCAAAATTTGCTGACGATACAAAAATTGCAAATAGCGTACTCTCAAAAGAACAAGTTGACGATATGCAACACAATCTAGATAAATTGTCATGTTGGGGCCCAAATTTGGCAAATGAGTTTCAATGCGGATAAATGTAAAGTACTACATGTCGGATACCTAAATGAGAAAGCAAACTATTCGATGAATGGCGCAGCTTAAGAATGTAAACAGAGAAACTGATCTGGGAGTAACAATATCGAGTAACCTAAAACCGAGTCAACAATGTTCAGAAGTTGTTAAGAAGGCAAACAAAATAATTGGCTTTATAGGCAGGTCATTTGAGCATAAATCCAAAGAAGTTATCCTAACCCTTTACAATTCCTTAGTCCGCCCTCTTCTGGAATACTGCGTTCAATCCTGGTGCCCTTATTACCAAAAAGATAAACAAGCTAGAACGAGTTCAACGTTAGAGTTACCAAAATGATACGTAGCCTAAAGAGCAAACCATAACAAGAGCGTCTTAGAGAATTAAATCTATTTCCGTTAACCCAGCGCAGATTAAGAGGCGACTTAATTCAAGTGTTCAAAATCATCAAAGGCATCGACAATATGAACTGTAGTAAGTACTTCACTATCGACCAATCTAATTACACGCGGGGAAACGGTTGCAAAATTATTGGTAAATCTTTTAAACTCGCACGAATCTAAGAATTTCTTCTTCAATCGAGTTGTCAACTTGTGGAATGGGCTTCCCCGAGACGTTATAGACTGCATCACCGTTGATTCATTTAAAATTCCGCCTAGACAAATATCTCGCATCAAACCCGCGACTGACTGCGTTTGTAAATGAATAACTTTATCCTCCCCTCAGTTACTAACCCATATGTCCCCTACTAACTTCCTAGTCCTGCCACGTTAGTGGCAGGGCAGTAGTTCCCTTACCCACTCTAAACCACTGTTTGGACACTTGATCCTCAGTGTTTTGGAGGACAAGCAGCCTAGAAGGGTCACTAGATCTGTTGTTGCTTGATTTCCTTTGTACTCCTTTGTACTCCTTCTTCATCTTCTTTTCCTTCAACTTTCCTTTTCTGGCCTATACATTAATGCATTCATAAAATCTGAGTTTCCTCGCTAGACATCCCTCAAACTTAGACAAATATCCCCTAGACACAAGATAAATTTGTAAATTTTTCGGTAGAAAAATGTCTACAATTACAGGCTCGCTATCGCTCGCCAGGAAAAAATTGACACCTAAATGGCATGATAGGTCTTAAAATGTATAACGAAATGGGACGAAAGGTCTTAAAATCGCCGAACAAATGGGCCGAAAGTCTAAAAATCTAAATAATAATGGGACTAAACACGAGGGAGAAAGGGGACCAGAAAAACGACCGTCTCTCCTTACCTCTACAATTTAGGTCTTTACAAAACTAAGTCAAATCGTCTACCTTTTTTCCTAATGTGTATGAAGGAGACAAAAGACAGAGCTACCTGTAACAAGTGTCTCCCCCAAAGTTGAAAGAATGACAGAGAACCAAATTCAACGTACGTACAAAAAAAAAAAAAAAACACACACAATTCTTGGGGTATTGGTTTAGTGTAGTGAAATACATAGGAGGGTGAGGAGTTTGTGAGAGTTAGCTGGATTGCTCTCTGTGTAAGTGAAACAGAAACAGTGACGGAAGCCAGACACAGAGAGAGAGACACACACACACGTCACAGTCAGACACACACAGATAGACACAGACGCAGTCACACAGATAGCCACACACACACACGTCACAGACACACACACACACACTTACACGTCACAGACACACATCACAGACACACACCCACACGTCACAGACTTTTTTTTGTTTGTTTTTTTTTTTCTATGTGATTGAGGGAGGCAAAAGGCATAACTGCCTATAGCGAGTGCCTCCCCCATAGTTGAAAGAGTGACAGGGCCAAAATCAAGGGACGTTCGAGCCAAAATGCCTGGACACACGGAGTTTGAAGCAATTTAAGTCATAGGAAGAGGGAAAGACTGATTCTGGGAGAGAGTTCCAGAGCTCAGATGTTGAGTAGAAGAAAGTTTGAGAGTAACGTTTCACTCTTGGGTTGGAGAGTTGCACAGAGTAGGGGTGGGATTGAGTTGCAAGACGGGTACCACGTGCCCTACGTAAAGGAGGTGGTATGCACTGGGATAGCTCTGAGGAACACTGATTATTATAGTAGCGATAGAATAGCGAGAGAGATGCAACATTGCGGCGGAGAGAGAGAGATTGCAGAGAGTTGGTGAGTGGACGGGAGTTAATGATACGAAAGGCCTTCCTTTCAACTTTGTCTAGGAGAGCGGTGTGAGAGGAACCTCCCCACACATGTGAACAATACTCAATACAAGGGCGCACTATGCCCCTGTACAGAGCAAGAAGCTGTGCAGGGGAAAAGAACCCCCTAAGGCGGTTGAGCACACCCATCTTCTGGGAGGCTGCCTTAGCAAGACTTACACACACCCACACGTCACAGACACACACAGATATAGACAGACACACTCACACACACACACAGATAGACACACACACACGTCACAGACACCCACACGTCACAGACACACACACAGAGATAGACAGACACACACACACACACACACACACACACACACACACACACACACACACACAGCCCGTAGCCTAGTAGGTAGAGCTCTCGTCTCACACACGAGGGGTCGGGGGTTCAATCCCCCGCCGGGCGGAGACAAATTGGGCTTGTCTCCTTTCATGTGTTAGCCTCAGTTCACCTAGCTGTAAATAGGTACCTGGAATAAGTGGACGATGTTGTGACGTCCCATCTGGGGTTGGCAAAAATGGTACAAGGCGAGATGGGTATCATATGGTTCACCTAAGCTGATGGCTACCTAAGCCTTCGGGCGAGACGGTACCGTCTATAGTGAGAATGGTACCATACAGATCCACCCTAAGCCTTCGTTTCCGATGTCGCCAATTGGCTAAAAATACAGACTACACACACATCCACAGCCATTCCAACGATACATATAACACCTACACATATAGGAGGCGGGAAATAACGAGCATGCTCACTCCCGCAATACAACTAGAGTAAGTAACTAGAGTAAGTACACACACACCTTAGGGCAACATAAGTTTGATATGTTAGTCCAAAATACTGGGAACTGGGAATATCCATTACGATACCGGTACTTGTCTAAGTAAAATAGATTGATTATAAAGTATCTAAGACAGGACAACACGAGCGCTGCTCAATTCCTGTAAACTACAAATAGGCAAATACAAATAGGTAAATACACACACACACACACACACACACACACACACACACACACACACACACACACACACACACACACACACACAGAACTTACGCCCTCCAGATCTTCTTGGTAAAGCTCTCCCTAGTCATGTTTCACCATCACTGTCTTGACGGAATTCTGGGGGAAAATAAAGAAAAACGTGTCTTCAAACATAACAAAATAAGGAAAATATGGGTAAAATTATGGTAAAATAAAGACAAAAAAGTGTTCTAGTATAACAAAATAAGGAAAATATCGGTGAAAATGTGCTAAAGTAAAGAAAAAAAGTGTTCAAACATTAACAAAATAAGGAAAATATGGGTGAAAATGTGGTAAAGTAAAGAAAAAAAAGTGTTCAAACATTAACAAAATAAGGAAAATATCGGTAAACATGATAAAATCAAGAAAAAAAGTGTTCAAACATTAACAAAATAAGGAAAATATCGGTAAACATATGGTAAAATCAAGAAAAAAAGTGTTCAAACATTAACAAAATAAGGAAAATATCGGTAAACATGATAAAATCAAGAAAAAAAGTGTTCAAACATTAACAAAATAAGGAAAATATCGGTAAACATATGGTAAAATAAAGAAAAAAAAGTGTTCAAACATTATCAAAATAAGGAAAATATCGGTAAACATGGTAAAATCAAGAACAAAAGTGTTCAAACATTAACAAAATAAGGAAAATATCGGTAAACATGTGGTAAAATCAAGAAAAAAAGTGTTCAAACATTAACAAAATAAGCAACATATGTGTAAAATATGGTAAAATACTAGAGAATCACAGAAAAAACATAAGGAAAATTAGGAGAACTTATTTTAATTGAAAGTTAAGGCAGTTATTAATAAGATCAATCAATATAATCGTGGCAATATAAAATGTAAAAGTGTACCCTAAAATAAAAATACAAATTGTGAAAGTCTACGGGTTTTCCTCGCCAATATTTATGTCGCACACTCACACTCGCTCTCGCTCTCTCTCTCGCTCATTCTCACTCTCTCTCTCTCACTCGCGCTCTCTCTCTCTCTCTCTCTCTCACTCACTCTCACTCACTCTCTCTCTCTCACTCACTCTCACTCACTCTCTCTCTCTCATTCTCACTCACTCTCTCTCTCTCTCTCTCTCTCTCTCTCATTCTCACTCTCTCTCCCTCTCTCTCTCTGGTGTCTGTGTATGTGTGAGTGTGTGTCTTTGTAATTTAAGGGGAGGAAAGACCGTTTTTCTGGACCTCCTTCTCCTTCATGTTTAGCCCCATTTTGTTTAGATTATAAGAAGTTCGGCCCATTCGTTTGGCGATTTTAACATATTTCGTGCCATTTAGGTTGTCGATTATTTCCTGGCGAGCGATAGCGAGCCTGAAATTTTAAGAGGAACCGGCCTTCGGCCGGCACATTTTCTACCGAAAATGTACAAATTTATCTTGAAGGGGGTCAATGGGGTGTTTTTCTAAGCTTGATGGAGGTCTAGGGAGAAAACTAAGTGTATAATATAATAGAACAAAAAAAAAAAAAAAAAAAAAACAGTCTTCCCCCCTGTAGAGGTTTGTATTTTTAAGGTGTGTGTGTGTATCTTTTCCTGCTTTGATCATTCCCTTTCAATTCACCGTAGAGCTCCCCATAGAGGCCCCCAATTCACCCCCCAACCCCCCATACATACAAGCCCCCCCCCCCTCCCCCCCCCTACTACATATACAAGCCCGAACCAAACTTTCCAGCACTTTTTCTTCAGCCTTTTTTTTTTTTTTTTCCACATCCCATTTTTCCTCAACCTGTTTTCGTCGGCCCTTTTTTTCCTCTTTTTTCCCTCTCTGTATCCCCTCTCAATCCCTCTCTCTTTATTCCCTCTCAATCCCTCTCTCTTTATTCCCTCTCAATCCCTCTCTTTATCCCCTCTCAATCCCTCTCTTTAGCCCCTCTCAATCCCTCTCTCTTTATTCCCTCTCAATCCTCTCTTTCAATCCCTCTCTTTATTTATCCCTCTCTTTCTTTAATTTATCCCCTCTCAATCTCTCTTGATCCCCTCGCCATCCCTCTTTGTATCCCTTCTCCATCCCTCTCTTTACCCCCTCTCAACCCCTCTCTTTATCCCCTCTCCATCCCTCTCTTTATCCCCTCTCCATCCCTCTCTTTCTTTATCCCCTCTCAATCTCTCTCTTTATCCCCTCTCCATCCCTCTCTTTGTATCCCTTTTCCATCCCTCTCTTTACCCCCTCTCAAAACCTCTCTTTATCCCCTCTCCATCCCTCTCTTTATACCTTCTCCATCCCTCTCTTTATACCCTCTCTATCCCTCTCTTTATACCCTCTCCATCCCTCTCTTTATACCCTCTCCATCCCTCTCTTTATACATTCTCCATCCCTCTCTTTATACCCTCTCCATCCCTCTCTTTATACCCTCTCCATCCCTCTCTCTTTCTTTATCCCCTCTCAATCTCTCTCTTTATCCCCTCTCCGTTCCTCTCTTTGTATCCCTTTTTCATCCCTCTCTTTACCCCCTCTCAAAACCTCTCTTTATCCCCTCTCCATCCCTCTTTATACCTTCTCCATCCCTCTCTTTATACCCTCTCCATCCTTCTCTTTATACCTTCTCCATCCCTCTTTATACCCTCTCCATCCCTCTCTTTATACCCTCCTCCATTCCTCTCTTTATACCCTCTCCATCCCTCTCTTTATACCCTCTCCATCCCTCTCTTTATACCCTCTCCATCCCTCTCTTTATACCCTCTCCATCCCTCTCTTTATACCCTCTCCATCCCTCTCTTTATACCTTCTCCATCCCTCTCTCTCCATCCCTCTCATCTTTAAAACCTCTCTTATATCCCTCTCCATCCTCTTATACCCTCTCCATCCCTCTCTTTATACCCTCTCCATCCCTCTCTTTATCCCTTCTCCATCCCTCTCTTTATACCCTCTCTTTATCCCTTCTCCATCCCTCTCTTTATACCCTCTCCATCCCTCTCTTTATACCCTCTCCATCCCTCTCTTTATACCTTCTCCATCCCTCTCTTTATACCCTCTCCATCCCTCTCTTTATACCCTCTCCATCTCTTTATCCCTTCTCCATCCCTCTCTTACCTCTCCAATCCCTCTCTTTATACCCTCTTAATCCCTCTCTTTATACCTTCTCCCCTCTCATATACCCTACTCCACCATTTTTAATACCCTCTCTCCATCCCTCTCTTATATACCTCTCCATCCTCTCTTTATCCCCTCTCCATCCCTCTCTTATACCTTCCCATCCCTCTCTTTATACCCTCTCTATACTTCTCCTACCCTCCTACTCATATACCCTCTCTTTATACCCTCTCCAACCCTCTCTTTTTACATTCTCCATCCCTCTCTTATAATAACCCTCTCCATCCCTCTCTTTATCCCTTCTCCATCCCTCTTTATACCCTCTCCATCCCTCTCTTTATACCCTCTCCATCCCTCTCTTTATATCCTCTCCATCCCTCTCTTTATACCCTCTCTATCCCTCTCTTTATACCCTCTCCATCCCTCTCTTTATACTTCTCCTTTCTCTTTATACCTTCTCCATCCCTCTCTTTATACCCTTCCATCTATTAAAACCCTCTCCATCCCTCTCTTATACCCTCTCCATCCCTCTCTTTATACCTTTCTCCCTCCATCCCTCTCTTTATACCCTCTTTCCCTCTTTATACCCTCTCCCTCTCTTTTATACCTTCTCCAGCCCTCTCTTTATACCTCTCCACCCCTCTCCTCAACCCTCTCCATCCCTCTCTTTATCCCTTTCTCCATCACCTCTCTTATAATCCTCCAGCCTCCTTCTCTTTTACCCTCTCCACCCCTCTCTTTTATACCCTCTCGCATCCCTCTTTATACCTTTCCAGCCCTCCAAATACCCTCTCTTTCCTCTTTACCCCAGTCCATCCCTCTCTTTATGCCCTCTCCATCCTCTCGTTATACCCCTCCATCCCTCTTATACCCTCCATCCCTCTCTTATACCCTCTCCATCCCTCTCTTTATACCCTCTCCATCCCTCTTATTATTACCCCCTCCATCCCTCTCTTTATACCCTCGCCAGCCCTCTATACATTCCTCTCCATCCCTCTCATTTATAAACCCTCGTCCTCCCTCTTTCAATAACCTCTCCATCCCTCTCTTTAATAACCCTCTCCATCCTCTCAGAAAATATACCTTCTCCCACCCCTCTCTTTATACCCTCTCCATCCCTCCCATTTCCCATTCTCCAACCCTCCCTTCCAGTCCCTGCTTTAGACCTAACCAGCCCTCTCTTTAATCTTCTCCCCCTCTCTTTATCCCCTCAAACCTCTCTATCACCATCCCTCGCTTTATGTCTCCAGCCCTCTCTTTAACCTTCTCCATCCCTCCTAGACCCTCTTTTATACCCTCTCCATCCCTCTTCTAACCCTCTCCATCCCTCTCTTTATCCTCCTCCTAACCCTACTCTTAAACACCTCCCGCTCTTATGTCCAACGCGAGCGCCTCTCTTTATAACCCCGAGCCCTCTCTTTAAACTTCTCATCCACTCGTTACCCTCTCCATCCCTCTCATAAAATCTTTATACCCTCTCCATCCCTCTCTTTATACCCTCTCCATCCCTCTCTTTATCCCTTCTCCATCCCTCTCTTTATACCCTCTCTTTATCCCTTCTCCATCCCTCTCTTTATAACCCTCTGTTAATAACCTTCCACCCTCTCTTTATACCCTCCATTCATAGAATCTTGGCTCAATACAGAAGTAGAGACTTTTTAGCAAGGATTCACCCCGTTATGTAATGTTTGAGAAAAGCCGAATAAATCGAAATGGAGGTGGCGTTTTACTTTATATCAAAGAAAGTCTTTACCCTACCCTCTTGTCAAAACCTCAAATTGTGAACGTCGACGCATCTTTTGTGCTAATAAAGAATAATAAAGGTACCAAAATAACTTGCATTAATATACAGACCTCCAGCTCAATCAGTGCAAACTGACCGAGAAATTTACGGAACAAATTGCAGATATAAGTAACTCGCAAGATACCGTAATTTTTGGTGACTTTAATTTACCTGTGACCAAGTGGGGCGATACTCTTACTTCACACTCCGGACATGACTTGTATACGAACTTGCAAGAGAGTTCGCTTTATCAATTTTTGGAACGCCGACCCGTGGTAATAACGTTCTTGACATTGTACTTGCAACAAAAGAAGAATTAATAGAGAATTTGAATGTTGGTGATGAATTCCGTAACAGCGACCATCATACGATAACTTTCACTTTAAAGTTTAATAGTAACGAACCAAATAGTAGCATCGAAAAAGTCCCTAATTTCAAGAAAGCAAACTTCCATAAACTTAGAGCTATGTTTAAAGAAACTGACTGGAGCTTTTTAATTCACAATAACGACATAAATACATCTTGGAAATTATTCGAAGCCACTTACCTAAAAGCAGTGCAAGACTGCATACCATCGAAAACTCGTGTCCAGGCCATAATAATAAGCCCAAATGGTGGAATAAAGATATTTCAAACTGCCTGCTTGCTAAACAATTGCTAATGATAGATTAAAATCCTCACAAAATGACGAAGAACGGCTGAAATTTGTAGAGCTACGACGCAAAGCCAAAAAGTTAATTAAGCAAAGTAAAAGACCTTAGAGTTACATATTGCGAATCAAAGTAAAACAAACCCGAAAGAATTCTATAGTTATATCATAAAGAAAAAAGTAGTTACTTCAACTGTTGGACCGATAGCCGATGGAAATGGAGAATACACCACACTCGAAGCACACATGTGTAATGCCCTCAATACCTTCTTTGCCTGAGTTTTTGCACCAGAAGACCTCAGTGATAGCCCTACACCATCGCCGAGTCAGATTGATAATTCAGATGTTTTAAGCAATATAACCGTTACAGAGAGAGAAGTATTGAATTGTTTGGATTAACCCAAGGTAATTAAAACGCCAGGACCTGATACAATCTCGCCTAGAGTTCTAAAGGAAGCTAAGGATGAGCTCTCTAAACCACTGACATTACTATTCAATAAATCCTTGCAGTCTGGAACTATGCCCCGATCAGTGGAAGCTAGCCAACGTAACACTGATATTCACAAAAGCAGCAAATCCCTACCAGTAACTATCGTCCAATTAGCTTAACCTCAGTTGTATGTAAAATGCTAGAAACGGTCATACGAGACAGACTCGTAAATCACTTAGAGGAAAATAACATACTTAAAGATAACTCAACACGGCTTTTCGTAAAAACGTTCCTGTTTAACAAACCTCTTAGACTTCTTCCACGATATCCTCACCCTCTACGATGAGAGTAAAGCTGTAGATATTATATACCTTGATTTTCAAAAGGCCTTTGACAAAGTTCCCCACAAACGTTTACTGCTAAAACTAAAAGCGCATGGAATACAAGACGGTGTGTTGAAATGGATAGAAAATTGCTACAGCGACAGAAAGCAAAGAGTCGTCATAAACTGTAAGGCATCACATGGACCAATGTAAGTAGCGGGGTACCCAGGGATCGGTACTAGGACCAATTCTCTTTCTAATTTACATCAACGACATAGATGAGGGTCTCACCTGTACAATCTCAAAATTTGCTGACGATACAAAAATTGCACATAGCGTACTCCTCAAAAGAACAAGTTGACGATATGCAACACAATCTAGATACATTGTCATGTTGGGCCCAAATTTGGCAAATGAGTTTCAATGCGGATAAATGTAAAGTACTACATAGCGGATACCTAAATGAGAAAGCAAACTATTCGATGAATGGCACTCAGCTTAAGAATGTAACAGAGAAACCGATCTGGGAGTAACAATATCGAGTAACCTAAAACCGAGTCAACAATGTTCAGAAGTTGTTAAGAAGGCAAACAAAATGATTGGCTTTATAGGCAGGTCATTTGAGCATAAATCCAAAGAAGTTATCCTAACCCTTTACAATTCCTTAGTCCGCCCTCTTCTGTAATACTGCGTTCAATCCTGGTGCCCTTATTACCAAAAAGATATAAACAAGCTAGAACGAGTTCAACGTAGAGTTACCAAAATGATACCTAGCCTAAAGAACAAACCATCCGAAGAGCGTCTTAGAGAATTAAATCTATTTTCCTTTAACCCAGCGCAGATTAAGAGGTGACTTAATTCAAGTGTAGAAAATCATCAAAGGCATCGACAATATGAACTGTAGTAAGTACTTCACTATCGACCAATCTAATTACACGCGGGGAAACGGTTGCAAAATTATTGGTAATCTTTTAACTCGCACGAATCTAAGAATTTCTTCTTCAATCGAGTTGTCAACTTGTGGAATGGGCTTCCCCGAAACGTTATAGACTGCATCACCGTTGATTCATTTAAACTCCGCCTAGACAAATATCTCGCATCAAACCCCGCGACTGACTGCGTTTGTAAATGAATAACTTTATTTTATCCCCCCCTCAGTTACTAACCCATCTGTCCCCTACTAACTTCCTAATCCTGCCACGGACATTAGTTCCAGGGCAGTAATTCCCTTTCCAATGTTCCCTTACCCACTCTAAACCACTGTTTGGACACTTGATCCTCAGTGTTTTGGAGGACAAGCAACCTAGAAGGGTCACTGGATCTGTTGTTGCTTGATTTCCTTTGTACTCCTTTGTACTCCATCCCTCTCTTTATACCCTCTCCATCCCTCTCTTTATACCTTCTCCATCCCTCTCTTTATACCCTCTCCATCCCTCTCTTTATACCCTCTCCATCCCTCTCTTTATACCCTCTCCATCCCTCTCTTTATACCTTCTCCATCCCTCTCTTTATACCTTCTCCAACCCTCTCTTTATACCTTCTCCATCTTCTCCTCCCCTCTCTTTATACCCTCTCCATCCTCTCTTTATATACCCGCTCCTCCCTCTCTTTATCCCTCTCTCCATCCCTTCTTTCCATCTCCTCCTCTTTAGCCCCTCGCCATCCTCTCTCTTTATATATATTAAAACCCGCTCTTTTCCCTTCTTAATTTCTCCACCCTCCTTTATCCCCTCTGCGCATATCCCCGACGGTCGCTTTGGATCCTTCTCCTCAGCCTTATATCTCTCCATAAACGGTAAGGCTTCTCTTTATCCCTTAGCGCATACCCCATCTTTACCATCCCAATTCTCTTTATAATCACCCGCTCTAGTATTCTCACCTCCCCCTCTCGGTTTGCTCGCCATACCGCTACCCTCTCGATCCTTTCGATATACCTCTTCTCCATTCCCTCTCTTTGGGCCCAAATTTGGCAAATGATTTCAATGCGGATAAATGTAAAGGACTACATATCGGATACCTAAATAAGAAAGCAAACTATTCGATGAATGGCACTCAGCTTAAGAATGTAAACAGAGAAACCGATCTGGGAGTAACAATATCGAGTAACCTAAAACCGAGTCAACAATGTTCAGAAGTTGTTAATAAGGCAAACAAAATAATTGGCTTTATAGGCAGATCATTTGAGCATAAATCCAAAGAAGTTATCCTAACCCTGTACAGTTCCTTAGTCCTCCCTCTTCTGGAATACGGCGTTCAATGCTGGTGCCCTTATTACCAAAAGACATAACCAGCTAGAACGAGTTCAACGTAGAGTTACCAAAATGATACCTAGCCTGAAGAACAAACCATACGAAGAGCGTCTTAGAGAATTAAATCTATGTCCTTTAACCCAGCGCAGATTAAGAGGTGACTTAATTCAAGTGTTCAAAATCATCAAAGACATCGACAATATGAACTGTAGTAAGTACTACTATCGACCAATCTAATTACACGCGGGGAAACGGTTGCAAAATTATTGGTAAATCTTTTAACTCATCACACGAATCAAAGAAGGTCTTCTTCATCGAGTTGTCAACTTGTGGAATGGGCTTCCCCGAGACGTTATAGACTGCAGCACCGTTGATTCATTTAAATTCCACCTAGACAAATATCTCGCATCAAACCCGCGACTGACTACGTTTGTAAATGAATAACTTTATTTTATCCTCCCCTCAGTTACTAACCCATATGTCCCCTACTAACTTCCTAGTCCTGCCACGTTAGTGGCAGGGTAGTAGTTCCCTTTCCAATGTTCCCTTACCCACTCTAAACCACTGTTTGGACACTTGATCCTCAGTGTTTTGGAGGACAAGCAGCCTAGAAGGGTCACTAGAACTTTTGTTGCTTGATTTCCTTTGTACTCCATGCCTCTCTTTATAGCCTCTCCATCCCTCTCTTTATCCCTTCTCCATCCCTCTCTTTATACGCTCTCCATCCCTCTCTTTATCCCTTCTCCATCCCTCTCTTTATACCCTCTCCATCCCTCTCTTTATCCCCTCTCAATCCCTCTTTATACCCTCTCCATCCCTCTCTTTATACCCTCTCCATCCCTCTCTTTATACCTTCTCCATCCCTCTCTTTATACCCTCTCCATCCCTCTCTTTATACCCTCTCCATCCCTCTCTTTATACCCTCTCCATCCCTCTCTTTATCCCTTCTCCATCCCTCTCTTTATGCCCTCTCCATCCCTCTCTTTATACCCTCTCTTTATCCCTTCTCCATTCCTCTCTTTATACCCTCTCCATCCCTCTCTTTATACCTTCTCCATCCCTCTCTTTATCCCCTCTCCATCCCTTCTCCATCCCTCTTTATACACTCTCCATCCCTCTCTTTATACCCTCTCCATCCCTCTCTTTATACCCTTTCCATCCCTCTCTTTATAGCCTCTCTTTAAAGAGCCTCTCTCCATCCCTCTCTTTATTCCCCTCTCCATCCTTCTTATACCCTCTCCATCCCTCTCTTTATACCTTCTCCATCCCTCCTCTCGTCTTTTCCCCTCCTCCTTTATATCCCTACTTCTCCACCCTCTTTATACACTCTTCCATCCCTCTCTT
>CM064515.1:24872500-24885000 GCA_032716605.1 Paralithodes platypus
TAAAAAGACCTTAGAGTTACATATTGCGCTCAAAGTACAACAAACCCGAAAGAATTCTATAAGTTCTATCAGAAAGAAAAAAGTCTTACTTTCAACTGTTTTGGAACGCGTTAGTCCGATGAAAATGGCGAATCCACCAAAGACGAAGAACAAATGAGTAATGCCCATCAATACCGTCTTTTGCATCAGTTTTTTACAACAGAAGACCTCAGTGATATCCCTACATACCATCGCCGATTCAGATTGATAATTCAGATGTTTCTAAGTCACTATCACCGTTACATCGAGATCAGAAGTATTGAATTGTTTAGATACAACTCAAGGTAAATAAAACGCCTGGACCTGATACAATCTCGCCTAGAGTTCTAAAATAGCCTAAGGATGAGCTCTCTAAACCACTGACATTACTATTTCAATATCCTTGCAGGCCTGGAACTATGCCGATCAGTGGAAGCTAGCCAACGTAACACCGGGATCATTTCCAAAAAGGCAAGCAAAATCCCTACGCCAGTAACTATCGTCCAATTAGCTTAAACTCAGTTGTATGTAAAATGCTAGAAACGGTCCATACGAGACAGACCTCGTAAATCACTTAGAGGAAAATAACATACTTAACGATACACTCACCACACGGCTTTCGTAAAAAACGTTCCTTTTAACAACCTCTTAGACTTCTTCCAACGATATCCTCAAACCTCTTACGATGAGAGTAAAGCTGTAGATATTATATAACCCTTGATTTTTCAAAAGGCCTTTGACAAAGTTCCCCACAAACGTTTACTGCTAAACACTAAAAGCGGCATGGAATACAAGAACGGTGTGTTGAAATGGATAGAAACTTGGCGCATCAACGCGACAGAAAGCCAAGAGTAGTCATAAACGGTAAGGCATCAAAATGGAGACCAATGTAAGTAGCGGGGTACCCAGGGATCGGTACTAGGACCAATTCTCTTTCATAATTTACATCAACGACATCGATGAGGGTCTCACCTGTACAATCCTCAAAATTTGCTGACGATACAAAAATTGCAAATAGCGTACCTCTCAAAGAACAAGTTGACGATAATGCAAACACAATCCTAGATAAATTGTCAATGGTTGGGGCCCAAATTTTGGCAAATGAGTTTCAATGCGGATAAATGTAAGTCCTACATATCGGATACCTAAATGAGAAAGCAAATCTATATCGATGATGGCACTCAGCTTAAGAGATGTAACAGAGAAACCGATCTGGGAAGTAACAATCTCGAGTAACCTAAAACCGAGTCAACAATGTTCAAAGTTGTTAAGAAGGCAAACAAAATAATTGGCTTTATAGGCAGGTCATTTGAGCATAAATCCAAAGAAGTTATCCTAACCCTTTACACATTCCTTAGTCCGCTGGCCCTCTTCTGGAATACTGCGTTCAATCCTGGTGCACCTTATTACCAAAAAGATAGTAAACAATGCTAGAACGAGTTCAACCGTCAGAGTTACCAAAAACGATACCTAGCCTAAAGAACAAACCATACGAAGAGCGTCTTAGGAGAAGTAAATCTATTTCCTTTAACCCAGCGCAGATTTAAGAGGTGACTTAATTCAAGTGTTCAAAATCCTCAAAGGCATCGACAATATGAACTGTAGTAAGTACTTCACGATCGACCCATCTAATTACACACGGGGACACGGTTGCAAAATTAGTGGTAAATCTTTTAAACTCACACGAATCTAAGAATTTCTTCTTCAATCGAGTTGTCAACTTGTGGAATGGGCTTCCCCCGAAACGTTATAAGACTGGATCACCGTTTATTCATTTAACTCCGCCTAGACCAATATCCATCGCATCAAACCCGCGACTATGACTGCGTGTGGTAAATGAATAACTTTATTTTATCTCCGCTCCTCTTAGTTACTAACCCATCTGTCCCCTACTAACTTCCTAATCCTGCCCACGGACCATTAGTTCCAGGGCAGTAAATTCCCTTTCCAATGTTCCCTTACCCACTCTTAAACACACTGTTGGACACTTGATCCTCTCAGTGTTTTGGAGGACAAGCAACCTAGAAGGGTCACTAGATCTGTTTGTTGCTTGATTTCCTTTGTACTCATTTACGTACGACTCCTTGTACTCTCTCTCTCTCTCTCTCTCTCTCTCTCTCTCTCCCCCCTGTTAACAAGGCCTGGTAATGACATGTAAACAACCCCCCCCCCATCTGCTACTACCACGACAGACAGGGGGGAGGGGGCATTTCGCTACTTCGTCACCTCGCTATCTGGTACCGACATTCATTGCCGGTATCGCACGAGGGCTTTTATAGTCAACATTCGATGATCAACATTTTTCTGGCAACATTTCTGACATATTTGGCACTGGAATCGGGAACTAGACTGATGGTAGATGAATTTAGGCTACCCAAATATTTTACATGTTGGCTTCATAAGCTGCCAGACCAGTGTTGATGATAAATGTTGAGTGAAAAAGCGCTCGTGTGATACCGGCTTTAGGAAACGTAGCTATACCTCGGAAATCATGGGTAGGTGGGCGGGTTATCAGGGGGTATGGGGGGGTATCAGGGGGAATTGAGTGTGGGTGTAGCGGTGTGTTCAACTAGCGATGGGTTCAACTAGCGATGTGTTGAGGTAGCGAGATGACTAAAATAGTGTTGTTGTCAGCTAGAGAGACAGTCAGCTGGGAGCGTCGTATTGTGTGGTGTGGTTATATAATGGTTATTTACCTGTGCCATTGTCAACACCTGCGACACCTGAAAAGCATTTGTATAGCCTACCTACCTGCCTGTCTACCTACCTACCTCCCTACCTACCTACCTACCTACCTACCTACCTACCTACCTACCTACCTACCTACCTACCTACCTACCTACCTACCTACCTACCTACCTACCTACCTACCTACCTACCTACCTATACCTACCTACCTACCTACCTACCTACCTACCTACCTACCTACCTACCTACCTACCTACCAACTTACCCACCTTCCTACCTACCTCCCTCCCTTCCTACCTACCTCCCTCCCTACCTACCTCCCTCCCTTCCTACCTGCCTGCCTGCCATCTACTTACTTACCTCCCTCCATCCCTGCCTGCCAACCTGCCTGCCTACCTACCTACCAACTTACCCACCTTCCTACCTACCTCCCCTCCTACCCACCTACCTACCTACCTACCTACCTACCTACCTACCTACCTAACCTCCTACCTACCTACCTACCTACCTACCTACCTACCTACCTACCATCTACTTACTTACCTACATCCCTCCCTCCCTCCCTACCAACCCACTTACCTACCTCCCTACTTACCTACCCACCCACCCGCCTTCCTACCTACCTCCCTACCTACCTAATAATAATAATAATAATAATAATCTTCTGGTTACTTATATAGCGCCCGTATCTCCTTCGAAGATTCACAAGCGCTTGGCTTTTTTTTAGCCTACCAGAGACCGTTACCCATCCCCCTTGCTCATGGGGAGATGGTAACCGCCAACTGTATCCCAGAAAAACTTTTCAATCTGAGCGGGGATTGAACGCGAGACCTTCAAGATGGGAATCAGGCACGCTATCAACTGAGCCAGCCGGACGGCTGGCCTACCTCCCTCCCTCCCTCCCTCCCTCCCTCCCTACCTACCTACCTACCTCCCTCCCTCCCTGCATACCTACCTACCTACCTATCTCTCTCCCTCCCTCCCTCCCACCTTTCCTACCCACCTTTCCTACCCACCTTTCCTACCCACCTTTCTACCTATGTCCCTTCCTACCTACCTCCCTGCCAGCCTGCCTGCCTGCCTGCCTACTTACCTACCTACCTACCTACCTGCCTACCTACCTACCTACCTACACAGTGATACATACACATATTTACATACATAGACACTCTCTCTCTCTCACTCTCACACACACACACACACACACACACACACACACACACACACACACACAAGATTGAGGACACTAAAATAATAATAAATATATAAATACATTAATAAACCCTTCCTCACTTAAGAAGATAAAACACACACACACACACACACACACACACACACACACATACACACACACACACACATAAAGACAACTGGACGTTTCAATAAAGCTAAAACTAAGGGGTCGAATGTCTTAAAATGTCAAAACTAGGTAGCGCCAGCGAACATGACCATCATCTTGACCCTTTAACTCGAAATGAAGCTAAGCAATCGGGCTGACATTTCTATCATTTGGGAAGAGTCCACCGGGAAATAGGTGTGGATATTTACAGCCAGTTATTGTTGTTGTTGTTGTTCCCCAAGCTGCCTGGCCGAACAGCCCCAAGGCCCCGAGCAAGGCCAAGGCCATAACCGAGCGCCTCCACAGAACCCTCCCTGCTGACCACAATAAAGCCTGGGTGACCGAAACCACTCCATGGCGGGGAGCTGAGGAGGGTGCGGAAACGCCCGGGAAACCAAAGCCCCATCCAGGACCCTGTGCCCCTCAGCAATTATGAAGAGAAAGTTGAGGGGCAAAGGAAAAATGTGACGCTTTGGCTTCCAATCTTGGTAGATTGGTAGATCCACGGAAGAGACGCCGTCACTTGAGATCTAGAAATCATATAAGTAAAAGGAACAGTCAGAGTAAGCTATGGGTATGGCAGAGATCGCTCAGTTCTCACTCTGATAGACCAGCCCATCACCACATGACTAGAACCCAATCCTCTTAGCATCAGCTAGGAAAGGCCCTAGAAAGCCGCCTTTGGCGGGGGGATAGCTCCTCTATTTCAACCCCTTTCGGGGTTGGGCACCCACCCAGCCAGTTTGCTCTAGTGCCTTTTGAGTTAGAGAGAGGTCAGGGATCAAGATTATTTTCAAGTTCGTTGGCGCTACCTATATAAGAAGTTAAGGGGTCCAGATGATTGTCAAGTTCGTTGGCGCTACCTATATAAGAAGTTAAGGGGTCCAGATCGTTGGCGCTACCTATATAAGAAAGATGACTGTCAAGTTCGTTGGCGCTACCTATATAAGAAGTTAAGGGGTCCAGATTATTGTCAAGTTCGTTGGCACTACCTATATAAGAAGTTAAGGGGTCCAGATTATTGTCAAGTTCGTTGGCGCTACCTATATAAGAAGTTAAGGGGTCCAGATGATTGTCAAGTTCGTTGGCGCTACCTATATCACAGATCCTTCCTAAGCTGCATAATATGGGGCTTTGTGTCTTCTCCCTCATGTTTAGTCCCATTCATTTTCAGATTTTAAGGGGAGGTCTCCACTTGAGGGACTTTTTTCTTGGCTCCCTTCTCCCTCATGTTTAGCCCCATTGCTTGTGAGATTTAAAGACGCTTGCCCATTAGTTTGGCGATTTTAAGAACCCTCGCCCCATTTCTGTCAATTTTAAGACCATTCGTGCCATTTAGGTATCGATTTTTTCCTGGCGAGCGATAGCGAGCCTGTAATTTAAGGGGAACCGGCCTTCGGCCGGGACATTTTTCTATCGAAAAATGTACAAATTTATCTTGAAAGGGGGTCAAGGGGGAGTAATTTTAAGCTTGATGGAAGTCTAGGGAATCAACTAAAAACCTCCCCTTAAGGCGTTCGACCCATTAGCTTGACAATTTTAATACCTTTCGCCCCGTGTCTGGGTCATTATTAAGACCTTTCGTTTAATTTAGGTGTCGATTTTTCCTGGCGAGCGATCGCGAGCCTGTAATTAAGGAAGAATCGGCCCTGCGGCAGAGACACTATTCCACCGAAAAATGTACGAATTTATCTAGGATCTTGGGGATGTTTTTCTAAAGTTTGATCGAGGTCTAGGGAGGAAACTAATTAAATATTAAGTAACACCCCGTTCTTAACATTAATCATGAATTACAAACCCCAATGTACTTGAATAAACTAACGAAAGCATATGGTCCTCCCGGGATTCGAACTCGGGACACCACACCCAAATAATAATGTATAAATGCAAAATCGATCCCCTCCCCCCCCCACAAAAAAAACACAAAAACATATGGTCCTCCCGGGATTCGAACTCGGGACACCACACCCAAATAACAATATATCAATGAAAAATCGATCCCCCCCCCCCCCCCCCCCCAAAAAAAAAAAAAAAAAAAAAAAAAAAAAAAAAAAAAAAAAAAAAACAAAAAAAAAATAAATCTTCCCTAATGATATTCGTAAAATGTTTGACTAGCTCTCCCTAATGATCGCCGCCATTAATTAGCAAAAGACTAATGGCAGGCTAATTGGTTGGTAATTATCTCTGTATTCCTATTTTCTCGGTTACAAAATATTCCTACACTTATAATTTCTGGAGACCCTTTTGAAACTGAATACAATCTTCTAATAATTGCCAGCGTAAAGTTAAGGAGAGATGGGCCGTTTATTTGGTCTATTAATTCAAATATTCCTTTATTTTTTAGTTTCCTCGCTAGACCTCCATCAAAATAAAAAAAAACAAAACATCCATTAGATCCCCTTCTAGATTAATTTGTACATTTTTCGGTAGAAAAATGTCCCGGCCCAAGGCCGATTCTTTCAAAATTACAGGCTCACTATCGTTCGCCAGGGAAAAAATCGACACCTAAATAGCACGAAAGGTCTAAATATTGACAAAGAAATGGGGCGAAAGGTCTTGAAATCGACCAACTAATGGGGCAAACATCTTAACATCTGAAAATTAATGGGCTAAACATGAGGGAGAAAGTGGTCCAGAAAACCGACCCATTCCCCCCCCCCCCCCCCCTTCCCCCTTAAAAGGACGTCACCGGTACAAAAGGGGTTAAATATTAAAAACGTTCTCAATATTTATCAGTTTGTTAAGGGGAGATTTCTACCTGGAGGATTTTTGTTTCTGAACCTCTTTCTCCCTCATGTTTAGCCCCATTGCTTGTGAGATTTAAAGACGCTTGCCCCATTAGTTTGGCGATTTTTAAGAACCCTCGCCCCATTTCTGTCAATTTTAAGACCGTTCGTGCCATTTAGGTGTCGATTTTTTCCTGGCGAGCGATAGCGAGCATGTAATTTAAGGGGCACCGGCCTTCGGCCGGGACATTTTTCTACCGAAAAATGTACAAATTTATCTTGAAAGGGGGTCAAGGGGGAGTAATTTTAAGCTTGATGGAAGTCTAGGGAATCAACTAAAAACCTCCCCTTAAGAAATTAGATGTGATATGCATTATACTACAGTTTGATCATTCTAGGTGGGGCAGAAATCCTAACCTCTAACCTCTGTCACTCAAAAAGGGCTAGAGCCAATGAGCGGTCAAATGATCCACACCTATTCTTCCTATTTGGTAGAAATATTAGTTCGATGACTCTTATAGTGTCCTTTTTGAGTTATGAGAGGTTATGGGGTTACGATTTCTGCCCAACCTGGAATGAACGGAGTATAGTCAAAACACTCATCCTAAGTATATAATGATTTGACTTGCGTGGTAATCATGTTTCATATATTTGACTTGCGTGGTAATCATGTTTCATATATTTGACTTGCGTGGTAATCATGTTTCATATATTTGACTTGCGTGGTAATCATGTTTCATATATTTGACTTGCGTGGTAATCATGTTTCATATATTTGACTTGCGTGGTAATCATGTTTCATATATTTGACTTGCGTGGTAATCATGTTTCATATATTTGACTTGCGTGGTAATCATGTTTCATATATTTGACTTGCGTGGTAATCATGTTTCATATATTTGACTTGCGTGGTAATCATGTTTCATATATTTGACTTGCGTGGTAATCATGTTTCATATATTTGACTTGCGTGGTAATCATGTTTCATATATTTGACTCGCGTGGTAATCATGTTTCATATATTTGACTTGCGTGGTAATCATGTTTCATATATTTGACTTGCGTGGTAATCATGTTTCATATATTTGACTTGCGTGGTAATCATGTTTCATATATTTGACTCGCGTGGTAATCATGTTTCATATATTTGACTCGCGTGGTAATCATGTTTCATATTATTTGACTTGCGTGGTAATCATGTTTCATATATTTGACTCGCGTGGTAATCATGTTTCATATATTTGACTTGCGTGGTAATCATGTTTCATATATTTGACTTGCGTGGTAATCATGTTTCATATATTTGACTTGCGTGGTAATCATGTTTCATATATTTGACTTGCTCATGTTTCATATATTTGACTTGCGTGGTAATCATGTTTCATATATTTGACTTGCGTGGTAATCATGTTTCATATATTTGACTTGCGTGGTAATCATGTTTCATATATTGACTTGCGTGGTAATCATGTTTCATATATTTGACTTGCGTGGTAATCATGTTTCATATATTTGACTTGCGTGGTAATCATGTTTCATATATTTGACTTGCGTGGTAATCATGTTTCATATATTTGACTTGCGTGGTAATCATGTTTCATATATTTGACTTGCGTGGTAATCATGTTTCATATATTTGACTTGCGTGGTAATCATGTTTCATATATTTGACTTGCGTGGTAATCATGTTTCATATATTTGACTTGCGTGGTAATCATGTTTCATGTATTTGTTAGTATATAATAGCATATAAGCCTTGGGAATGTCAAATGTGTTCTGTATACTCCTCCAAAGGTTAGATCATAATAATAATAATACTCCCTTCATTTATATATATATATATATATATATATTAGATATAATAGATATAGCTATTATATATTATATAGAGAGAGAGCGAGGAGAGAGAGAGAGAGAGAGAGAGCGAGAGAGAGAGAGAGAGAGAGAGAGAGAGGAGATAGCGATAGAGAGAGAGATTAGAGAGAGAGAGAGAGAGAGAGAGAGAGAGAGAGAGAGAGAGAGAGAGAGAGAGAGAGAGAGAAAAAAGGTCATACAACCGCATTTTCCTGCAATTATTGATAAATAATTTGTATGCAACATTTCGAGACTAATTTGCATTGTTAAGAGGCACTTAACCGGGGGGATGGGCCGGTTTTCTGGACCACTTTCTCCCTCATGTTTAGCCCCATTAGTTTTCAGATGTTAAGATGTTTGCCCCATTAGTTAGTCGATTTCAAGACCTTTCGCCCCATTTCTTTGTCAATATTTAGACCTTTCGTGCTATTTAGGTGTCGATTTTTTCCCCTGGCGAACGATAGTGAGCCTGTAATGTTGGAAGAATACCGACAAATTTACAAATTAATCTAGAAGGGGGGGTCTATTTTTTTTTTTTTTTTTTTTTTTTTTTTTAAATTTGATGGAGGTCTAGGGAGGAAACTAGAAAAATAACGAATACATGCAAAAATCGCCCAAAAAGTGAACCATCGGGTTAAAAGGGGATGGGCGTATTAATTTGATCATTTATGTGTCTTTTAATTATTTTATTAGTTTCCTCCCTAGACCTCCATCAAGCTTAACACATCATCCATTAGATCCCCCTTCTAGATTAATGTGTACATTTTTCGGTAGAAAATATAGGTATTTTATATAGAGCACTCAATTTATATAGAACACTCAATTTTTATAGAGCACTCAATTTTTATAGAGCACTCAATTTTTATAGAGCACTCAATTTTTATAGAACACTCATTTTTTATAGAACACCCAATTTTTATAGAGCACTCAATTTTTATAGAGCACTCAATTTTTATAGAGCACTCAATTTTTATAGAACACTCAATTTTTATAGAGCACTCAATTTTTATAGAGCACTCAATTTTTATAGAACACTCAATTTTTATAGAACACTCAATTTTTATAGAACACTCAATTTTTATAGAGCACTCAATTTTTATAGAACACTCAATTTTTATAGAACACTCAATTTATATAAAACACTCATATTATAGAACACAACATTTTAAGGGGAGATAGACCGTTTTTCTGGACCTTCTATTCCCTCAGGTTTAGCCCCCCTTAGTTTTGAGATTTTAAGACGTTCGGCCCATTAGTTTGGCGATTTTAACATCTTTAACTCCATTTCGCTGTCAATTTTAAGCCCTACCGTGCCATTTAGGTGTCGATTTTTTCCTGCGATAACGAGCCTGTACATTTTTCTACCGAAAAATGTACAAATTTATTTTGAAGGGGAGTCTAGGAGGTGTTTATTATGAAGGGGAGTCTAGGAGGTGTTTATTATGAAGGGGAGTCTAGGAGGTGTTTATTATGAAGGGTAGGCTAGGAGGTATTTATTATGAAGGGGAGTCTAGGAGGTGTTTATTATGAAGGGGAGTCTAGGAGGTGTTTATTATGAAGGGGAGTCTAGGAGGTGTTTATTATGAAGGGGAGTCTAGGAGGTGTTTATTATGAAGGGGAGTCTAGGAGGTGTTTATTATGAAGGGGAGTCTAGGAGGTGTTTATTATGAAGGGGAGTCTAGGAGGTGTTTATTATGAAGGGGAGTCTAGGAGGTGTTTATTATGAAGGGGAGTCTAGGAGGTGTTTATTATGAAGGGGAGTCTAGGAGGTGTTTATTATGAAGGGGAGTCTAGGAGGTGTTTATTATGAAGGAGAGTCTAGGAGGTGTTTATTATGAAGGGGAGTCTAGGTGGTGTTTATTATGAAGGGGAGTCTAGGAGGTGTTTATTATGAAGGGGAGTCTAGGTGGTGTTTATTATGAAGGGGAGTCTAGGTGGTGTTTATTATGAAGGGGAGTCTAGGTGGTGTTTATTATGAAGGGGAGTCTAGGAGGTGTTTATTATGAAGGGGAGTCTAGGAGGTGTTTATTATGAAGGGGAGTCTAGGAGGTGTTTATTATGAAGGGGAGTCTAGGAGGTGTTTATTATGAAGGGGAGTCTAGGAGGTGTTTATTATGAAGGGGAGTCTAGGTGGTGTTTATTATGAAGGGGAGTCTAGGTGGTGTTTATTATGAAGGGGAGTCTAGGTGGTGTTTATTATGAAGGGGAGTCTAGGAGGTGTTTATTATGAAGGGGAGTCTAGGAGGTGTTTATTATGAAGGGGAGTCTAGGAGGTGTTTATTATGAAGGGGAGTCTAGGAGGTGTTTATTATGAAGGGGAGTCTAGGAGGTGTTTATTATGAAGGGGAGTCTAGGAGGTGTTTATTATGAAGGGGAGTCTAGGAGGTGTTTATTATGAAGGGGAGTCTAGGAGGTGTTTATTATGAAGGGGAGTCTAGGAGGTGTTTATTATGAAGGGGAGTCTAGGTGGTGTTTATTATGAAGGGGAGTCTAGGAGGTGTTTATTATGAAGGGGAGTCTAGGAGGTGTTTTTCTAAAGTTGATGGAGGTCTAGCGAGGAAAATAAGAAATGATAGAATAAATGATAGAATAAATGATAGAATAAATGATAGAATAAATGATAGAATAAATAATAGAATAAATAATAGAATAAATAATAGAATAAATGATGGAATAAATGATGGAATAAATGATAGAATAAATTAATTAATAGACCAAAAAAACTGCCCATCTCCCCTTAATATCGATGTTTACGGCTTCAACTTCCTTATAGCCTAAAACTCGCAAGTGGACAATTGAAAGAGTGATGAGAGCAAAATGCAAGGTACCGGTATGTCTGAGTCAAAACGTTCTGGACACGGGAGTTTGAATCAATCCAAGTCATAGGTTGAGGGAAAGATAGATGGGTTGAACATAAAGAGAGAGAGAGAGAGAGCGAGAGCGAGAGTAAGTGAGAGAGAGAGAGGATAAAGTGAATTAGAAGGCAGCTTCTTTATGCCTGATTCAGTTAAGGGGCTATAGTAGCTTTTTTTTTTCTATTAATTCATGTATTCATGTATTTCTTAGTTTTCTCGCTAGACCTCCATCAAGCTTAGAAAAGCACCCCTTCAAGATAAAAGTGTAATTTTTTCGGTAGACAAATGTTTCGGCCGAAGGCCGGTTTCTCTTAAAATTACAGGCTCGCTAACGCTCGCCAGGAAAATATATACACCTAAATGGCACTAAAGGTCGTAAAAGTGACACTGAAATGAGGCAAAATGTGTTAAAGTCGCCAAACTAACGGAAATAATGTCTTAAAACCTGAAAACTAATGGGGCTAAACATGAGGGAGAGGGGAGACCAGACAAACGACTCATCTCCCCTAAACGGTGCCCTTGAAGAACTCTAAATGACTACCTAGGCAGCAATTACCCTTCGTCTGAATACCACTGATTATAAATTAAGGGGTCTATTTGGGAAGGAAGATCGTGTATGAGTATTGTTTAAGTATGGTATTTGTATTTTATTTATTATTATTATGATTATTATTATTTATTATTATATATATTAGGCTACCATAGCGCTGTTGGGAATATGAACATGATTAGATTAATATCCAGTATTCGAGAATGGATAATAAGTCGTAGGCGTGTGCATAAACCTTTAACCGTCTTGGTGGTGTAATGGTTAGAGTGTTTACAAATCTGTGTGTGATAACCCAGGTTCGAATCCCGGTGGATCACATATATATGCTTTTATTAATTTAATTGGAAGGTGTTTGGTGTTGTGGTGAAATTAATACAAATATAGAAACATATATATTGCCAAACATCTTGATTCACGAAGGTGTGGTCTCCAGTGAAATACCCCCATTCACTTCTGTCCCTCGTCAGCCG
>CM064515.1:24890000-25149957 GCA_032716605.1 Paralithodes platypus
AGTATTTCGTTTTATAATGTAGGAAATTCGCTTTAACCCCTTCTGTACCGGCCACGTCTTTTACATAATATTATAGCTATATTTAGGCGATTTTGTGCAGTTTAAGAAGGATCTGTGGGAGTATAATGGGTTTGGGGAGATAATTCGAAGCCTGTTAATAGCTGGAGGCTCTTTTTAAACTGAATAAAATCGTTTAATAGTAGCCATAATAATATTAACAAGACGTCGCCGGTACAGAAGGGGTTAAGAGTGTGAATGGTAATGATAGAAAACGTTGGGTAATGATAGAAAACGTTGGGTAATGATGGAAAACGTTGGGTAATGATAGAAAACGTTGGGTAATGATAGAAAACGTTGATTAATGATAGAAAACGTTAGGTGATAGAAAACGTTAGGTAATGATAGAAAACGTTAGGGAATAATAGAAAACGTTAGGGAATAATATAAAATGTATGTAATGATAAAAAACGTTAGGTAATGATAGACAACGTTAGGTAATGATAGAAAACGTTAGGTGATGATAGAACACGTTAGGGGATAATAGAAAACGTAATTGAAATATACTAAATGTTAACAGGAAACGGATTAAGGGGGTACTGCTTGGTTTTTGTCCTACTGTACTGTATAATTTATATCTATTTATTTATTTTTTAAATTTTCTCTCTAGACCTCCATCAAGCTTAAAAATATACCCCCTAGAACCCCTTTCAAGATTAATTTGTACATTTTTCGGTAGAAAAAAATTCCGGCCAAAGGCCGGTTTCTTCTAAAATTACAGGCTCGCTATCGCTCTCCAGGAATAAATCGACACCTAAATGGCACGAAACGTCTTAATATTGACTAAGAAATGAGGCAAAACTTCTCCAAATCGCCAAACTAACGGTACAAACGTCTTAAAATCCTAAAATGACTATGCTAAACATGACGGAGAAGGGGGTCCAGATAAAACGAGCACTATCCCCTTTAAGTCCTATATATTCGTTCTGTTGACATTTTACATTTATTTGTCCGGCTTTATATTAAACTTCCGCGTAAAATAGCTAAACACGTCAAACACAATATATATATTTATTTTTTATTTTCCTGTAACCCGTTTTGTTCATATTAAATGTTTTGTGTAACTGTTCATGTATCGTAAACTGAAGTCATGGTTATTTACCAGCTTCTTGTAAGGTTCTTATATATATATATATATATATATATATATATATATATATATATACCGTATAATTATATATATAATATATATATATGGTAAACACAAGAGTTTCATAAATATAATCCCAGAGAGGAACGGAACTTTTGTAGGGAACTGTACCTTAAATTTGGCTCTTTATTTTTATTTTTTTATTTTTTTGGGGGGAGACACTTGTTACAGACAGCTTTGCCTTTTGTCTCTTTCAAAAAAAAAAAAAAAAAAAAAAAAAAAAAGCACGTCAATAACTCGATACCAACCTATGTACAGTTGCGCTAATAAGTCATGTCTCGGCACCATGTATGTTTTGATCAATAATTGGTATCCGCAATATATAAGCTTCATTTCTTCATATCGAATGAAATATACAAACCTGTTCCTACACTTATCCACCCTATTCAACATCTGACAGACATCAATACAGCACAGAACGAGTCAAACGTAAAACAGCTGGGACATGACTTATTAAGGGGGCTCACCTCGCTTTGTTTCTCTTTCTCTCCCTCTCTCTTTGGCTTGTATCCTTTCGGCCCCCTTCAGCCTACTGGTTTAAGACGTTTACCCCATCCAGGTGTCAATATTTTCCTGGCGAGCGGTAGCGAGCCAGCATATACACAGTATATATTTTTTATTTGACAGCAAGCTAAATCTGTACATTTTTCGATAGAAAAATTTCTCCGGCGAAGCCGGATTTCTCCATACAATACTGGATCGCTATAGCTCGCCAGGAAGAAATCGACACCTCGATGGGGATAAACGTCTTAAAACAGTTGGCTGAATGGGGCTGATGGATACAAGCCAAGGAAACAGAGAAAAAGAGAGAAAGATAAAAAAATCCGGTAACCCCCCTTAACGCGACCGTACAAGAGACAGAATATAATTGGCAGATAGTAAATTTCCTGTCACAAATACTTCTGTCAATCCACTTTGATGTTCCGACTACATTAATAACAAAACAAAATATCTATATAATATAAGCACTCCTATTTTTGAAAACGATGTATGTTGTCAGTAAAAAGTGAACGTTTTCTGTCAATAAACCTTTTGTCAATTTACTTTCATGCTCCATCTCAATATTTATAAGTAAATAAAATATCTTAATAAAACCAGTCATATTTCTGAAAGTATATATTAAGTCAAGCTTATTTATTTGCTCCAACAAAAATATTGATAAATAAAATATCTTAATAAAACCAGTCATATTTCTGAAAAGGATTAATGTAGTCAATAAAAATGGTTTAAGGGAATTGAAAAATATATTGAATCAAGTATATATAAAATATCTAAATAAAACCACTCATAGATGTGTAAACTATTAATTTAGTCAATACAAAAATAGTGGAAATTGAAAGATATTTTGAATCAAGTATATTTATTTGTTCCAACAATATATATAAATAAATGTATAAACTAAATTAAACCACTCCTATTTTTGTAAACTATTAATTTAGTTACTACACAAATAATGTAAATTGGAAGGTATGTTGAGTAAAGCTTATTCATTTGCTCCAACAAATCATATTTATACAGTATATAAATAAAATATCTAAATAAAACCACTGATATTTTTTGTAAACGATACATTTAGTCAATACAAAAATAATGGATATTGGAAGATATGTTGAATCAAGCATATTTATAAAAGAGGAAGGTCTGTGTGTACAAGTTGATTAAGAGGGGATGGCTCAATTTTTTTTTTTTTTTTTTTTTTTCCTCCCTAGACCTCCATCAAACTTAAAATAACAAGCCCAGGATCCCCCTAAGATGTATTTGTACATTTTTCGGTAGAAAAATGTCCAGGCCGAAGGCCGATTCCTCCTAAATTTCAGGCTCGCTATCGCTCGCCAGGAAAATATCGACAGCTAAATGACACGAAAAGTCTTAATATTGACACAGAAAAGGGGCGGAAGGTCTTAAAATCCCCAAACTAATGGACCGAACGTCATATAATCTGAAACTAATGAAGCTAAACATAAGGGAGAAGGGGGGCGAGAAAAAAAGGACCATCTCCCCTTAATACGGTATTTTATTCTGTGATCTTTGTGTCTTTGTTATCAAGTGTGTGTGTGTGTGTGTGTGTGTATGTGTGTGTGTATGTATGTGTGTGTGGGTGTATGTGTGTGTGATTATAGTGTGTCTGTGTTTGTGTGTGTGATTATAGTGTGTGTGTGTGTGTCAATGAGTGTGTGTTTGTGTGTGTGAGTGTATGTGTATGTGTGTGTGATTATAGTGTGTCTGTGTGTGTGTGTGTGTGGGTGTATGTGTGTGTGTGTGTGTGTATGTGTGTGTGATTATAGTGTGGCTGTGTTTGTGTGTGTGGGTGTATGTGTGTGTGATTATAGTGTGTGTGTGTGTGTGTCAGTGAGTGTGTGTGTGTGTGTGTGGGTGTATGTGTGTGTGGGTGTAGGTGTGTGTGATTATAGTGTGTGTCTGTGTTTGTGTTTGTGTGTGTGTATGTGTGTGTGATTATAGTGTGTGAGTGTATGTGTGTGTGATTATAGTGGTTGTGGGTGTATGTGTGTGGGATTATAGTGTGTGAGTGTGTGTGAACAATCCGCTCGGTCAACCATACCACCACCAGCCCCTAAACCACACAATGCATGGGAAAGTGGACCCCCACACCAGACTGAATAACAACAAAATGCTACTACACAGTCTTTTTTTATTGCAGCAAATGCAACAAATGCAACAAGTACAGCAACAAGTACAGCAACATATACTGCAAGTGCTGAAAGCAGTGCCGTGGTGGGGCCCCACGCACCCGCTACAAGGATACCAGCAACAACAGGTGGCAGCAATGCCGACAGCCTTTATAAAATAATCACTCTAAATATTGCTGGCCTCTTACCATACAAATTTAGAGGCAAAATAAAATTACTCTCAGAAGTGGCACAAACTGAAAATGCTTTTATAATCTCCCTAACAGAAACACACCTAACAGAGGAAATCAGAGAAGCTGAAATAAAAATACCAAACTTTGTACCATATAGAACGGACAGACCAAAACAAAAGAAAAAAGCCGGTGTCATCACCTACGTGGATGGCCACTTTGCAGCTAGGACACAAGTTCTCCACTCAGAATCAAACTTGTACACAGAATCCCTGGTACTATACATTAAAGACCTTGATTGGGTATATATAAATATATACAGGCCACCAGCGTGCCCAACAAATAAATTTAATGACAACTAACAAAGATTAGAGAAGTAATCAACTCACTACCACCACCCATGCCTACCATTATGCTCACTGGTGATCTAAACTTCCTGCTCATAGACTGGGAGTTGGAGAGTGTATATGGAGGAGCAGGGGACATGCAGACTCGGGCACAAGCTGTCCTGAACTTTGCGGAGGATTTCTGTTTACATCAAGCCATCAACACTCCCACAAGAGGTGACAACATACTAGACATTGTGATGACAAACAATGATGACCTTTTACATAATATTACTGCAAACAAAACTAATCTCTCAGATCATAACATCATAACCCTGACGACCAGCTTACCTACAAATATGCAAACTAGAATTCCCAGTGCAGCACAACAAGCACCAAATTTCAGCCGAATGAACTTTCACAGCGAGTCAGTCTGCTGGGAAAGTTTAAAGAGAGACCTCGGTGAAGTAAACTGGGATTCACTCATGAAAGACTGCGATCCTGAGGCCCAATACGACATACTGACGACTAAATGCTTGGAAATATCAGAGAAATATGTACCGTTGAGGAGATCGTCTAATAAGACCTCTCCTTATAAGGGTAACATACCAAGGGACCGAAAAGTTCTGATGCGAAAGAGAACAAAACTAAGAAAAAAGCTCAAGAACACCAACAACATTGAAATACGGACACAAACCGAAAACAAAATTACCATCATAGAAGAAACACTTAAAAGGTCAGTTAAATTAGAAGATGACCGGAAAGAAATACAAGCCGTGGCATGCATTAAAACCAATTCTAAATACTTTTACAAGTATGCCGCAAACAAGTCAGTAGTGAGAGCGAGTGTTGGCCCACTGACTGACTCAGACGGCCGAACCATAAACGAACCTCAAGAGATTGTTGAAGAACTACTGCTCCAGTACAAAAGTGTCTTCAGCAACCCTGTGAAAGACAAAATAATCAACTCACCTATGGACTTTTTTCGTCACGGTACTGACTGCACATCAAAACTGACGGACATAACTTTAAGCAGAGACATCATAGAAGGAGCAATTAAAGAGATGGCTACTAACTCGGCAGCTGGTCCCGAGCACTTCACTGCTGTGCTCCTTAAACGTTGTGCTAAAGAGCTGCGCGTTCCTTTGCTCTTTCTTTATAGAACTTCATTAGAATCTGGTATAATACCAAAGAAATTAAAAAGTGCCAACATCACACCAATCCACAAGGGAGGGTCGAAGACAGAGGCAAACAATTATCGACCAGTTGCCTTAACCTCCCACATTATTAAAGTCTTGGAGAGAATAATGGTTAAGAACATGGCTCAATATCTCGAACAAAACAACAAAATGAACCAAGACCAACATGGTTTTCGCACTGGGCGTTCATGCCTCTCCCAACTGCTCGCCCACTATGAAACAATTTTAGAAAAGCTGAAATATAACAAAAATGTTGATGTGGTCTATCTTGATTTCGCAAAAGCCTTTGACAAGGTAGACCACAGCATTTTGTTACACAAGATAAGACAAATGGGCATTACTGGAAAGCTCGGGATGTGGCTGCACTCGTTTCTTACTGACAGGGAGCAGTGTGTAGCGGCTAGCGGCGCAGTGTCTCGGCCGTCGGTGGTCAACAGTGGGGTGCCACAGGGATCGGTCCTTGGACCTCTGCTATTTCTGATCCACATATCCGACATAAACAGACACGTCTTACACTCGTCTGTAGCTTCTTTTGCCGATGACACCAGGGTACTGAAGGAAGTTTCTTCAGTATCGGATGCCGAAAAATTACAAAGTGATCTGGCATCACTTTACTCGTGGGCAGAGCATAATAACATGTCCTTCAACGACAACAAATTTGAGCATATACATTACAGTTCAGGGGGAATCAACTACAATGCACACACGTTTGCAGCACCGGACGGTTCACATATAGACACCAAGGAGTATATAAGAGACCTAGGAATTACCCTCAGTTGTGACGGAAACTTTACCCAACATATACAAAATGTGGTAAAGAAGGCACGAAGCCAGGCTGGCTGGATCCTTCGCACTTTCCGGACATGTGAAAGGCTTCCTATGCTGACGTTATACAAGTCACTCGTGATACCATTGCTAGAGTATTGTTGTCACCTGTGGAGTCCGTGGCGAGCAGGAGAGAAGCAGTCACTTGAAACAGTACAACAATCTTTCACCGATAGAATATCTGACGTCCGACATTTAGACTACTGGGCAAAGTTACGTGAACTCGACCTTTACTCACTAGAAAGGCGTAGAGAAAGGTACGCTATATTATACATCTACAAAATATTGACCGAAAAATCTGTAAATAACTTGAATATACGGTTTAGCATCCACCAACGACGGGTTCGGCTCTGCCATATTGAAAGGATATACCCCAGAGCAAGTACAAGAATCAAGACGCTCAAAGAAAACGCTTTTGCTATAAGAGGGCCTCTCCTTTTCAATGCACTGCCCAGACACCTGCGTGACTCAACGGAACATAACCTTGAACGTTTCAAGAACCAACTAGATAAATTCCTACGGATAATACCCGATCAACCCAAGCTGCCACATTACCACCTCTGCGCTGCCAGCAACAGCATCATAGACCAGATGGCGAAGAGACGAGCAGACGGGTTATACTAGTGGCGGCGCATCAGCGTGGCCACGGGCAGCAACTACTGCCTGAAACTACTCACCACAGGAACCACAGGTGTGTGTCTGTGTTTGTGGGTGTGGGTGTATGTGTGTGTGATAATAGTGTGTGAGTGTGTGTGTTTGTGTTACTCACTCAGTTACTCACTCAGTTACTTGTTCGTCAAGGGGAATCCACGCAATGCGAGCTAAGCTCATTATTATCGCGCCTCCTTAACTGGGAATGTATTGCGTGAAATGCATGTTAAGTGTTTTATGTACTGTTGGAATGGCTGTGGATGTGTGTGTAGTCTGTATTTAGCCAATTGGCGACATCGGAAACGAAGGCTTAGGGTGGATCTGTATGGTACCATTCTCACTATAGACGGTACCATCTCGCCCGAAAGCTTAGGTAGCCATCAGCTTAGGTGAACCATATGATACCCATCTTGCCTTGTACCATTTTTGCCAACCCCAGATGGGACGTCACAACGTCGTCCACTTATTCCAGGTACCTATTTACAGCTAGGTGAACTGAGGCTAACACATGAAAGGAGACAAGCCCAACTTGACTCCGCCCAGCCGGGGATTGAACCCCCGACCCCTCGTGTGTGAGACGAGAGCTCTACCTACTAGGCTACGGGCTGTGTGTGTGGGTGTATGTGTGTGTCTGTGTGTGTGTGTGATTATAGTGTGTGAGTGTGTGTGTGTGTGTCAGTGAGTGTGTGTGTTTGTGTCAGTTAGTGAGTGTGTGTTTGTGTGTCAGTGAGTGTGGGTGTTTGTGTGTGTGGGTGTGATTATAGTGTGTGTGTGTGTGTGATTATAGTGTGTGTGGGTGTATGGGTGGGTGTTTTGGGTGTGATTATAGTGTGTGTGTGTGTCAGTGTAATAATAATTAACGGTGAGTGTGTGTATGTGTGTGTATTTTGCTTGTACTCTTAAGCTTACGTGCCTTCGTCCAATTGTGTGTGTGTGTGTGTGTGCGCGTGTGAATGTGTAATGAGTGTGCGTGTGTGTATGGTTTAATATGTGTTTCGAAAGTATGTGAGTATGTATGTGTGTGGTGGTTGGGGGGGGGGTAATAATAAGTGTAATAAAAGTGAGTGTGTGTGTTCGGGTGCTGGGGGGGGGGGGAAAATATGATAAGAATGTGGGGGGGGGGTAAGTATATGATAAGAATGAAGGTGTGGGAGGGGGTAAGTATATAATAAGAATGAGGGTGTGTGTGGGGGGGGGTAAGTATATAATAAGAATGAGGGTGTGTGTGTGTGGGGGGGGTAAGTATATAATAAAATGAGGGTGTGTGTGTGGGGGAGGGGGTAAGTATATGATAAGAATGAGGGTGTGTGTGTGTGGGAGGTTAGTATATGATAAGAATGAGGGTGTGTGTGTGGGGGGGGGGGGGTAAGTATATGATAAGAATGAGGGTGTGTGTGTGTGTGGGGGTAACTATATAATAAGAATGAGGGTGTGTGGGGGGGGGTAAGTATATGATAAGAATGAGGGTGTGTGTGTGGGAGAGGGGTAAGTATATGATAAGAATGAGGGTGTGTATGGGGGGGGGTAAGTATATGATAAGAATGAAGGTGTGTGTGTGGGGGGTAAGTATATGATAATAATGAGGGGGGTAGGGGTATGATCAGAAAGAGTGTGTGTGTGGGTGGGTGTAAATGTAAGTATGTATGTGTGTGTGTATATATATATATATATGTGTGTGTACGTATATGTATGTGTGTACGTTTTCCCTGGTGTACACATTAACCATTTTTGTTCATCATTCCATCAGTGTCACTTGCAGAGCGGTATTAGTTTACGCACACACACTTTATGCGGTAGAGTCCACTTCTGCTTCACACACACACACACACACACACACACACACACACACACACACACACACACACACACACACACACTCACACTCACACACTCACTCACACACTCACACTCACACTCACACTCACTCACTAACTCACTCACTCACAATTTCTCTCTCACTCTCTCTCTCTCTCTCTTAGTAGGCTATGTGTGATTGTATTAATGCATGTCTGCCTCTCTCTCTCTCTCTCTCTCTCTCTCTCTCTCTCTCTCTCTCTCTCTCTCTCTCTCTCTCTCTCTCTCTCTCTCTCTCTCTCTCTCTCTCTCTCTCTCTCTCTCTCTCTCTCTCTCTCTCTCTCTCTCTCTCTCTCTCTCTCTCTCTCTCTCTCTCCAGGCATATTGTGATTATATCGTCATGGCGCCGCAACGAACCTGCATGAGTTGTTCCGGTAAATTTGGCCCTACCATGTTTGTTGATACTGATGTCCAAATTTGTAGATTTTGCCAGCTCCGAGAGGAGATTGCGGATGAATTGAATGCAGCTCACCGCAAGATCGATGCCCTGACTACGAAGCTTGAATCCCTTCAAGAATTTGCCACACTCAACGTAGGAGTGCCCTCGGCCCAAGAAACCACTACACTACGATGTCAACCGCCATTCCAGTACATACAGTACTGGTACCGGTACCCACACCAGCAGCTACCTTAGATGTTGCAGAAAATAATAATGACTCTACTCTCACTCCCCCCCAGGACAATTTTCAGTTAGTGAGAAACAATGTGCATCCCAGTACCAGTACCAGGAAGGTCATCCCGACAACATGCCAAAACCGCTTCAAAATTCTGGCTATTGACGAGGAAGAGGAAACGGAAGAAGTTCGGCTTGTGGGCGACTCCATGGTCCGTGGCCAACTAACCGAGTTCTGCGCCAGGGCACCCAGGACCAGAAAGCGATTATGTATCCCAGGTGGCGGCGTGGACGACATTGTTGCGGCTGTGGAAGAGGTTTCCAGGCTCGCCCCCGCAAGCACTACGTACGTAATCCACGTTGGATCTAACGATGTCCAACGGACGCGGTCAGAGGAACTACTTTGCAAGTACCGGCGGCTGATCAGGTCCTTCAAGGAAAAATCTAATAGAATCTTAATTTCAGGAATTGTTCCCCGGATTGATGTAGAAAACCGATTCTACAACATAGCTGTTCGGCCAGACAGCCTGGGGAACAACAACAACAACAACAACAACATAGCTACCAGTACAAATCGCCGACTAGCCAAACTCTGCAGGGAGGAGGACATCGGATTTGTCGACATGTGGGATCATTTTTACTATGATAAATCTTTGTATTCAGGAGATGGTGTACATCTCAATGAAGTAGGAGCTGCACATCTTGGTCGTCTGCTGAACGATGCAGTCAAGGATTTCCGTTCAAAAAACGGGGTCAACCAGACCCCAGACAGGGGAGTGTAAGTCAAATACGAACTGAAAATTCAGACAATGCACAATCGGTAACATCCAACTCTAATACTCTTAAGGTGTTTTATGTAAATGCTCGTAGCATACGCAATAAATTTTCAGATCTAGAGGAAATCGTGTTTACAGAACATTATGATATAATCGGCATTACAGAATCTTGGTTAAATACGGAAGACAGAGACTTTTTAGCCGAATATACGCTTCCTGGTTATACAATGTTTGAGAAAAGTCGGATCAATAGAAATGGAGGAGGAGTTCTGTTTTTTATAAAGGAAAGTCTTAATCCCATCTTAATGTCAAAACCTCAAATTGCGAATATAGACATATCTTACGTACTATTAAATAATAAACGAGGAACTAAAATAACACTAGCTTTATTATACAGACCCCCATCTCAATCAGTGCAAACTGACAGTGAAATTTATGAACAAATTGCAGAAATAACTAACATACAAGATACCGTAATTCTTGGCGATTTCAACTTACCCGTGACTAAATGGGGTGATATTCTTACTTCACACTCTGGACACGAGCTCTTCACAACCACTTACCTTAAGGCAGTGCAAGACTGCATACCATCGAAAATACGGCGTCCAGGCCATAATGATAAGCCCAAATGGTGGAATAAAGATATTTCAGACTGTCTGCCTGCTAAAAAATTTGCTAATGATAGATTAAAATCCTCACAAAATGACGAAGAACGGGTGAAATTTGTAGAGCTACGACGCAAAGCCAAAAAGTTAATTAAGCAAAGTAAAAAGACCCTGGAGTTACATGTTGCGAATCAAAGTAAAACAAACCCGAAAGAATTCTATAGTTATATCAGAAAGAAAAAAGTAGTTACTTCAACTGTTGGACCGTTAGTCGATGAAAATGGAGAATACACCAAAGACGAAGTACAAATGAGTAATGCCCTCAATACCTTCTTTGCATCAGTTTTTACAACCGAAGACCTCAGTGATATTCCTACACCATCGCCGATTCAGATTGATAATTCAGATGTTCTAAGCAATATCACCGTTACAGAGAGAGAAGTATTGAATTGTTTAGATAAACTCAAGGTAAATAAAACGCCTGGACCTGATACAATCTCGCCTAGAGTTCTAAAGGAAGCTAAGGATGAGCTCTCCAAACCACTGACATTGCTATTCAATGAATCCTTGCAGTCTGGGACTATGCCTGATCAGTGGAAGCTAGCCAACGTAACACCGATATTCAAAAAAGTCAGCAAATCCCTACCCAGTAACTATCGTCCAATTAGCTTAACCTCAATTGTATGTAAAATGTTAGAAACGGTGATAAGAGACAGACTCGTAAATCACGTAGAGGCAAATAACTTACTTAAAGATACTCAACACGGCTTTCGTAAAAAACGTTCCTGTTTAACAAACCTCTTAGACTTCTTCCACGATATCCTTAACCTCTACGATGAGAGTAAAGCTGTAGATATTATATACCTTGATTTTCAAAAGGCCTTTGACAAAGTTCCCCACAAACGTTTACTGCTAAAACTAAAAGCGCATGGAATACAAGACGGTGTGTTGAAATGGATAGAAAATTGGCTCAGCGACAGAAAGCAAAGAGTAGTCATAAACGGTAAGGCATCTAAATGGACCAATGTAAGTAGCGGGGTACCCCAGGGACCAATTCTCTTTCTAATTTACATCAACAACATAGATGAGGGTCTCACCTGTACAATCTCAAAATTTGCTGATGATACAAAAATTGCATATAGCGTACTCTCAAAAGAACAAGTTGACGATATGCAACACAATCTAGATAATTTGTCATGTTGGGCCCAAATTTGGCAAATGAGTTTCAATGCGGATAAATGTAAAGTACTACATATCGGATACCTAAATGAGAAAGCAAACTATTCGATGAATGGCACTCAGCTTAAGAATGTAAACAGAGAAACCGATCTGGGAGTAACAATATCGAGTAACCTAAAACCGAGTCAACAATGTTCAGAAGTTGTTAAGAAGGCAAACAAAATAATTGGCTTTATAGGCAGGTCATTTGAGCATAAATCCAAAGAAGTTATCCTAGCCCTTTACAATTCCTTAGTCCGCCCTCTTCTGGAATACTGCATTCAATCCTGGTGCCCTTATTACCAAAAAGATATAAACAAGCTAGAACGAGTTCAACGTAGAGTTACCAAAATGATACCTAGCCTAAAGCACAAACCATACGAAGAGCGTCTTAGAGAATTAAATCTATTTCCTTTAACCCAGCGCAGATTAAGAGGTGACTTAATTCAAGTGTTCAAAATCATCAAAGGCATCGACAATATGAACTGTAGTAAGTACTTCACTATCGACTAATCTAATTACACGCGGGGAAACGGTTGCAAAATTATTGGTAAATCTTTTAACTCACACGAATCTAAGAATTTCTTCTTCAATCGAGTTGTCAACTTGTGGAATGAGCTTCCCCGAGACGTTATAGACTGCAGAACCGTTGATTCATTTAAACTCCGTTTAGACAAATATCTCGCATCAAACCCGCGACTGACTGCGTTTGTAAATTAATAACTTTATTTTATCCCCCCCTCAGTTACTAACCCATCTGTCCCCTACTAACTTCCTAATCCTGCCACGGACATTAGTTCTAGGGCAGTAGTTCCCTTTCCAATGTTCCATTACCCACTCTAAACCACTGTTTGGACACTTGATCCTCAGTGTTTTGGAGGACAAGCAGCCTAGAAGGGTCACCTGAACTGTTGTTGCTTGATTTCCTTTTTACTCCTTTGTACTCTCTCTCTCTCTCATATACGTCATAGGTTGGTGGTCATCTGGGGTCATGTCATATCCCCCATCATATATTCTTATCTCGACCCATCCCACCCCTCCTCCTCTCTTCCTCCTCCTGCAGCCAAGCCCAACTCGTCTCCATAAATTACTGATCGCCTCCTCCATCTCCTCACTACCCTCCTCCTCCTCTTTACTGCTTCTTCTTCTTCTCCTTCGTCTTCTTCTTCTCCTCCTCCTCTTTACTCCTTCTACTTCTTCTTCTTCTTCTTCGTCTTCTTCTCCTTCGTCTTCTTCTTCTTCTCCTTCGTCTTCTTCTTCTTCTTCTCCTTCGTCTTTTTCTTCTCCTTCGTCTTCTTCTTCTCCTTCGTCTTCTTCTTCTCCTCCTCCTCTTTACTCCTTCTTCTTCTTCTTCTTCTTCTCCTTCGTCTTCTTTTTCTTCTTCTCCTTCTCCTTCGTCTTCTTCTTCTTTTCCTCCTTCTTCTTCTTCTTCTTCGTCTTTTTCTTCTTGTTTATTCTTCTCCTTCTTCTTGTTTCTTCTTCTTCTCCTTAGTATTATTCTTATTCTTCTTGTTTATTCTTCTCCTTATTCTTCTTCTTCTCCTTCTTCTCCTTCGTCTTCTTCTTCTCCTCCTTCTTCTTCTTCTTCTTTATTCTTCTTGTTTATTCTTCTCCTTCGTCTTCTTGTTTATGCTTCTTCTTCTTCTTGTTTATTCTTCTCCTTATTCTTGTTTATTCTCCTTCGTCTTCTTCTTGTTTATTCTTCTTCTCCTTCTCCTTCGTCTTCTTCGTCTTCTTTTTCTTCTCCTTCGTCTTCTTCTTCTTCTTCTTCTTTATTATTCTTCTCCTTCTTCTTCTTCTTATATATATTTTCTTCTTGTTCTACTTGATTTTTCTGTTTTACTTCTACCTTCTTGTCTTCTCCCTTTTCTTCTTTTTCTTATATTTTCTTGTTTTCTCCTCCTCCTCCTCCTCTTTACTTCTTCTATCTTCTTCTCATTTCCTTTTCTGTTCTTGTATTCTTGTTCTTCTCTTCTCTTCTATTTACTTCTTCATCTTCTTCTTTCTTCTATCTTCTTATTTCCTATTTTTCTGTTTTTATATTCTTGTTCACCTCCTCCTCCTCCTTCATCTACTTCTTCTTCTCCTTCTTTGTCTTCTATCTTCTTGTTTTCTTCTTCTGTTTTGTCTTCTATCTTCTTGTTTTCTTCTTCTGTTTTGTCTTCTATCTTCTTGTTTTTCTTCTCCGTTCCTTTCCCCTTCTTGTTCTTCTACTTCTATTTTCGCATTGCGTGCTTCTCTTTTCTTTCTTGTCCTATCTTTTTATTTTTCTTCTATCTTGTTTCTTCTTCAATTACTGCTATCTTCTTGTTTTCTTTTTCTTCTATCTTGTTTTCTTTTTCTTCTATCTTGTTTCCTTCTTTTACTTCTATCTTCTTGTTTTCTTTTTCTTCTATCTTGTTTTCTTCATTTACTTCTATCTTCTTGTTTACTTTTTATTTTCTTATTTTAATATTTTACTTTTATCTTCTTGTTTTCTTTTTATTTTTCTTGTTTCTTCTTCTTTTACTTCTATCTTGTTTTCTTTTACTTCTATCTTGTTTTCTTCTTCTTTTACTTCTATCTTCTTGTTTTATTTTTATTTTCTTGTTTCTTCTTCTTTTTCTTGTATCTTTTTTTCTTCTATCTTGTTATCTTTTTCGTTTCCTTGCCTATCCAATCCTTTTCTTTCTTCCTCTCCTCCTATTTTCTCTCTCTTCTTCTTCTCTCTTTCTCCTCTTCTCTTCTCTTCGTATTTAACCCTTTCAAGATCATGGCGCGTTTTGGCAGTTTATTCTGGCTATCATTAGACGATTATATTTAGATTAGGAAGAACATAGGGAAGTCGGAGGGTTAATTGACCACTTGTGAGTTTCAGGCTATAAGAAGTTGGAGCCGTGAACATTGATATTAAATAGAAATACAATAATAATTTAAGTTTCTGATGGATAAATGGTATGTTGAATTGGGTTTTATGTATTTATTTATGGACTACGACCGTATTTTAGCTGTAAATTATGTTAAATATCGTTGTCTACAGCTCCAACTTCCTTATAGAGCGAAACTCACAATTGGTCAATTGACAACTTGCGAGTTTCGTTCTATAAGGAAGTTGGAGTTGTAGACATCAATATTTAGCAGAATTACCAGCTAAAATACGGTTGTAGTTCATTTATAAATACATAAAACCCAATTCAACATACTCTTTAGCCGTCAGAAACCTACATTATTATTGCATTTCTGTTTACCATCGATGTCTACAGCTCCAACTTCCTTATAGCCTGAAACTTGCAAGTGGTCAATTGAGACAGTCTTGACCCCTTTGATTCCCGCATATAATATGTTATCGTCGGTGTGTGTCAGTATGTTTGTCTGTATATAAAACGAATATATCTAAAGCTTACTGACGATTTTTTATGAAACTTGGTCAGTATCTTTGTTTTGGGTACCCGAATAGATCTCATTAACTTTTGGCCCCCATCCATCGTCCTCACCTCACTAAATATGCTCCTCAAAAATGAGCTTGCTGTGTGTGTGTGTGTGTGTGTGTGTGTGTGTGTGTGTGTGTGTGTGTCTGTGTCTGTCTGTCTGTCTGTCTGTCTGTCTGTCTGTCTGTGTACAAAGGAAATCAAGCAACACCAGTCCTGTGACCCTTCTAGGCTGCTTGTCCTCCAAAACACTGAGGATCAAGTGTCCAAACAGTGGTTTAGAGTGGGTAAGGGAACTACTGCCCTGGAACTAATGTCCGTGGCAGGATTAGGAAGTTAGTAGGGGACAGATGGGTTAGTAACTGAGGGGAGGATAAAATAAAGTTATTCATTTACAAACGCAGTCAGTCGCGGGTTTGATGCGAGATATTTGTCTAAGCGGAGTTTAAATGAATCAACGGTGCTGCAGTCTATAATGTCTCGGGGAAGCCCATTCCACAAGTTGACAACTCTATTGAAGAAGAAATTCTTAGATTCGTGCGAGTTAAAAGATTTACCAATAATTTTGCAACCGTTTCCCCGCGTGTAATTAGGTTGGTCGATAGTGAAGTACTTACTACAGTTCATATTGTCGATGCCTTTGATGATTTTGAACACTTGAATTAAGTCACCTCTTAATCTGCGCTGGGTTAAAGGAAATAGATTTAATTCTCTAAGACGCTCTTCGTATGGTTTGTTCTTTAGGCTAGGTATCATTTTGGTAACTCTACGTTGAACTCGTTCTAGCTTGTTTATATCTTTTTGGTAATAAGGGCACCAGGATTGAACGCAGTATTACAGAAGAGGGCAGACTAAGGAATTGTAAAGGGTTAGGATAACTTCTTTGGATTTATGCTCAAATGACCTGCCTATAAAGCCAATTATTTTGTTTGCCTTCTTAACAACTTCTGAACATTGTTGACTCGGTTTTAGGTTACTCGATATTGTTACTCCCAGATCGGTTTCTCTGTTTACATTCTTAAGCTGAGTACCATTCATCAAATAGTTTGCTTTCTCATTTAGGTATCCGATATGTAGTACTTTACATTTATCCGCATTGAAACTCATTTGCCAAATTTGGGCCCAACATGACAATTTATCTAGATTGTGTTGCATATCGGCAACTTGTTCATATGAGAATACCATGCTATTTGCAATTTTTGTATCGTCAGCAAATTTTGAGATTGTACAGGTGAGACCCTCATCTATGTCGTTGATGTAAATTAGAAAGAGAATTGGTCCTAGTACCGATCCCTGGGGTACCCCGCTACTTACATTGGTCCATTTAGATGCCTTACCGTTTATGACTACTCTTTGCTTTCTGTCGCTGAGCCAATTTTCTATCCATTTCACCACACCGTCTTGTATTCCATGCGCTTTTAGTTTTAGCAGTAAACATTTGTGGGGAACTTTGTCAAAGGCCTTTTGATAATCAAGGTATATAATATCTACAGCTTTACTCTCATCGTAGAGGTTGAGGATATCGTGGAAGAAGTCTAAGAGGTTTGTTAAACAGGAACGTTTTTTACGAAAGCCGAAAGCCGTGTTGAGTATCTTTAAGCAAGTTATTTGCCTCTAAGTGATTTACGAGTCTGTCTCTTATGACCGTTTCTAGCATTTTACATACAATTGAGGTTAAGCTAATTGGACGATAGTTACTGGGTAGGGATTTGCTGCCTTTTTTTAATATCGGTGTTACGTTGGCTAGCTTCCACTGATCAGGCATAGTCTGAGACTGCAAAGATTCATTGAATAGCAATGTCAGTGGTTTGGAGAGCTCATCCTTAGCTTCCTTTAGAACTCTAGGCGAGATTGTATCAGGTCCAGGCGTTTTATTTACCTTGAGTTTATCTAAACAATTCAATACTTCTCTCTCTGTAACGGTGATATTGCTTAGAACATCTGAATTATCAATCTGAATCGGCGATGGTGTAGGGATATCACCGAGGTCTTCGGTTGTAAAAATTGATGCAAAGAAGGTATTGAGGGCATTACTCATTTGTACTTCGTCTTTGGTGTATTCTCCATTTTCATGACTAACGGTCCAACAGTTGAAGTAACTACTTTTTTCTTTCTGATATAACTATAGAATTCTTTCAGGTTTGTTTTACTTTGATTCGCAACATGTAACTCCATGGTCTTTTTACTTTGCTTAATTAACTTTTTGGCTTTGCGTCATAGCTCTACAAATTTCACCCGTTCTTCGTCATTTTGTGAGGATTTTAATATATCATTAGCAAAAAATTTAGCAAGTAGACAGTCTGAAATATCTTTATTCCACCATTTGGGCTGATCATTATGGCCTGGATGCCGTATTTTCGATGGTATGCAGTCTTGCACTGCCTTAAGGTAAGTGGTTGTGAAACACTCCCAAGATGTATTTATGTCGTTATTGTTAGTCAGAAAGCTCCAGTCAGTTTCTTTAAGCTTTGATTTTAGTTTATGAAAATTTGCTTTCTTAAAATTAGGGACTTTCTCAATGCTGCTATTTGATTTGTTACTAGTAAACTTTAAAGTGAAAGTTATCGTACGATGGTCGCTGTTACTGAATTCATCACCAACATTCAAATTCTCTATTAATTCTTCTTTTGTTGCGAGTACAAGGTCAAGCACATTATTACCACGGGTCGGAGATTGTACAAATTGAAAAAGTGAACTCTCTTGCAAGTTAGCATAGAGGTCGTGTCCAGAGTGTGAAGTAAGAATATCGCCCCATTTAGTCTGTTTTTTTTTTTTTTTTTTTTTTTCATTTTTGTGTGCGTGAGAGAGAGAGAGAGAGAGAGGGGGGGGTTTGTGTGTGTGCATGTTTGTGTGTGTGTGTGTGTGTGAGGGGTTTGTGTGAGTGTGTGTATGTTTGTATATATATATATATATATATATATATATATATATATATATATATATATATATATATATATATACACACACAGTATACTGTATGTGTGTGAGAGTGAGTGAGTGTGTATGAGTGAGTGAGAGAGAGAGAGTGTGTTTGAGTTTGCGTATGTTTGTGTGAGTTTGCGTATGTTTGTGTGTGTGTGTGTGAGGGGTTTGTGTGTGTGTGAGAGAGAGAGAGAGTGAATGTGTGTGTGTGTGTGTGTGAGAGAGAGAGAGAGAGTGAATGCGTGTGTGTGTGAGGGGCTTGTGTGTATGTGTGAGAGAGAGTGAGTGTGTGTGTGTGTGTGTGAGGTTTGGAACGAGTTAGGCCATTGTTCTAGGTGTCATATTGTTTCGTTTGTCATATTTATACGGCTTTTGTTTTCTTTGTTCACGTTCATATATATATATCTATTTTGTATTTCACCCCTTTTTTATTTAATTGTATTTGTTTTTATTATTTATTAAATATGTTAGTTTGTGTATCATTGTCATATTTCTAACATTAATATATTTATTTTGGTATAGTATATTGTTTAATATTTTTTTATTTTATTACTACTATGTATTTGTTGATTTTATTATAGTTAATCATTATTATTATTATTATTATTATTATTATTATTATTATAGTAATGTAATGTATGTATATAATTTGTTAATTAATTATTATTTGTATTAGTTTTTGTATTGTGTATTTTGTATTGATTATATTTATTTATATATTTATTACAGTGCACTAAATGGAAAAATGCATTAAATATAATTATTATCAGTATATTTTCAGGGAGAGTAGCTTAGTAGACCTTTAAATATATCATACGTTTCCATTATTAGTTTATTTTTGTATTTGATTATATTTTCTTCTTTATTTGTTGTATTTTGTATTCTAAAATATGTTAGTGTTTTAGAACTAGGAGCTCAGTTTATATTTCATGTTTTCATATTTGTTTGTGAATATATCTAACCGCTAGATATTGGTTGTGAGTGTACCCTAACCGCAATATATCTAACCGCTTGATATTGGTTGTGAGTGTACCCTAACCGCAATATATCTAACCGCTGCTAGATATTGGTTGTGAGTGTACCCTAACCGCAATATATCTAACCGCTAGATATTGGTTGTGAGTGTACCCTAACCGCAATATATCTAACCGCTGCTAGATATTGGTTGTGAGTGTACCCTAACCGCAATATATCTAACCGCTAGATATTGGTTGTGAGTGTACCCTAACCGCAATATATCTAACCGCTAGATATTGGTTGTGAGTGTACCCTAACCGCAATATATCTAACCGCTAGATATTGGTTGTGAGTGTACCCTAACCGCTAGATATTGGTTGTGAGTGTACCCTAACCGCAATATATCTAACCGCTAGATATTGGTTGTGAGTGTACCCTAACCGCAATATATCTAACCGCTGCTAGATATTGGTTGTGAGTGTACCCTAACCGCAATATATCTAACCGCTAGATATTGGTTGTGAGTGTACCCTAACCGCAATATATCTAACCGCTAGATATTGGTTGTGAGTGTACCCTAACCGCAATATATCTAACCGCTAGATATTGGTTGTGAGTGTACCCTAACCGCAATATATCTAACCGCTAGATATTGGTTGTGAGTGTACCCTAACCGCAATATATCTAACCGCTAGATATTGGTTGAGAGTGTACCCTAACCGCAATATATCTAACCGCTAGATATTGGTTGTGAGCGTACCCTAACCGCAATATATCTAACCGCTGCTAGATATTGGTTGTGAGTGTACCCTAACCGCAATATATTTTTTTCTTCGGCTTCCAACTGTTTTCATATGTTAGTATTTTTGTCTTTGTGGTTTAAGAATTTGAGAGTATGGGGACAACACAGAGGATTTGTATGATTGTTCGCTTGTATTTATATATATTTTGTAATTAGTATTAATATATATTTTTTAGATATACTTTAACCCTATTTGGTTCCGACGGTTTTTTTTTTCTTTACATCCAACTGTTTCACATATTATTTTATTATGTTTTTTTATTTATTAATTTATTAATTTATTTATATATATATATATATATATATATATATATATATATATATATATATATATACTGTATATATATATATATATATATTTTTTTTTTTTTTTTTTTTTTTTTTTTTTTTTTGTACTCCCGGATGTTAGAGTTCGGGGACACAATAGATTTTTTTTTTTTTTTTTCTTATTATATATATTGTATGTATTTATTCATTATATTGTATGTATTTATTCATTAGTTTATTTATTTATATATTATTTATTGCGTATACAGTAGCCCTCCCTATTTGGTCCGAGGGAGGTCTTGTTTGGACCTCCCCTTGTTTCACTCAGTTAGTTTGGAAATTTGTAGACGTTTCACCCCATTAGTTTGGCGATATTAAGACGCTGCAACCCATTCAGGTATCGTTTGTTTCTGTGGGCGAGCGATAGCGAGCCCGTATCTTAGAAGAAATCGGACTTTGGCCGGGATATTATTCTGTCGAAAAATGTACAAATTTAGTTTGAAGGAAATCTAGGCAGGTATTTTAGTTAACCCCTTCTGTACCGGCGACGTCTTTTTAATTTTATGCTAGCTGTATTTAGACGATTTTGTGTAGTTTAGGAAGGATCTGTGGTAGTAAAATGGTTCAGTGAAATAGTTCCAAGCCTGTTAATTGCTGGAGGTCCTTTTGAAACTATAAAATCGTCTAACAGTGTCCAGAATAGTGTTAAAAATACTTCACCGGTACGGTTGCGCTAATAAGTCATGTCCCATCTGTCATTACGTTTGGCTCACTATGGGCTCTATTAATGTCTGTCAAATGTTGAATAGGGTGGGTAAGTGTAGGAACATGTTTGTATATTTCACTCGATATGAAGAAATGAAGCTTAGATATTGCTGATACCAAGGCTCTGTGCTCTATTAATGTCTGTCAGATGTTGAATAGGGTGGGTAAGTGTAGGAACATGTTTGTATATTTCACTCGATATGAAGAAATGAAGCTTAGATATTTGCTGATACCAATTATTGATCTAAACTTACTTTGTGCCGAGACATCACTTATTTGCACGACTGTACAGAAGGGGTTAGCCTAGCGGAGAAACTATAATAAATTGCTCGAAAATGGCAAAAGCAAGCAAAATCCTCAATAAAATATAACAAAAATTATCAATTCACAAAACGTCGGACATTATAGTGTTAACTGCAATATATATTTTTTCTCGGCATCCAATTTGTCATATATTATTTTTGTGTTGTTCCTGTTCATGCACAGTTGGCCAAATAAGTCGTGTCGCCGCTGTTATTATATTTGGCTCGCTCTGTGCTGTATTAATGTCTGTCAGATGTTGGATAGGGTGGGTAAGTGTAAGGAATTAGGACATGTTTGTATATCTCACTCGAAACTAATAAATCCAGTTTTCGATATTGCGGATACCAAATATTTATCAAAATATACTTGATGCCGTGATATCACTTATTTGGCCGACTGTACAATATACCCGTTTGAGGAGGAACAGACTTTGGCCGAGCATTTTTCTACCGAAATATGTACATTTATATCTCAAAGGGGGGTCTAGGGGGTATATTTATAAGGTTGATGCAGGTCTAGGCTGACTTTTAAAAAAAAAAAAAAAAAAAAAAAAAAAAAAAAAAAAATAATAATAATAATAATAATAATAATAATACCGGTAATGATAATAATTGTAATACTAATATATAAATAAAAACGAAATCAGTTATTTACACGAGTTCTCATACAAATTTCCGCAGTACTTTTGAATTCGCTTGTAGTTTGTCTTTTTACCCAGAAAATATAGCTATGATTTTTTGGTGGGTTTTTTTTTTGCCTTCTTTTGTTTTTCCTCTGACCAATGTGATGTTTTTTGTTGCGGTTTTGTTGTTCACATTCGCCACTTCTTGTGTTTTGTTTTCCTTTTTCTAACCAGCATTTGTTTTTTTTCATATGGCCAATGTCCTGTACATTTTATTTTATTTTTATGTTTTACATTCGACACTTCATGTATTCATGGTGTACAGTATATCCTGTTATATATATATATATATATATATATATATTAATTTATTTTATATATTATTATTTTTTTTTCTTTATCGTCGTTCTATTTTTAGCCTATACTATATTTTTAGCCTATACTATATTCTTATTCGATTTGTTTTACCTCGTTAAATCGCTTATATTTCTTTGACACTATCTGGTCCGACGTCATGTGGGTTATTATGATATTTGGTATTCATGATTGTATTTTACTTACTGCACAATTAATTTGTTTGTGTATGTATGTATGTATGTATGTATATATGTACAGTATATATTTATTTACAGTGTATGTATGTATGTATGTAATGTATGTGTGTATATATATATATATGTATGTATGTATGTACTGTATGTATGTATGTATGTATGTATGTATATATGTATTTCAGTTATATTTGTATTGATTCCTTAGTATATATATTGAGTTATGTACTTGTCTGCACAGTCAATGTATACTATATATTCTGTATCAGCCCTAGATAGATGTGCCCCCTCTCCCAAACAGCTGACCTCCCTCCCATAAGTCAGCTGATCGGTTGGGAGGCAGGGTGGGTGGGTTGGTGTGTGTGTGAGAGAGAGAGAGAGAGAGAGAGGATGATTAGATGAAGGGGTGGGGTTGGGAAAGTAATGTGTTTGTGTGTGTGTGTGTGTGTGTGTGTGTGTGTGTGTGTGTGTGTGTGTGTGTGTGTGAGGGAGAGTGTGTGTGTGTGTGTGTGAGGAAAATTGAAATGGGATGAAGGGGAGGGGTTGAGAAAGTGGGGTGTGTGTGTGTGTGTACTTACTCTAGTTGTACTTACTCTAGTTGTATTGCGGGAGTGAGCATGCTCGTTATTTCCCGCCTCCTATATGTGTAGGTGTTATATGTATCGTTGGAATGGCTGTGGATGTATGTGTAGTCTGTATTTTTAGCCAATTGGCGTCATCAGAAACGAAGGCTTAGGGTGGATCTGTATGGTACCATTCTCACTATAGACGGTACCGTCTCGCCCGAAGGCTTAGGTAGCCATCAGCTTAGGTGAACCATATGATACCCATCTCGCCTTGTACCATTTTTGCCAACCCCAGATGGGACGTCACAACGTCGTCCACTTATTCCAGGTACCTATTTACAGCTAGGTGAACTGAGGCTAACACATGAAAGGAGACAAGCCCAATTTGTCTCTGTGTGTGTGTATGTGTGTATGTGTGTGAACCATCTGGTATATATATATAGAGTATAGTGAAGGAAGGTTAAGGTATATGGGAGCCATCTGTTTACATATTGGTACTGTATTGTGGCAGCCTAGGTCGACCACCCTTCTATAGTGAGAATCCCACCCTATTTACTTTACACCCGCCGACCATATTGTGTACCATTGGAGATAGGTGGAGATGGTGAAGTACAGGCATGGGTTGTTGTTCCCCAGACTGCCTATATATACAAAGGAATGAAGAAAACAATAACTGAAATACATACATACATACATACATACATACATACATACCGTACATACATACATACATACATACATACATACCGTACATACATACATACATACATACCGTACATACATACATACATACATACATACATACATAAGCGGTACAGAAAATAGAGACAGACTGAAACGGCTAAGGTTGGGTAGAGGATGCCAAACCTCACTCTGGATAGGACCAGCCCTATCCCACTAGTCAAAGGGTTGGGGTAGCTTGCCTATATTTAGCCACCTTCGGGGCTTTAATTGTTTATATTTTATGATAAATTAAGAAGGAGGGGGGGGGGGGGATTCTAGACCCCCTCTCCCTCATATCTAGCCCCATCAGTTTTTAAGATATTCACCCCAAATGTTTAGTGGTTTTAAGACCTTTTGTCCTATTCCTATGTCAATTTTAAGACGTGTATTGCCATTAGGTGTGTGTGTATATGTATATATAGGTTCCATGTCATCTCAACCAGTAGACCATTTCAACCAGTAGCTCTCAACCAGTGCCAAATTAACCCAGACCAACCAAACCAGTGCCAAAATATAGTACTAACCTAACCTAACCTAACCGTATTGGTTGATTTGGTACTGGTTGAGAGCTACTGGTTGAAATGGTCTACTGGTTGAGTTGACCGGTCACCGTATATATATATATATATATATATATACACTTACAAATAAACTCACACACACGCTACATGACCCAAACCAAACACTCCGCTACTCTTACATGCAGTGAAAAATCCGAGTTCCCGACCAGCGTACAGTCGGCCAAATAAGTCATGTCGCGGCACCAAGTATATTTCGTTCAATAATTGGTATCAGCACTATCTAAGCATTAATTCATCGTTTCTAGTGAGGTAGACAAACATGGTCCTATATCTTTTCCCACCCTATATTCAAACATCCGACAGACATTAATACAGCGAGCAAAACGTAAGGACAGCGGCGACACGACTTATTTAGCCAACCAGTGTACCAACAATTGACTTATGGGGGCACTACTCGCTTTTTCTGGACCCCCTTCTCCCTCATGTTTAGCATATTAGTTTTGAGGTTTTAAGACGTTCGCTCCGTTAGTTTGGCGATTATGAGACCTTTCACCCATTACTTTGTCAATATTAAGACCCTTTCGTGCCCTTTCAGTATCGATTTTTTCTGGCGAGCGATAGCGAGCCTGTAATTTTAAAAACAACCGGCCTTCGGCCGGAACATTTTTCTACCGAAAAATTTACAAATTTATGTTGATAAGGGGTCTAGGGGGTGTTTTGTTTTAAGCTTGATGGAGGTCTAGGGAGGAAACTAAAAGATAAATTAATATATACATAATTACTATATACATAATTAATATATACATAATTAATATATACATAATTACTATATACATAATTACTATATACATAATTAATATATTCATAATTAATATATACATAATTAATATATACATAATTACTATATACATAATTACTATATACATAATTAATATATTCATAATTAATATATACATAATTAATATATACATAATTACTATATTCATAATTAATATATACATAATTAATATATACATAATTACTATATTCATAATTAATATATACATAATTAATATATTCATAATTAATATATACATAATTACTATATTCATAATTAATATATTCATAATTAATATATTCATAATTAATATATTCATAATTAATATATTCATAATTAATATATACATAATTAATATATTCATAATTAATATATACATAATTAATATATACCGTACATAATTAATATATTCATAATTAATATATACATAATTAATATATTCATAATTAATATATACATAATTAATATATACATAATTAGACCCTAAAAAAGCGAGTAGTACCCCCTTGAAAGACGGAACGGGTGTGCTGGAGCAAACCAAGGCCATTTTTAGGGAGAGTAACAGCCGGTTCTTTACAGTAGGGACCTTCTTGTTTACCTTGCAACTTAAGCTATGAGTTATACGAACGCTGCTAATTTTTTTGTTTCCTCCCTAGACCTCCGTGAACCTCTTAAAAATCCCCCAAGACCCTCCTTCGAGATCATTTTTACATTTTTCGGTAGAAAAACGTCAAGGCCAAAGGCCAATTCCTCCCAAGGTTCCTCCTAAGTTTCAGGATCGCTATCGCTCGCCAGGAAAATATTGACACCTGAATGGCACAAAAGGTCTTAAAACTGACAATGAAATAAAGCGAAAGGTCTTAAAATCGCCAAACTAATGGGGCGAATGTCATAAATCTGAAAACTAATGGGGCTAAAAGCATGAGGAAGAAGGGGGGGGGGGGGACCAGAAAAACGACCCATCTCCCCTTAACGTGAGCTGGAAATAAACCTAGTATAGTGAACCCCAGTAATAGTAGGGGGGGGGGGGAGTGGCTGGGGTGGATAGCGTTTTGTCTGCTTACCCTGCCACAAACACCCAATAGTAATCACTTTCCATCCAGCGAGTCCAAATTTATATATCGAAGGCATCAAAATATATCACTCCTGTCTATATTCATTAAGGGGAGATTTCGCACCTGGAGGATTTTTCTCTGGACCCCTTTCTCCCTCATGTTTAGCCCCGTTGCTTTTGAGATTTTAAGACGTTTGCCCCATTAGTTTGACGATTTTAAGAACTCTCGCCTCATTTAAGTCAATTTTAAGACCATTCGTGGCATTTAGGTGTCGATTTTTTCCTGGCGAGCGATAGCGAGCCTGTAATTTAAGGGGAACCGGCCTTCGTCCGGGAAATTTTTCTACCGAAAAATGTACACATTTTTCTTGAAAGGGGGTCAAGGGAGTGTAATTTCAAGCTTGATGGAAGTCTAGGAAACACACTAAAAGCCTCCCCTTAATAAAAGACAAAGATCCTGATGTATATATTGGTGTAATATATGCATGAGAGTTCCACACAAAATGCGATAATAAAGAAGAACAAAAATATATAGACAAACATAAAAATTAATACATTTAATAGTATGTATGTATATACAGACTCGAGACAGAGTCCGAATAGAAACAACATGTAAACTTCCAATTCTTAGGGCCCGGGACCACTTTCGTCCGTATATATGTTTGCTATTATTATACTCTATAATAGCATAAATACAATTACCACTAGGCCAGTTGGAAATCGTGCCAGGTGTAAACAAAAATTAGAAGAATTCAGTCTTCGACCGGGACATTTCTCTATCGAAAGATGTACAAATTTAGCTTGAAGGTGGTCTGGGTGGGCATATAATTTTAGTTTCAAGGAAGTCTGGTAAGGCTGTTTTGTTAGCCTAGCGGACAAACTAAAAAAAAATATATATATATATTGCTCGAAAATGGTAAAAACAAACAAATTATTCAATAATAATTAACCCGTTCAGTACCAGGGACGTCCTTTTCATCATATTCTGGCAACTATTAGACGATTCTTATTCAGTTTAGGAAGGACCTTTAGCAATAATAAGGCTTGAAACTATCTCAACCAACCCTCTTAACTACCACAGATCCTTCCTAAGCTGCATAATATCGTCTAAATATAGCCAGAATAAAATATGACACGCGTCGCTGGTACTCAAAGGGTTAAACAAAATATCGAGGAAGCAGAGACGAAAAGAGAGCTTCTGGGAAAAAAAGGAAGGCAGGGAGAATTTCGAGCAGCAAATGTATTTTCTTTCCATTAAGGGGATATCGGCTATTTTTTTGGTCTATTAATCTATATATTCATTTATATTTTAGTTTCCTCGCTTGACTTCCATCAAGCATAAAAAACACCCCTAGACAGATAAATTTGTAAATTTTTCGGTAGAAACATTTCCCGGCTAAAGGCCGGTTCCTCTTAAAATTACAGGCTCGCTTTCGCTCGCCAGGATAAAATCGACACCTAAATGGCACGAAAGGTCTTAAGATTGACAACAAAATGGGGTAAAAGGTATGAAAATGGTCAAACTAATGGGCCGAACGTCAAAACTAACGGGGGCTAAACACGAAGGAGAATGGGGTCCAGAAAAACGACCCATCTCCCCTTAAACAACAACTTCCTCCACCCCATCCAAGACAACACCCGAAAACTTCTTTAACTGGGGTGTAACTTTTAACTTGTGGTAAAAAGAGGGGGAATTCTCTCTCTCCACCTGCCTCTGTGTGTGTGTGTGTGTGTGTGTGTGAGTGCTTGTGTGTGTGTGAGAGTCGGCCGTCTTTTATATTAACACTTACGGTGAGGGGATATTTCTGCATATTTCTGCTATAATAGGGCTCATTCAGGCACTCCTGAATGATTAAGCAAGTTTCTGAATGAAATTAAATATATTCAGCCAAAAATTAGAAGAAAATATCCTCAAAATGACACCAGAACGATCTTTGTAGCGCGCAGGATTCATCTGCAATGCTACAATAAACATCGGCAAATATTCGCTAATTATGAGCAATGTATATATTAACACTCAAGCCGCGGTGACCGTCATATGACGGGCGAGAGATATATGGCCTATCCTCCGGTACCCGTCATATGACGGGCGGCATTCTGAGCACATTAGGGGCTCTAAGAGAGAGTCTGCGCGTTGGGAGGACGATGGGCAGGCTCTGACCGCTCGGCACCACCACTGGGCCGTGTCTGGTACCACCGGCGCCTCCCTACATACACCCGTCCTCGCGAGACAAGGAAAAAACTGAGGAAATTACCTTATTTAGGATATTTTCACCACCAGTTGCGCGATCGCTACAGGATAACATGTGGTCGTACAAGGATGATTCAGGTGTCATTGGAAAGGTCTATTATCGCCCTTCTACAGATACACAATTGTATTACGCTCTGGCTCTTGTTTATGCATGAAAAAGAGCATGGAACGAAGCTTGTTTTCGGTAAATATACCCGCCTGGCAGCTAGGTCATGTCAACAAACGGTCCCGTCCTTTGGGGGTTAAGAGGCTTTAAGAGCTTATAAATCGCTTTAAATTGCCAGGACGTTTCAGAACTTCTCCCGCAGCCATTGGGTAAAGACGCGATATTGCAGACCTATTATTGAAATGTACTATTGGGCTGGTCCTATTTAGAGTGAGGTTTGGTATCCTCTACCAACCTTAGCCGTTTCTGTCTGTCTCTTTTAATGCCCTACTTTTCCTTCTGGGAGCGGGTGGCTACGAATCCTCCTCCCTTGTAAAATTCACCTACTAGACAAGACAGGGAAGGGGCGAGGGAACGTGAAAATGTTCCCGGACTCTAATAATTGGAGCTTTATATGTTGTTTCTGTTCAGTCTCCTTCTACTCCCAACTATGGGGTATGTGCCTGTGTGTGTTTGGTGTATATATATATATATATATATACCGGTATATATATATTAAGTTTTCTCACAAACACACGTGACCCACTAAATGTTTTATACTATCAGTGGGGTTCGAACTGTCGACCGTCAGGACGATAGCCGACGCTTTAACCAACTCCACCGCGGCAGTTTTGGTGACAGCCGCAGTGGAGTTGGTTAAAGTGTCGGCTATCGTCCTGACGGTCGACGGTTCGAACCCCACTGAGAGTATAAAACATATATATATATATATATATATATATATATATACTGTATATATGAGAGAGAGAGAGAGAGAGAGAGAGAGAGAGATTTCAACTATACCGATCCAAATAGGTAGTCCAGGAATCGTGAACCCTAACCTCTGTAACTCAAAAGGGATTAGAACAAATGGGCTGTAAATTTCCACCCCTATTCCCTCGCTGACCCTTCCCAAATGGTAGAAATATTAGCTCGATTACTCTAGTCGTTTGTGAGTTATAGAGGTTAATGTTCAAGAGTTCTGGGCTACTTGTTGTTGTTGCTGTTCCCCAGGCTGCCTGGCCGAACAGGGCTACTTATTAGGGTATAGCCTATAGTAGCTCTCAACCAGTACCAACTCAACCAATAATGTTAGTTTGGTTAGGAAGAGTTAGGATAGGGCTACATTTTGGTACATATTTAGCTGTCCCTGGTCGATTTGGCACTGGTTGAGAGCTACTGGTTAACCCCTTCCTTACCGGCGACGTCTTTTCGATTTTCTTGTAGCTATGTTTAGACGATGTGCAGTTTATGAAGGATCTGTGGTAGTAAAAAGGGTTAAGAGAGATACTTCTAACCTGATAATTGCTGAAGGCCTTTTTTTAAACTGCAAAAAATCGTCTATTAGCAGCCAGAATAAAGTTAAAATGACGTAACCGGTACAGAAGGGGTTAATATACTGTAGTCTTCAGATTGAGTTGTCCAGGAGCCCATTCAAGTATCCTGCGTCACATTAGCAGTGCTGCCAATTTAGCTTACTAGTATATAGCTATTCCCTTCAATCTAGCGCAATTATTGACTATCGTAGCTGTATTCTAGCGATATGAGTGATAATAGTGTAGATATTCATGCATTTATTTAGCGATATTTCTGAATGATTTATTATCTATTCTAACTACTTTTGAGGGCTAATCTAGCATGATTTTGTGATATTTGTAAACTTGGTAACTGCACTTGAGTCAGGTGATTTCAGTCATGCGTTCCTTTTAAACATGGCGGGATTGTTTACGTTTTGCTATTGTGTTTTCGTCTATTTAAATCTCCCATTATCGACATTCGTGGACATCTGTGAGATTTCCCAGCCTCCCACAAACTTACTCAAATATTCGATAAGTGACCATTATGGTTTAGAGACGTGACAATTAATATAAACAAAGGATATAGGCCTCGACCTATGTGTGGACAATTTGATGGGTCTGTGAGCCAAAAATTCGTATAGGCCTAGGCCTATGAGGCTTTGCTTTGGATCGATTCATATGGTAAGATATAGCCTAATAACTTATCCAAGTAATTTATGGCAATAATTTCGGTTTTAGATAGCCTAAATATGTAAGGTAAGGTTAGAATGTCAAATGTACAAACGGTAGGCTAGCTTACAGTGTTGCTTTATTTATTATTCTAGCCTATTATTATTATTAGCCTAGCCTAGGCTATTATTATTGGTAGCATTCAAGGAGACTACATCAGGACTCGATAATATTCAAGGACACTAGTGCGACGTTATGAGAAACAATTTAGCCTATTAGGGAAAATAGGGGTAATATTTTTTAAAAGATTCGCAGCGTTATTATACATAATTTATTAGGGAAAGTGAAGCTCTATGGAATCCTTATAATATACTCACATAGATTCCACTGTGGGAGAATAGTTTTGATAGTTAACTATAGTTTTGATGTAAATACTACCGCAACTACGAATCTTGTTTCCGAGACGTAGTATATTAACCTAACCAAACAACCTAAACTAACCTAACCCTAGAGTGCCCTAGACCCAGTACGTGGGATACAACACTAGCCCTTGCAAGTTGCATGCCAGCTACTGTGGGTTCATATATTAGACATACAGTAACATCTTTGTAGAACATAACACTTTACCGTAGCGAGTGTACTCCATTTTGAACACTTTTTGTAAACATGAACACGTCCGTAGCAGAGCTCTCAAGATTGCGGGACTGAGTTTGTTTACGCGCGGGACTATTTATATAGACAAAATCGAGTTACAAAACTTATCAAAACTATTCTACCACAACGGAATCTATGTGAGTATATTATAAGGATTCCATAGAGCTTCACTTTCCCTAATAAATTATGTATAATAACGCTGCGAGTCTATTCGCGATAATTATCAAAATAGGCACCAATAGATTCGCCATATTTTTCTCCATATAGTCCGCATGGAGGATTTTCGTTATCAACAAATTGAAAAATACACCAAAAATCTAAGTCAAAGCGGGGGTGTGGGGGCGGCAGCTCCCACCTATAATACTAGGATAGGTTAGGTAAGGTTGTTAGGTTAGGCTAATGTCCTTTCAAAGGGGTATTTGCTAGTAAACACTAGGATAGCCTATACCCGGTCAGAGGTAAGAAGAAGAAGAAGAGTCCTGCAGTAGTGTCCTTGAATGCTACCCTTCTTTTTCTTCTTACCTCTGACCAGGTATAAGCTATCCTAGTGTTTACTAGCCTAGCCTATACCCCTTTGAAAGGACATTAGCCTAACCTAACAACCTTACCTAACCTATCCTAGTATTATGAGTGGGGGCTGCCGCCCTCACCAGTGTGCCAAAATTCGCCCATTTTCTTCGTGATCCCGAACCTAACATTGAACAAATATTGATACTGAAATAGGCTAAGAGCCTGTGACTGTCCCGGGGCGGCCGGGAGCCCCGCTAAACCTGCCATTCTATTTCTACATTACACTCATCAAACGATAGTTGCTTTGCTCTACACTGTACTCTACATTGGCTATGATCTTAGAACTATTATATATCACCTGTATTGAAGTCCAAATGCAGCTACTAATGTAAATATAGACGGATAAATCCAGAGCTCGAGTCATGAGAGCGATTTGTTTACACTGTGAAAACACAACTTGTTCGGTTCGGATGAGGTGACTGACTTTAGCACCAATATAACAAATATATATTACAATAAGGAAACAGCCATCGTTCATAGAACGAACTCCTGGATGGGAGAGTCTGCTAAAACAAACAAACAAACAAACAACCAACCAATGTACCCCTACACTCCGATGTTATATTGCGCCGAAGGCTGAGTCAAGACGAACACACCTACCGTAATTTTATTGGCACTCGAATGCTCAATAATATGTAGATTAAAGGATAATAATAGGTATTTATCTAAAACTATGTATATATTAACTAAACTACTCCATGTGTTGACTAAATTTCACTGAAATTAATAATGTAAAATATTAATTTAAGTTTGAATGTTAGTTTTCTGATCTAATCTGATCTTAATTAAACTCCCACAAAATACACGATATTTTTTCGTATGTGCTAATTTTATGGGGTCTCTAATTTCTTAAAAATAGTGAATGAATATAAATGTTATGTGTTTGACAAAGAGCGCAAGACCTTGAGGCATAAGGTAAGCTATAAATTAGTACGTTTTATGATGAATTATTGGTTTTCAGGGGTATATATGTGGTTGGATTAATGGAAAACAACGAACGAATATCAGCAATGTTTTCCATTGTGGTGTTTCCGAGAATAATCCAATGATGACGTCAAATTAGCTTGCCGCCAATCAACTGTGGAACACTTGGAAATGTGTTAGCTGTTATTTACCGATATATTTGTGGAAAAATAGAGTGAATTAAGGGGCTGGAATATAACATTGACTTCATGTGAAGTGCGAGTGCCCTACACATTCTAAAATTGTGCATATTAATCTTGGGGAACTCATTATATATAAGGTATAAGTTCAAGGTGATACTTTGGATAAACCTGACTTCTAGCAAGCACCAAACAGCGATTTTGTAAGTAGCCAAGCATATTATTTTGTCAGATAAGCCTAGGCCTACTTGTATTAGCCTAGGCCTATGATGATAATGATGATTTGAAGCAGAAATGAGTAGCCTAGGCTGAGGCTAGGCATATTAGGCTTAGGATAACCCATTATCCAACAATCTTAGGACTGCCCCCACTAGTGGGGCTATGTATAATGTATTGATAGGCTAATGAAGATCAAGGAAGATTTGAGGTTAAAGACAGTAAAAAATAAGGTTAGCTAGGCAGCTGGGAATCTGGTTCTGGTAGGCTAAGACTCAGAGCCCACTCTTAACCCGGGAATGGCGAAGGTCCTCAATTATGGTAATTATTTAGAAGATGACCTTTTTTTCTAGTTATTAAAAACTTACTCTATGGTGTATTATATGATATATAGAAGCAATAGAACTGTTAAAATGACCTGGGAAGTGTATATTAAACTTAGCCTAGACCAACATTCCTGTATTTTTTTTTTTTTTTTTGTAGCTAAGGCTAGGCTAGGCTAACCTAGCCTAGGCTACTCTTGAGTTTTGGAACACAGTAGGCCTAAGCCTATTTTAGATGTCTAACTTTTAAAATAATAATATAAAAATACGTAGGCTAGGCCTAGGCTAGGATTAATTTTTTTTATCATTATACAGAAAGTTGTATCACTAAAAAAAACAGCGTCATTCGACACCCTGGCTAGGCTATAGCCTATGACAATAACAGTTTGCCGTCATGCCGTGGGATTATAGGGGTAGACCTGTCACTGAAGAATACTTTCGCAGTCTTACCGTTTGTTTTTGTTTTCAAGGTATAGGCTATAGGCAGAATAGGCTACAGTAGTATCTTATCTACTGGTATCTTATTTTATTGTAGTTTATATTATGAGTGGAAGATTTGCAATAACTTACCCTAACCAAAGTCCAAACTTAGTGTCCAAAGTGGGATCTGCACCCTGCCTCTATGTTCTCATTTTGTATACCGGTAACTTTTTAGCCAGATTACCGGTACAATTTAATAAGTGTACAGCCAGCAGCTAGGCCTACCGCCTACAGTGCATTTATAGATTTCCCGGAATCCCGGCCATGACTTGGGTATCACTAAAGAATCTCTCCGCAGCCTTATGTACAATTGTTTGTTTTTATTTCTTCAAGGAATATAGTACAGTAGTTTATTGTTCAATTGTTTATCATGTTATGAGTAGATAATTTGCATTACCTTACCCTAACCTAACTTTACTTAGTCTTAGTGTCCAAAGTGGGGGCTGCCACTATCCCCACAGTCCACACACCCGCTAACTAACATATATTATTGGTATGTCTTGTCATTACTATAACCTGACTTCATGGGGGTAACGGAGACTTGATTGAATATTTTCGGAATTAGCCTCGCAGAATCTTGAGTCTTTTAAAGTTGTGAAAATTAAAGTAAGTTTCTACGTTCCTACTGATTGTACTTAACCCGAGATGGGAATAGCCTACCCAGGTATTTTTTACTCGGCCCAGGGAAAATAATAGACAAACAAATGTTCTAATCAAAGTTTATTCTTGAAACTGTGTACCGGTATGTATTTTAACCAGTACTCTATAGTAACTCATGTATCATATGAAAGGATATAAATTAAGTATGTAATAGTTCTTGGAATGCAACAACAAATATACATGAAATCTTTATTGGACAAAAGTTACAAAACTAAAACAGGGACTGCTAAGAATAATTTAAAAACCTGTTTTAAATGCCTATATTAGTGGACCTGAAGTGCATCTCTTTGAGACTGAAGTACAGGCAGCCAGCTCCCCTAGTATCCTGATTAAACACCAGTAAACATACATAACATCCCTTTTACTTACAATATTATTCATTCCTTTTAATAAATTTTGAGCATGTATTGTGCATATATTTACCTTCACATCTCAAAATTTCTCCGGCAGCCGGGTGGCTACGCCCCCCGGACCCCCTGTTATGAAGCGGGGGGCTGTGCCCCCCGCACCCCCCGCAGACGCCGCGCAAAGTTGATCATTGTAAGCTTAGAAAAATGATCCAGAACTGGATAATTTCTGTTTTGGCACCCTGGCCCTCACACCCCGACATCTTTGACAGATTTTTGGTGTATTTTCTGTGAAAAGAGTATTTTTTCAATTTGTCAATAACGAAAATCCTCCATGCAGACTAGCCTATATGGAGAAAAATATGGCGAATCTGTTGGTGCCTATTTTCCCTAATAAATTGTTTCTAATAAGACTACGTCCTTGAAGATTATCTTATTATTATTATTATTATTATTATTATTATTATTAGGCTAGCCTATTATTATTATTATTATTTTTTTTTTTTTTGAGGAGTAGGCTAGGCTTAAGGGATGAGGGAACTTGGCCCTTTTTTACCCTGCCACAGACCTATTTTCATAGGCAGAATTCAATGAGAAGAGATTAGCCACAGACCTATTTTACTGTCAGGCGAAACAGAGGCAAGGGGTGTGAAGAGATTGCCCAAACATCGGGTAGAATGTAGAAACCGGGCGTACCGCCAGCCTTGTTTACACTACGCGGAGTGGCGTCGGACGCTTGCCATCATATTCCTGTCTATTTTGACTGCCTTTGGATATTACAATAATATGTTAAGGGGGGGCAAAGCCCCCCCTCCCCCCCCCCCATGATATATTGTCATCATCATTTATATTGCCAGCAGGGGACAAATAACCGAAAAAATCGCTGTCAAAATAGACGCAAACTTAACCACGGCGATCGACAAATTTAAACATGACGGCTGGAACGCCGTCGACGCTTGCAATCTTGTTCCCGTCTATTTTGAACGTCATTGGATACAATCATATGTTGAGGGGGGCTTGGCTCCCCCCCCTCACCCCCCATGACATATTGTCATCATCATAGAGGCCTATGAGGCGTCCGGCGGCAGAAGGTCGGAAGCACCAAAAAAAAGTTTGATACATATTCCATAACGAAGGCTGAAAAATCACTGTATTAGAATTTTGTTTGGTGCTTCCGACCTTCTGCCGCCGATCGCCTTAGATGCGTTCGATGGCAGATGGTAGGAAGCACCAATTTTTTTTCTAAAACAATGATTTTTCAGCCTTCGTTATGGAATATGTATCAAATTTTGTTTGGTGCTTCCGACCTTCTGCCGCCGGACGCCTCATATATTGCCAGCAGGGGGCAAATAACCGAAAAAATTGCCGTCAAAATAGACGCGAAGTTAACCGCGGTGATCGCCCTATGTAAACATGACGACCGTACGCCCGAAATCTACATCCATCCCCAAACATCTCCACCTGCTGAGAATCGAACTCGGTCCTCCCAGTTAGAAACCGAGCGCTCTACCAATTTCGCTACAGGCCACCCCGCCTTGGAAATAGGCTAGCCTAAGTCTTGGCACGTTTTGATCCGAGAATCTATCTATCTATCTATTGCCTGACGCCGTGATCCCCGAAGGGGTGGCCACGAACGAACCGCCCCCATGCACCTCTGTCCCCAGTCAGTCGACGCCCCTCCCCCCAACCAACACTGCCTTCGTTCATATACTTCCTCACTCCATCCTTCCACCTCTCTTTCAGTGTACCTCTCCCTCTCTGTCCCTCCATCTTGCTCTCGTACACCCTCTTAGTCATTCTCTCGCTTTCCATACGTTCCATATGGCCGAACCATCTCAAGTTGTTCCTTTTCACACTTTCCAGCACATCTACCTCCACACCACACCTCCTTCTTACTTCCTCATTAGCCTGTCTGTCCCTCCATGTAACTCCGCACGCACTTCTTAAGTAATTCATTTCCACTGCTCTCACTCTTGGTCTGAGTCTCTCAACCAACGTCATGCTTCGCTTCCGTAAGTCAGTGTCGGGATTACCACACTGTCATGCAAGGACTTCTTCACTTCCATACTGACCACCCTATTTCTTGTTACTGTTTTCAGCGTTCCTACAACCCTCTTCCCCTGTTGTACCCTCTCCCGCACTTCTTCATCCATAGTCCCATCTTTACTCAACACACTGCCCAGATACTTAAAAGAGTTGACGATCTCCATAGCCTGACCGTTCAGCTTCACCTCACACTCTGTGACTTCACCCCTTTCGAAGACCATAACCTTGTTCTTCCCCGCATTTACCTTCAAATTCCATTTTTCGCACACTCGTGTTTTTTTTGTTTTTTTTTTTTGTTTTTTTACACAAGACTTATTAGAGTGTTTTTTGGGGGTTTCCACGCATCCAACACTAAGTTACACCCTTTGGGAAGGATGTAGTATCCGGGCGTACGGTCGTCATGTTTACATTGGTCGACCACTCGCTGTTAAGCAAGGTGTCAAACTGGAGTAATCTATATCTATTGCCTGACGCCGTGATCCCCGAAGGGGTGGCCACTTTATCACTTCCAAAGACGTAATATGAACTGCAAACCATAATTTTAGCCATAAATATACAATAAGAAACACTAAAAGGAATGAATTTGGCGTTCGTTTGACACCCTTGGTGTTAAGTTCCCGTCTATTTGGATGGCTATTTTTTCTGTTATTTGCCCCCTGCTTACCTATATACACTATATGATGATGACAATAAGTCATGGGGGCGAGGGGAGGGGTGCAAAGCCCCCTTTCAACCAATTATTGTATCCCACGGCAGTCAAAATAGACGGGACCATGATCACGAGCGTCCGCGTAGTGTAAACACGGCGGGCAGTACACCCGGATACTACATCCTTGCCCACCCTTTTCTGGTACCGGTATACGATAATACAAAACACCCATAAAGTAATTTGGACACTAATATTAACCCGGCAAGTGCGATAAGCCTCACGGAAGTACAGTATGGCCTGCCAATACGCGAGAATATGGGCGACACGCGAGGGCGCGGATTGGCAATTCGCGTATTAGCAATAGAGTATTATATGGGAATAAATCTATATGGGCGGCACTGACTCCAAGTTGTCTACTTTAGGCCTATTTATCTCCGTCAATTGCCACAAAAGGTACATATATGTATACATAAACATCCAAATCATAAGAAAATATAACAATAATAATAAACTCACCTTAAAATTAACAGTACAGTACAGTACTGTAGATATGAAGGGTGGGGGCTCCGAGGCAGGCCCCCTCCGAGGCAGGGCGAGTTCAGCTAATGTGCCCCGGCCCCGGCATCATCATCGTCCGACGAACTAACTGTATCCCTGGCATCTAGCACTCTGTTGAGGGCCAGGCGCCTTTGCTCCACCTGAACCTCCCTCATGAAGCCACCAAAATCATCGTCGGGCATGTCAACCTGAGCAGCCGAGCCTGCCGAGGTCGAAGGTTGGGGTTCGTCATCATCTTCTTGTCGAGGTTCTTGGCGGGCAAGGAATCTTGTCATTAAAGTTTGTCTCCTCTTGTTGACTTCCTGATGATGTTTGTCAGAATAAAAGCAGAAAGCACTGTCAACGCTCAGCAGGACTTCATGTGTTCTCACAGGGCACTGCTCCAGCGACCGAAATCCTTCCTTGAGTTGGTCAACTAAAGCCAAGATTTCGCTCAGTATACCGACAGACAGATCCATGTTAGCAGGTGCAGGGGCTGGTTCAACGTCGTTGTTCGGTTGTCGTGCTTGATGTGCTTGATCTTCAGCAGCAATCTGCTCAATTGTGTCACCTTGAGTCTGTTGTTCACCTGCCTCAATAACCTCACGAATCTCCTCGGCTGTCACTGCCCCGAAACCAGCCACTGCGCGGGCCGCTTGAACTGCCTCTGCCTCTGCCTCGGTGACTGACTGGACTTTGTTGGCCTTTGGAGCACATAAATGTGGAGTAAGTTCTCGCCAGGCATGATTAATTGTGGCATCATTTATATCAGCCCATGCTAGAAGAAGGAAGTCGATTGCGTATTTGATGGTAAAAACACGCCAGAAGTGTGTCACGGTCATCTCTGCCTCTGCCTGTGGTGCCTGGGGTGCCTCTGCTGCCGGTGCCTGGGGTGCCTGCTCCTCATCAGACGATGATGCGAACTCCTGCTGCATAGCCAAAATCTCTTCATTGCTCTCTGTCTTCTGGCGTAGATAATTGTAGAGTCGTGTCTGGTAAAAGAGCTTCACATTCGATATGACTCCTTGGTCCAGTGGCTGTATGAGAGATGTTGTTTTTGGTGGCATGAAAACAATCTGTACGTCGGGATGTAGAGTCTCTAAATAGTGTGGGTGGCAAGGGGCGTTGTCCATCAATAACAGGGCCTTGAAAGGTAGGCCTAGTTGTTGGCATTTGAGGCGGGCGTCAGGAACAAATTGCTTGACAAGCCAGTCAGACATAATGACACTAGTCATCCACCCATTAGCGCTCTTGTACCAATAAGTTCCAGTGTCATTCATGTCGCGCAGGTTCTTGTAACATCTAGGGTGGGCAGCTGTGTGCACCACTACAAGCCGCATCTTGTGGCTGCCGGAAAGGTTCACAGTAAACATGACAGTGAACCTTGACTTGTCTATCTTGCGGCCCCTTGCCTGTTTCACAGATTTGGCAAGATATGTAGACTTTGGCATACACTTGTATTGCAAGCCACTTTCATCCACATTATAAATCTGATCCTTTGTGTAGCCACCATCCTCGATTATGGTCTTCAACACCCCAGGAAATGTGTTGGCTGCCACCGCATCTGCAGACCCACGTTCTCCGGTCACCTTGATGTTCCTTAGGTCCTTCCGTTTCATGAAGCCATGGAGCTAACCGTTGGATGCCTTAAAATGAAAATTCTGGCCAGACTTTGTCCTAGCACTTGCGGTGGTGTAGAAGAGTTTAGCCTGCTGTTTGATATAGGCCTTATCCACCGGGACTTGCTCACGGTGTTTGCGGGCTAGGAATGCTGCCAGGTATCGCTCCATGACCACCATAGCTGGATTGTTGCTCCTGCAACGTTGGTCCATCATGGCAGCACCATAGGCAGCACCATGGTGTTGATCTTTTCTCGGTTAGCCCAGATCGTTCTAACTGTCGATTCCGCAAAACCCATTGCTCGACCGATGGCTGAGTTTCCTTCTCCTTTTCCTTTTCGTTTGATGACCTCCAGCTTCATTTGGTGGGTGATAAGTTTGTTCTTGCGAGGGGGCATGATGATGGGGGCAAAAAACTAATATATCACTGCACACGAGTCGGACTGCTGTTGCGCGAGCGTGGACTGAGGGTAGACTGGCGTATCCCACAATGCCCTGTGTGCCTACGTAACTGGCGTCCCTGCGCAGATGGATGCGCGGAATGGTGGGGGGCCTCGTGTATTAGCTGAACTCCCCGGAATTGCCCTTGTATCGGCCCCGGATTCGCGTTTTAAAGGTACATCACGCGTTTTGAATGTTTTGGGTATGATTCGACCCCCTCCTCGTGTATAAGGTGAATCGCGTATTAAAGGCTCGCGTATTGGCAGGCCAGACTGTATCTGTATAGTGCATATCTTACGCGATAGGCTTCACGGAAGCAAGACCATGAAAAAACTTGGCAAAAATGTAGTGTTCGGGCGTACCGCCCGCCTTGTTTACACTACGCGGAGCAGCGGCGGCGGATGCTCGCGATCATGTATTTTCAGCTCATGAGGTTGCCATTCTTTAACCCTTCCAGCCCGGGTGTCCTTTTATAAGGACACCGCGGCAGATGGGCCGGTACCATGAAAAAACTTGGCAAAAATTTAGTGTTCGGGCGTACCACCCGCCTTGTTTACACTACGCGGAGCAGCGGCGGCGGATGCTCGCGATCATGTATTTTCAGCTCATGAGGCTGGCATTCTTTAACCCTTCCAGCCCGGGTGTCCTTTTATAAGGACACCGCGGCAGATTGGCCGGTACCCGGGTGTCCTTTTAACAGACAATAAGCTTGAAAGCCTATTCAGCTTGGTCTGAACGCCGTGCGTCCGACACATGTAAATAAAGCCGTTCATTGCATCACCGCACCTCCGAAAACAAGGAGACGTCAGATCAATGTTGTTGTTGTATGATATGACGAAATTAGTGTCTGAAAAGCTCCGATATTGTCAACATCGCGGAAAAATTCGCTCCACGGAAATCATCATCACAACTGAACCAGTTGACTTAGAGAGCTCTACTCAACACCAGTCTACAGATTGGAAACCGCACTACGTTTAGGGATGTGTGGAAAATTTCTAGCAGTTAAAATAACAATGATACGGTAGCCTAGGCCTAGACGTTTTTTGACCAGATTGCCCGGATATGACCTCCGTCTTTTTGTAAGGCAGCCCGGGTAGGAAGGGTTAATAAACCGTTTATTATTATTATTATTATTATGTTCCTGTCTATTTTGACTGCCGTTGGATACAATAATATGTTAAAGGGGGGGGGGGGGTCTTCTGCCCCCTCTCACCCCCCCATGACATATTGTTATCATCATATATATTGCCAGCAGGGGGCAAATAACCAAAATAAATGGTGTTAAAATACACACGAACTTGACCGCGGCAATCGACCTATGTAAACATGATGATCGTACGCCCGGACACTACATCCTTCCCAAAAACCCTTCCAAAACGTCCCACGGGCACTCGCTTTCTCAAAACAAAGTAAGATAATATTATATAAGACGATTTGTGCCGCACTATTAGAAACAATTTATTAGGGACAATAGGTACGGTACATTTAGACTCGCAGTAATATTCTCAATTGTGTCCCCATGGAGGATTTGCGATAACAACAACTTTAAAAACCCCGATATGACCTAAATAACACAGAGTCCCGTGCGTAAACGCAATTTCATCGAGTTTCCTTGGTAAGGGTTGTGTTGGCGGCTTTAACAAATGTGTTCTCACTAATGTTCCCGTCTAATTTGACTATTTCTATTTTTAATTATCCCACGGCAGCTGTTATTTGTCCCCTGCTGGTAATATATATATACTGTACTGTATATATATATATATATGTGATGATGACAATAACCCTCAACCTAATCTTGTATCCCACGGCCGTTATAGGTAAAGCACTATTCATTGAAAAAACAAAAACAATCTTGGTAAATATAGGCCCGCACAACTGATCGTAAGTGTTACCTAAAGCAATATGTGATTAGCTGATGTAATTCCCCTCTATACTCTATCCAACTCAACTTTGCCGCCGGCCTCTGCAGCAGATACGAGACCGCGCCTGTGATTGGCTATCTGGCCAATAGGAGAGGCAGAGCTGATAATTTATTCATTATCTTTATTATTCCTTATTTTTTAATTAACCCTCCCGCCCCGGCTACGCACTACATAAATATTCCCCGAAATCCGGGTGTTTTGGCCGAAAAACGTCTAGGCTAGGCTACCGTATCATTGTTATGCTGACTGCTTCCCGCATTCCCGCGCATCCCCAAGCGTAGCTGTGTTATTTACCTGTAGAATGGCGTTAAGTAGAGCTCTCTAAGTCAAGTGCTTGATTTGTGATGATGATTTCATTGGAGATAACTTTATGGCCAAAACAGCCACTTTACACTACTTTTTGATACTTAACAACAACATACAGGCACACACGAACAAGCGACGCTCTCCTTCTTGTGGCCGGAGATGCGGGGCGTCGGTCCAGCCGGCTGTTGTTTACATGTGTCGGACCGACGCCTCGCACACGAAGCTCACAGGCTTTCAAGCAATGGTACAATGTTGTACCACCCGGGTTCCTGGGGGCAAAACATAATGGTACACACGTGTACCATCCGAGTTTGAAGGGTCTAGATACGTTTAAGAAATGTTAATGATTATTTAATAAATTACAGTGCTATCCAATTCTAAAGCGCTATTAAATATAACATGAAACACAATAATAACGTATATATCGTAAAGTAAAAACAATGAGATACAGAATTGATAAACAGGGGAAGTAAGCGAGAGGGAAGGCTGACTGGCTCGGGCCCGTGCGTATTAGCGAATCACAGGCCGTGCTTGACTTCGCACACATTTAAAGTAGACAGTGACGGTAATTCTTACCTTGCTTGTGTTTACAGTATTATATCTTACGATTTTATGTGTTCCATGTGGTATTTTATAGCTCTTAACCCTTCCTCCCCGGGCTGTCTTACCGTGTTCCATGTGGTATTTTATAGCTCTTAACCCTTCCTCCCCGGGCTGTCTTGCCCAATGACGGTCGCCCCTACCCGGGCGAAATGGCTGAAAAACGTCTAGGCCTAGGCTACCGTATTTATGTTTATTTTCACTGCTAGAACATTCCCACTCATCGATAATCGCAGTGCGGTTTTCAATCTGTATTTTGGCATTGAGTAGAGCTCTGTAAATCAACTGGTTCAGTTGTGATGACGATTTCAGTGGAGCCAATATTGCAGAGATGTTGCCAATATGGGGGCTTTTCAGACACTAATTTCGTCATGACGTCAGAACAATAACATTGAGGAGTCTTCTCCTTCTTGTTTTCGGAGGTGCTGTGACGAACGCTTGGGTTTATTGACATACGTCGTACGCACAGCGTTCAGACCAAGCTTAATTAGGCTACTAAGCTGGTGAGTTATCTGCTCAACAGGTGGCGTTGTGTGTGTGTAAGTGTGAGAGTCCGAGTGTAAGGGGTGAGACAGTGAAACACGGGAATGAGGTGGCTTCAGAGATGGGGTCGTTTCGGGCCATGAGTGAGCACTGTGCCTCATTGAAGGCAAGATGGCAGGTGCTCGTTGTACTCTACGTGCTTCACATGTCTCACTCCCTAGACTGGAACAAGACCTCACGGGCTTCACTGTTCATTGTAAAGCGGTGGATGTTAAGACTCTCAGCCTATGCCCGAGAGGAAGTAAGTTGGAATATAGGAAAAAAAAAAAAAAAAAAAAAAAAAAAAAAAATTAGATAAGGCATACCGGGTAGTGGCCCTTCTTTCGTGCTGTCCTTACCTAAGGCAGACCGGGTAGGAAGGGTTAAGGTTCGGATATCACTTATCACACCATTAGAATGACCTAAACCTATCTAATATAATTAATATATATGGAATATAAAAGAAAAGCCGAATTAATTCATACGATAATGTGATATCCTCATGTTCCGTCATAGGCTATATTTTATATGTTATTCTTTTGCTTACCATACTCTGCGACCTTATGAACAATAGCACGAAGGCAACGAAAGGTAAACATGAATAGATAATGGTTATATCTGCACATACAGACACAAATAAGATAATATTTGAGAGTTTAAAAGACGCCGCCGGGCCAGTGCAGTGTTGCCAGGAGGTGGTTTGTTTTATATTTATACACTGCATTTCCATCTTTTCGGCGGTTTCTGAATATTATGCTCAGTGTGTTGTATGCGAAATAACAAAGGGGTTTGTATGCTACTTTCTAGTATAATAACTTGGCTAAATTGTAACCACAACGTCAAGGATAAATGCATATAATACAAACTCTGGAAATTCTGGAACCTTTAATGTCTAGGGCGTGATGTCATTGCCAGCCAATCACAGGCGCGGTCTCGTATCTGCTGTAGAGGCCGGCGGCAAAGTTGAGTAGGATAGAGTATAGTACCGGTACCTCCGGTATTTATAGGGAAAAGGCTCGCAGCCATATTTGTAATGTTTTTTTCCTCCAGATTTTGAGAAATTAGTGTTTTCATGGTTTCAGTTATTATTCCATCGTGGGATACAAGATGGATTGAGGCCCCCCCTACCCCCCATGACTTATTTAATTCATCGTATATGTTGCCAGTAGGGGTATATATCAATTATACTCCATAATGAAGACGTTTGTAAAGAGCGAGGACATCCGAGGGAGCTCTGAGAGTAATGGGACTTTGAGTTTTTTTCAATTAATACCTGTATCTGGTACCGGGTATTATAAATGTGATCAAAATTATTCGGGATGGATGTAGTTTTCGGGCGTACGGTCGTCATGTTTACATAGGGTGATCGCCGCGGTGAACTTCGCGTCTATTTTGACGGCGATTTTTTTTGGTTATTTGCCCCCTGCCTGACAATATATATGACGATGACAATATGTCATGGGAGGGGGGGGCAAAGCCCCCCCTCAACATATCACTGTATCCAATGGCATTTAAAATAGACGGGAACATGATAGCAAACGTCCGACGTCACCACCACCGCCGCCGTCATGTTTACATTTGTCGATCGCCATAGTTAGGTTTGCGTCTATTTTGACGGCGATGTTTTTCGGTTATTTGCCCCCTGCTGGCAATATTTATGATGATGACAATATGTGAATGCCCCCTCAACATATTATTGTATCGAAAGGCAGTCAATATAGACGAAAACATGATGGCAAGCTTCCACTACCGCTCCGCATAGTGTAAACAAGGGTGGCGGTACGCCCGCACTTGACATTCTTGCCAATTATTCTCCCACAGTGGATTATACATCTATCTATCTATCTATTGCCTGACGCCATGATCACCGAAGGGGTGGCCACGAACGAACCGCCCCCATGCACCTCTGTCCTCAGTCCGTCGACGCCCCTCCCCCCAACCAGCACCGCCTTCGTTCATATACTTCCTCACTCCATCCTTCCACCTCTTCCTCTCTGTCCCTCCACCTTATACTGTACATGAGTACAGTATAAGGATTCCATAGACCCGTATTGTCCCTAATAAATTACAGTATTTATAACAAGGTGGCGAGCCTTTTCTAAATAATTCCTGTAGCCTACCTTCTACCACTCCTCCACATGTGTCTCCTTGCCCATCTTTTTCCCCCCCTCTTCAATTTTCCTCTTATTTCCCTTCTGTATCGGTTATTTTCCGCGCCAATTATCATCAGGCAAGCTCGTAGACAGGGGCGAGTCATATTCCGACCCTATAGCAGTCTGAGATCTCTTCCGGGCTGCTCAGTAGCTTGCGAGACGTTGCAGAGGCAAGATGTATGTCTCTCGCCTGACCGCCCGGCAAAAATATACGTTTTCCACCAGGCAATTGCTGTTCCCACGTCAAAGTTTTTTTTGTTGCATACATGGCAATTTTGACTACCTACCTCAAGTATGCGCTCCTGGTGATATATATGATGATGACAATAAGTCATGGGGGGGTAAGGGGGGCAAAACCCCCCTCAGCCCATTATTGTATCCCACATGCAGCTGTTAATAAATTGTTTTATTACCGTCCCTGGGATACAAATTTACTGTAATAAGTTGAGGTGATTTTGACCCCCCCCCCCCCCCAGTTAACCTCCATGACTTATTGTCATCATCAATTACAGTAACCCCTCGCTATTTCAGACTAATTGGGGGGACACCCTGTCCGAAATATCCGAACTCCGGCTATGTCCGATCTAAAAGAGGAAAACAAAAAAAATTACCTGAAAGAGAAAAATCCGGCGAATATCGAATAGTGAATAGTGAAACGGGAACAGACTTTTCACCGGGCGCCGAGCGGGCCGTTAACCGGGAAACGGAAAACGGGAGCAAACTTCATGCAACCATGACAACGTAATATTTGCGACCAAGAAAACGGAGGCTACCCTATTCATACCCTAGATTTAAATATATTGATATAATAGCACATACAGTGCTGTATAGTAGTTTATTTAGAACAATAAGTAAGGAATAACACTCACCCCTTCATTGAAAACAACTGACGCCCGTGACGTCACGTCTCGTCCAAGCGGGTGACTCAGAGCCTAGCCTTTATACCGACAGATCCCCGTTTTGACGGACATTCACCGGGGATGGGGGCGCGTCATCAGACACTTTCGAGACTGACGGACACATCTCGGGAACATACGAGATATCAGACTACGTACAGTAGACGGTTATGACGGACATTTGCCCTTATTTGTCTGAAAACTGTTAGAATCTTCCGACACTGTTAGAGACTGTCGGAACGATGACGGAAATGTCCGAAAAACGGAAGTATTGTATCCGGGAGGCCGTCGTCGATCCGACTATTACGGGTTTCCGACAATTAGAGGTTCGAAATGGCGAGTGGTTACTGTATATATATTACTAGCAGGCGGGCAAATGACAACTGACCGTGCGATAATTTCGTAAAAAAAGCAGTCTAATTAGACTTAACGTAACTGCGAGCGCGCGAATTATGTAAATAAAGTGACCGTACACCCGCCAAAAAGTTATTATATACTGTACAGTACTTCTTTTCTATGAACAGACCATAAAAGAGTATAGCTTTCTGTTGGATGCGTGGAAACCTACAAAAACTCTTAATAAATCTGTGATGATACCGGTACCTGTAAAGTGCGCGCTACTTACATAAAATTTCATTTTTGTTTTCATTTTAGGTAGTTTTCATCAATATATAGTGGTTTCAATAAGGCCTAGTAACAGATCACAACCATCAGAAAATACGTTTGGTATCATTCAAGGAGCCTACTGCGGCACAGCCGTGGTTCGTACTCTCCCTGCATTCGCTTCACCCTCCTCCCCCAGGACTTAGCCTGTTGTCATTATCATATGCCCATGAACAAAATTCGCTTTCTCCACTACAATGTAGAACTTCCGCTTATCAAAATTCATTTATCACCAGAACTTCTACTCTCTGGAATTCACTTCCTTGGAGTTGCTTTCCACAAATTTACAACCTTTTTATGTTTTGTAATGTATTTGTTTTTCCTTCCTGGTAATTATGCAGAACAACAACTGTTATTCTATATTTTTTATTTTTTATTTTTTTATTGTAATGGTTTGTAAGTGTGTATTTTATTGTTATAAAGTGCAGAAAGCACTTTTTGTTAGCATTTGCATTGTTAATTGTAATTCCGATACCCCAACAATCTAGGGGAGAGTTTGGGGGAATGCGGGGTTTACTCGATTTAGTCAACTTTGAAAAGACAGTAACCTAAAAACCTTACCTAACCAACCTAACAACCTTACCTAACCTATCCTAGTATTATGGGTGGGGACTGCCGCCCACACCCCTCCCGCTGGTTGGGTATTAAAACAATAAAAGATTGACGGGCGCCAAAAGAAAAGTCGTTGAAGTCTACAGTGTTTACTCCACGATCTTCAGCTTTGGCTGTCGATAATAGGAAAGTACCAATAGAAATGTACATGAAGCTCCACTCTGATTGGCTACTGAACATTGGGGAGAAGCCTCCAAGGAGGCTAGAATGTAAACAAAGTGTCCTGGATTGGCTGTACAAAAATAACTGAAAATGTTATAGGGGAGTGAAAATCAAATTAACAAAATGAGAAAAGTAGCACGTATCCGCACATCAGTAAGGTCCCCTGAGTAAGGTAAAAGCATAAAAAAAAAAAAAAAAAAAAACAAGACAGGAATCCCGTAATCGAGGAGTTGGTGTTCTGCAGAATACCCTCCTTCCTCTATTTACAAGTATTATATATCGTAAGAGGCGACTAAAGAGGTTGGGTCGGTGGGCTTGCGACCCCCACCCGGAAAAAAAAAAACCTAAGCAAAGAAAAACGGACGAACAGCCTCGGATGCGGACGGAACCTATGTTGACGAACCACGACCGACTAAGGACATTCCTTCGGACATTCTGAGAATGGCTAAATGGAATGTTAGTGGCATGAATGATGGCACAAAAGAGAGAGAGGTTCTGGAAGTGCTAGTGAATGCCAGGCTGGATGTATGTGGAATGAGAGAGACCAAATGGAAAGGTTCAGCTGTGAGAGAGTGGGAGTGTGGAATGGGTGCGTGTGCTGGAGTGAGTGAAGGAACAGCGAGAGAAGGTGCGTGTTTGTTTGTAAGTAGCAAATGGAAGGAATGTGTAAGAGAGTATGGGTCTGTGGGTTCAAGGATTGTGTGGGTGAGAATGAAAGTAGGAATACAAACGTGGGTGATTGTGTGTGTGTATGCCCCGACAGAGGATAAACTTGAAAGAAAGAAAGAGGAGTTCTGGATGAATGTGGAGGCGTGCCTGGAGAAGTTTGACAAGAACGAAAGAATATTTCTGATTGGGGATATGAATGGTAAGGTGGGTGATAGGAAAGTTGAGGGAGTGGTGGGAGGGTGGGGGGTACCATCAGAGGTGAATGGGAATGGTAGGGCACTTGTGGACGTATGTGTTGGGAGGAGGCTGTGGATAGCTAACACCTTCTTCCGACACAGAATGATCCACAGGTACACGTGAAAACGGGTGTGGACGATGGAGGATGAGACAGTGGTGGAACGAAAGTCATTGATTGATTATGTATGTGTGGATGATTGAATGAAGAAATCTGTGATGGATGCTAGGGTGTATAGGGGTATTGGAGGGGGTCTGTCTGATCATTATGTAGTGGTAGCTAAGGTTAGGATACAAAAAAAGTGGGTGAGGAGAGCTGGAGGGAGGCGAGAGGAGGGTGGAATGGTGAGGAGGGTGGAGAGGTTGCAGGAGGAGGAAGTCGGGGAGGAGTACAGAAGAGCAGTGGAAAGACGACTAGGTGGGTTCGACCTGGAAGTTATGGAGGAAGTGGAGGAGATGTGCAAGGATGAGATCTGTGCAGCATGTGAGGAGGTGAGTGGAGTGAGGAGAAGAGGGAGGGGAGTGAAAGGTACAGCATGGTGGACAGAAGAGGTAAGAATAGCTGTGGAAGAAAAGAAGAAAGCATATAGAGAGTGGTTGGGTAGTAGAGGAAATGAAGATTTCGAGAGACAGAAACGAGCGAGGTATGTGGAGAGTAAGAGGGTGGTGAAAAGAGTAGTGAAGGAAAGTAAGAGAAGAGTAGATGAGGAATTTGGAAGGAATCTGAGTGTAAAATGGAGGGAGAGTAAGAAACTGTTCTGGAAAGAAGTCAAGAAAGTTAGGAAAGGTAGCAAGGGAAACAGTAAGGGTGTGAAAGATAAGAATGGGAGAATGCTAACCGAGAAGCAAGAGAGAGTCGAAAGATGGAGGGAGTACAGTACTTCAATGAGTTGCTAAATGTAAGGAATGAAGAGCCAGCAAACATAGCTGGATATGGTATGGGAGGGAGAAGAAGAAAAGTAGTGGAAGAGGAGGTGGGGATCAGGAGGTCAGAAGTGTGGGAAGCCATGAAAAGACTGAAGTTGGGGAAAGCACCAGGAACAGATGGAGTGTGTGGGGAAATGTTGAGATATGGTGGTGAGATAGTGATCGAATGGGTATGGAAAATGTGAAAACTAGCATGGGAGAAGGGGAGTGCACCCGATGACTGGAAGACTGGCATAATAGTCCCCCTATATAAGGGCAAATGGGAAAGAGGAGTGTGTGGTAACCACCGAGGAATATGTCTTCTAAGCGTAGTAGGAGTACAAAGGAAATCAAGCAACAACAGATCTAGTGACCCTTCTAGGTTGCTTGTCCTCCAAAACACTGAGGATCAAGTGTCCAAACAGTGGTTTAGAGTGGGTAAGGGAACATTGGAAAGGGAATTACTGCCCTGGAACTAATGTCCGTGGACTAATGTCCGGGAAGGTATACAGTAGGGTAGTGATTGAGAGAGTGAGAGTGAGAACGGAGAAATGGATAGGCGACGAGCAGGGAGGTTGTAGGAAGGGAAGAAGATGTGTAGATCAGAGTTTTACCTTGAATTGTGTTGTGGAGAAATATCTGGAGAAGAAACAAAAGGTGTATGTTGCCTTTATGGACTTGGAGAAGGCCTATGACAGAGTGGATAGAGAAGGTTTGTGGAAAGTACTTAGAATATACGGAGTAGATGGCAAGTTGCTGAAAGCAGTGAAGAGCATGTATGAGGGTGCAAAGGCGGCAGTACGTTTGGAGAGTGAGCAGAGTGAGTTCTTTGACCTGAATGTTGGTTTGAAACAGGGGTGTATGATGTCCCCGTGGTTGTTTACTGTATATATGGATGGAGTCATGAAAGAAATACTATCAAGAGCAGTGGATGTTAGTGTATTGCTGAAAAGGGAGGGAATTGAGTGGAAGCTACCTATACTGCTGTTTGCGGATGATACAGTTCTGATGAGTGATAATGAATGGGAGTTGCAGGGTCTGGTAAATGAGTTTGGAACAGTATGCGAAAAACGGAATTTGAAGGTAAATGCGGGGAAGAGCAAGGTTATGGTCTTCGAAAGGGGTGAAGTCACAGAGTGTGAGATGAAGCTGAACGGTCAGGCTATGGAGATCGTCAACATCTGGGCAGTGTGTTGAGTAAAGATGGGACTATGGATGAAGAAGTGCGGGAGAGGGTACAACAGGGGAAGAGGGTTGTAGGAATGCTGAAAGCAGTAACAAGAAATAGGGTGGTCAGTATGGAAGCGAAGAAGTCCTTGCATGACAGTGTGGTAATCCCGACACTGACTTACGGAAGCGAAGCATGGACGTTGGTTGAGAGACTCAGACCAAGAGTGAGAGCAGTGGAAATGAATTACTTAAGAAGTGCGTGCGGAGTTACATGGAGGGATAGACAGACTAATGAGGAAGTAAGAAGGAGGTGTGGTGTGGAGGTAGATGTGCTGGAAAGTGTGAAAAGGAACAACTTGAGATGGTTTGGCCATATGGAACGTATGGAAAGCGAGAGAATGACTAAGAGGGTGTATGAGAGCGAGGTGGAGGGACAGAGAGGGAGAGGTAGACTGATAGAGAGGTGGAAGGATGGAGTGAGGAAGTATATGAACGAAGGCGGTGCTGGTTGGGGGGAGGGGCGTCGACTGACTATGGACAGAGGTGCATGGGGGCGGTTCGTTCGTGGCCACCCCTTCGGGGATCACGGCGTCAGGCAATAGATAGATAGATAGATATATCTTTAGAAAATATATATATTATGCCAGCAGGGGCAAATAATGGTAGGATGCAGTATTCGGGCTTATCGCATGCTTTTTTTTTACCGTACTGTACAAGTACGCTCGCGATCACGTTCCCGTCTATTTTCAGTGCCGAACGTATTGTTAGATAATACAGTACAGTGCACCCTCTATATTTCGCGATTCGATTCAAGGATTTCTCAATAGTATGTGATAAAAAATTACCCCTATTTATCTCTATATAGTGGAAAAATTCTAACTAGTGCGTGAAAAAGTTGCAAAAATATATATATGTATACAGTACTGTACTGTAGTTCCCACGGACACGGTCCTCAGTATATAAAACCACTGTATCTCAAGAAAAAAAGTATAATATAAATAGATAGTTGCTAAAATCACGATCGCACCTAAAAGTCAGTACCGTACCGTAAAATGGCCTAGCTTCGATCAAGGGGGTATACTTCGGTCATTTCTGGATACAAATATATGAGATACAGTTATGGAAATATGAATCTGTGTTGTGGAAGAACACCGCAGACATACACGGTACTTGTTTTTCCATAACATCATGTATTTATCCCGTAAATAACTGAGGTTCAATATATTTTTTTCCAGAATGTCCGAAATTATCCCCCCGTCCAAAGTTACGTTATTTTACCGGTACCGTAATACTGTCTCCTGGTTAACCCTCCAATCCCAGCACCGTATATATACGTCAGTAGATAAGTAACTCCCCAGACCCAGCGACGTATACATCCGTCAGTAATGAACTTTCCTTGTAATTGCCTGTACAACCCGTTGGAACTGTTTTATGCAGACGATTTAGTCCTAATAGCTGACAGTATGCAAGATGCTGAGGCCAAATTCAGAGAGTGGAGAGAGGGCATGGCGAGCAAGGGTTTAAGAGTCAATATTAACAAAACCAAGGTTATGCATTGTAGATTGAGACGAGGCAATGTGGAAAAGAGCGGTGCATACCCATGTGCAGTGTGTGGAAAGGGAGTGGGCGTTAACTCAATTCAATGTAGCATCTGTCGATGTTGGGTACACCATGGGAGTAAGCGCTGTAGTAGAATAAAAGGGCCCCTGCCGAAGGATAAGTCAGAAATAGATAAATTTGAGTGCGTAGTGTGCAAAGGCGAGCTTGTGTTAAGTGATGATCCTGTGGCTGTGAATTTTGGAAATGAGTCTTTGGAGCTGGTGAACAAGTTTTGTTACCTAGGAGATACCATCTCTGCTGGTGGTGGGGCCGAGGCTGCCACTGTTGCTAGAATTAGGTGTGGCTGGGGGAAGTTCAGAGAATTGATGCCAATCCTGACCATGAAAAGAATGCCTCTCCCCCTGAAGGGAAAGGTGTATGCCTCATGTGTTAGAAGTGCAATGACGTATGCCTCAGAAACATGGGCCGTTACAGTAGAGGATGTCAACAGAATGGAGCGTAATGAGATGAGAATGGTGAGATGGATGTGTGGGGCCAGGCTACAGGATAGAATAACAAATATTGAGCTGAGGAGACGTTTAGGTATAAAGAGTATTAGCGAGGTGATGCATACAAGTAGACTGGGATGGTATGGACATGTGGAAAGAATGGATGAACAAAATTGGGTGAAAAAATGCAGGTCTGTGATTGTGGAAGGAGCTGCACCAAGGGGTGGACCGAGGAAGACCTGGGATCGGACTATACACGCCGATCTCAAATCCAAGAACTTGTCAAGTGAAGCAGCCCTTAACAGGGTTGCCTGGAACACCGCCATTAGGACAAGAGACTGAAACTGCACTTATGTGTGGAACACTCAGTCTTAAAATTTTATGTATGTATGTATGTAACCCTGTACCAGTTACCACAACCTTTTGAGCACTGCTCCCGTTTTGGCAACACTTCTCAGCTTATATGAGAGCCACTGAAGGGTGACAAGAGCCAGTGTTGCCTCATCTTTGGAGGTGGATAGGTGGTCTCTCCTGCCATTTTTGCCACATTGCTTGGGACTGCTGGGGACTTTTATTACTGTATCCTACGGTACAGTACGGGTTAATGTGATCATACATTTTCCCCTTTATCCATCGATCTTTTGATACGGCCCCCGATAGTGGGTGCTCTGGTATTTATGTTTTTGAAACACATAAAACCAGAATTTTGGAAAACCTGAGCCAAGCAAAAGTTGGTTCGGGTTTGGACTCCTATGAGATTTTTAAAAGTAAAAATCCCAGTAACCTAACCTAACCTAAGCTAGGCCTAGATGTAGTACAGTATGTTGGATACTATATATTAACCCTTACCTACCAGCTAATACTGGTCCTGATGTGGCGGCGTCTACGCCGTGGGACCACCTCCCGGAGCTGCCAACCGCGAATGGCTGCCGACCCTCCACGGCCGGAGACAAGATCAATCGACCAGTGGAGGACAACCGGATGCCGGCCGCGGGGAGCAGTTTCGGGAGCCAAACCGTCACAACTATCCCCCCCCCCCCCCCTGGGGGCACGGGTCCTTGGAGTGGCTTCGGTCGCGCCGGGATTTCCACACCTCTCACACACACACACACACACACATCACACAGTTTTTCCTACACCGAGAAATGACTCTCCGGCTGTCATTTCTCGAAGACTTCTTCTAGCCGGAGACATTGAGAGCAACCCAGGACCCACGTACACATACATATGTCCAACTTGCTCAAAACCCATCACTTCGAGTCGCCACACTAAGGGTTCAGTTCTCTGCAATTCATGCAGGAACTGGACCCACTTCACCTGTACAACACTTGCCTCCAAGAAACACTACACGAACACCTGGACCTGTTCCTCATGCCCCTCCCTCTCCCAGTCAAATCCCTCGCCTAAAACCCGTCCACCTCTCCTCCCCAACCCACCTAGCCTTCCCATATCATCCACTCCCCCCCCTAAAACCCGTCCACCTCTCCTCCCTAACCCACCTAACCTTCCCATACCATCCACATCCTCAACTCAACACACCACACCCCATCCTAATCCATTCCAACCCCCATCTCCTGCTCCCCAATCCCCACCCCCACCTCACCCATCCAAACCTCCAGCCCCTCCCTCACCCCCACCCTCACCCCCACCCCATCCTCGTGCAGCAGCACCCAACATACATCGTGCACATAACATTAACATTCTCCAATTGAACATAGATGGCATTAACACAAAGAAACACAAACTCTCACACTTCATCAAACAACATAACATACACATTGCCATCTTACAAGAAACAAAACTCCGCACATCACAAAAAACACCCACATTTCATAATTTCACCACCATCAGACAAGACCGGGCTGTCGGCGGGGGCGGTGGACTCATCACCCTGGTACACAATGAAATATCATACATAGTAACCAGTGTACAAACCAAATCCCTCCTCCCCCCAAATGATAACACAACAGAAATACAATCAATTAAAATACGCACTGGCAACAAATCCAACATAACCATCATAAACACATGCATCCCTCCCCAAACATCCCCTACAGTACCAAATGAATACAGACCACACTTACAACACATCACAAACACCCCACACATCATCCTGGGTGCTCCCCAGAACTCGCCCCCACAACATCCTGGAGGGTGGTCAGAACCTTAGGCTCTGACCACCTCCCGATCATTATCACCACCAAAACCAGACTCACCCCAGCTAGCCACAAACACACTTACACCAATTATAAAAGAGCTAACTGGGAAGCATTTACAAATGAGACAGAACAACACTTCACAACTCTAAACAGTACACCCATCACTAACATCAACAATGCTGTACACATACTCAATAAAACTATCCAAAACGCTGACAAGAAACACATTCCAAGAGGTAACAGAAAAAGACACAACCCCAACTTCACACCAGAAATTCAAAACCTCATCAGACAACGCGACACTGAAACACTCCCCAGCACCCCACACACAAGACATCACACAACAAATTCAAGCACTCAACACCCAAACTAACAACAAAATACAAGAACAACAAAAACTAAATTGGAATAACTTCCTACAAACACTTGATCACAAAACAAACCCCAAAAAACTCTACAAAACACTAAACAGCATCACACTTTCCAACAGCAACACAACACAATCACATGCTGCAATCACAACAACAGACTCTACTCCTTCATGTAAACAACAAGCAAACACTCTCATCAATCACTTCTCACATGTCAGCCACCTAAAACCTCACAAAGACGACCGACGTGTCATCCGACGTAAGAGACAATTCCCCACAGACCCTGACTATACACCCTTCACCAATCACCAGACAAAGCATATCATCAACAATCTCAAGCACTCACCCGCCTGTGGCCTAGACAACATAAGCAACATACACCTCAGACACCTGGGACCACAAGGCATACAAACACTCACTAACATATCAAACTACAGCTATTCACACAACACAATACCAGACATTTGGAAGCATGGTATCATCATCACATTCCCCAAACCCAACAAAGACCCCACGCTACCCTCCTCGCACCGCCCCATCACACTCCTTTGCTCCCCCTCCAAAGTCATGGAACGCCTAGTATTACAACTAATTACACCGACCTACCCCTAGCTCCAACACAACATGGCTTTAGGCCACTGCACTCCACAAACACTCTTCTCACAGACCTTACACAAAGAGCTTTTGACGGCATCAACTCAGCTAGACCACCACACAGATCACTATTAGCCACACTCGACATTAGTAAAGCCTTCGATGCCATCCCCCGCCACAACCTAACAAACAAAATCTACAACACAAACATGCACAACAACACAAAAAGGTGGCTGGCCAACTTCCTAGCAGGCAGATGTGCACACGTATCTTTTGCCGGTCAGTCATCTAAAATCAGAAACTTTCCAAACGGAGTCCCACAAGGATCCGTCCTATCGCCCGCACTCTTCAATCTGTACATGCACAATATAACTACACCCAATACTCCCCAAATAAACTTAGCCTCCTATGCAGATGACATAACACTCACATGCACACACCATGACCCAAGAAGAGCAACAGATCTCCTTCAACCCTATCTCAACACACTACATGGCTGGTGCACTACAAACAGACTTAATCTAGCCCCAGCCAAATCCACCGCAACCCTGCTCACAAGTCCTAGGAGTAACATATGATACTCATATGACATTCAAACAGCACACCACAAACATTAAAAAGAAACTGACACCCAGACTTAACGCCCTCAGGTCAAAAACTATTTTGCAGAATCTCTCAGTAGATAAGGCTCCTGGTCCAGATGAAATTCCTCCAATAGTACTTAAGAATTGCTCCTTGGTGCTCGCTCCTGTATTGGCAAAATTTTTCCGTCTGTGTACTCATACCTCATGCTTCCCAGTACCCTGGAAAGAAGCAAACATCCATCCAGTTCCTAAAAAAGGTGCCTCTTCAGATCCATCAAACTACAGACCAATAGCTATAACTTCCACTCTTGGCAAAGTTTTTGAAATTATATTAAATAATCACATAATTAAGCATCTGGAGAATAATAAATTAATCAGTGATAGGCAATATGGTTTTAGACGATGTCGATCAACTGCAGACATTCTTTGCCTTCTTACGCATCAAATCAACCAAGCTACAGACCAACATGGTGAAACACATACAATAGCACTGGATATATCAAAGGCATTTGATAGAGTCTGGCATCAATCCTTATTGTCGAAGATGTCACACTACGGCCTTGCATCATTAGTTCCACTAATTTCTTCTTATCTTCATACAGAAAAATACGTGTAATGGTAGATGGCCTTTATTCTCAATTTCACTCAATAAATGCTGGTGTTCCCCAGGGATCAGTTTTGGCCCCAACTCTGTTCCTCATTCATATCAATGATCTCATATCTACCACTCATAATCCAATACATTCCTACGCAGATGACTCAACACTCCACAGTTCCTTCACATTTACCAATTCTTTCACCCAACCCGATCTTATAAATTCAAAAATAAACACTGCAATTTCTCTGAACCGGGACCTTTCTAGAATTAATGAATGGGGACAAGAGAATCTAGTTTCCTTTAATGCACAGAAAACCAAGTACATTCAATTTTCTAACCGACAGAATCTCACTGACTCCCATATATTTTTTAATGATGTAAATATTCCCACTTCCCCTAGTATTGACATTCTCGGTGTAACATTAACTACTAACTTGAGCTGGACACATTATGTTAGAAGCATTGCTAAGAATGCCTCTAAAAAACTGGGACTCCTGTACAGAGTTCGAGAATTCTTCACTGACGAGCAGTTGGCCGTAATATATAAAAGTCATGTGCGCTCTCAGATGGATTACTGTTCACCTCTGTGGGGTGGAAGTGGAGTGGTTGCATTGAGGCAGTTGGACAAAATTCAAAATAAAGCTATTAGATTAATCAATAACCCTGCAATCACACAGGACCTTCCTACATTAGCCATACGAAGAAACGTTGCATCCCTTGCATTATTCTACAGATATTTTCACAGCAATTGTTCCGAGGAACTTGCCTCAATTGTGCCGCCTCTCCACATCTTTCCCCGTAGAACTAGGGCAGCTGAGAGCGCCCATGAATTTACACTTTCTCCTCCACAATGCAGAACTTCTGCTTATCAGAATTCATTTATCCCCAGAGCTACTACTCTTTGGAATTCACTTCCCTCGAATTGCTTTCCACAAACTTACAATCAACAAATGTTTTACAAACACATTTAAAATGCCTTTAGGAGGACCTTTTTGTTTTATCTGTGTTTTTCCTTCCTCCTTTCATTGTCTCTTAAAAAAAAAAAAAAAAAAAAAAAAAGGTCACTTGCTCACACAAAATTTGGACACAACAAAGAAACTACCACCACAGTATATAAACAATACATAAGATCAGTAATGGAATACGCAAGCCCAGCCTGGGCTTCTAACCTAGCTGAAACACATCATAAGACCTTACAGACTATTCAAAACAAAGCCCTGAAGATCATTACAGGCTGCACAGCTACTGCACCCACAGATCACCTACATCAAGAAACCAAAATCCTCAAAGTCAAAGACCATCTGGACATGAGAGGCACTCAATTCCTGGCAGCAGCCTCCACGAACCAAGACCACCCACTAAACTACATGGCAACACCCCACAGACACCAAGAAATATCAAAACAACACCCCACACACGCTCTAACACACAATTATTGTCCTCTTCCCCTCCCTGCCCACCGGAACCAAGTTCCAGAAGCACATCCATACTCATATCTCTCGCCAATCCATTCACTCACTCACAGACAACACGCAGCTGCATGCACGACCTTCCGAAATCCATCCTTCCGAATCCTCCCTCCCTCGCGAGGACAGAGTCCACCTGGCCAGGCTGAGATGCGGACACCATCCAGCTCTCCTGAGCTATCAGAAGAGACTGGATGACTCCGTTGTCGACGCCTGCCCGGGATGTAACACAGCACCCCATACCATTAAACACATCATAGAAGACTGCACTTCACACAACCACTTACGCCAACAACACAACCTACACTCAATGAGAGCTCTGTGGGAAAGCCCGATCGTGGCCATGGCCTTCCTCAGGGACTCGGGGCTGTTCGGCCAGGCAGCTTAGGGAACAACAACAACAACAACAACCAGCTAATACGTGTTTGTCGCACCCAGTACTGTACTTTGGATACAAGACTAACCTCAGATCAGATCAGATGAAGTATTGAGGGATAAGCCTTTACAACGGCACCTCGTATCTACATTCTACTTTTCTTATTTTTCTGAAGAGTGTAGAGAGGAGAGAGAGGAAGCTGTTGGAGTGGCTTTGTTATGTGTGTTTGGTCATGCAGTTTGGATTTATACCAGGTGGAACGAAAGTCATTGATTGATTATGTATGTATGGATGAACGAATGAAGAAATCTGTGATGGATGCTAGGGTGTATAGGGGTATTGGAGGGGGTCTGTCTGATCATTATGTAGTGGTAGCCAAGGTTAGGATACAAAAGAAGTGGGTAAGGAGAGCGGGAGGGAGGCGAGAGGAGGGTGGAATGGTGAGGAGGGTGGAGAGGTTGCAGGAGGAGGAAGTCAGGGAGGAGTACAGGAGAGCAGTGGAAAGACGACTAGGTGGGTTCGACCTGGAAGTTATGGAGGAAGTGGAGGAGATGAGCAAGGTGTTTAAGGATGAGATCTGTGCAGCATGTGAGGAGGTGTGGAGTGAGGAGAAGAGGGAGGGGAGTGAAAGGTACAGCATGGTGGACAGAAGAGGTAAGAATAGCTGTGGAAGAAAAGAAGAAAGCATATAGAGAGTGGTTGGGTAGTAGAGGGAATGAAGATTCCGAGAGACAGAAACGAGCGAGGTACGTGGAGAGTAAGAGGGTGGTGAAGAGAGTAGTGAAGGAAAGTAAGAGAAGAGTAGATGAGGAATTTGGAAGGAATCTGAGTGTAAAATGGAGGGAGAGTAAGAAACTGTTCTGGAAAGAAGTCAAGAAAGTTAGGGAAGGTAGCAAGGGAAACAGTAAGGGTGAAAGATAAGAATGGGAGAATGCTAGCCGAGAAGCAAGAGAGAGTCGAAAGATGGAGGGAGTACTTCAGTGAGTTGCTAAATGAAAGGAATGAAGAGCCAGCAAACATAGCTGGATATGGTATGGGAGGGAGAAGAAGAGAAGTAGTGGAGGAGGAGGTGGGGATCAGGAGGTCAGAAGTGTGGGAAGCCATGAAAAGAGTGAAGTTGGGGAAAGCACCAGGAACAGATGGAGTGTGTGGGGAAATGTTGAGGTATGGTGGTGAGATAGTGATAGAATGGGTATGGAAAATGTGCAAACTAGCATGGGAGAAGGGGAGTGCACCCGATGACTGGAAGACTGGCATAATAGTCCCCTATATAAGGGCAAAGGGGAAAGAGGAGTGTGTGGTAACCACCGAGGAATATGTCTTCTAAGCGTAGTAGGGAAGGTATACAGTAGGGTAGTGATTGAGAGAGTGAGAGTGAGAACGGAGAAATGGATAGGCGACGAGCAGGGAGGTTTTAGGAAGGGAAGAGGATGTGTAGATCAGATTTTACCCTGAATTGTGTTGTGGAGAAGTATCTGGAGAAGAAACAAAAGGTGTATGTTGCCTTTATGGACTTGGAGAAGGCCTATGACAGAGTGGATAGAGAAGGTTTGTGGAAAGTACTTAGAATATACGGAGTAGAGGGCAAGTTGCTGAAAGCAGTGAAGAGCATGTATGAGGGTGCAAAGGCGGCAGTACGTGTGGAGAGTGAGCAGAGTGAGTTCTTTGACCTGAATGTTGGTTTGAAACAGGGGTGTGTGATGTCCCCGTGGTTGTTACTGTATATATGGATGGAGTTATGAAAGAAATACTATCAAGAGCAGTGGATGTTGGTGTATCGCTGAAAAGGGAGGGAATTGAGTGGAAGCTACCTATACTGCTGTTTGCGGATGATACAGTTCTGATGAGTGATAATGAATGGGAGTTGCAGGGTCTGGTAAATGAGTTTGGAACAGTGTGCGAAAAACGGAATTTGAAGGTAAATACGGGGAAGAGCAAGGTTATGGTCTTCGAAAGGGGTGAAGTCACAGAGTGTGAGGTGAAGCTGAACGGTCAGGCTATGGAGATCGTCAACTCTTTTAAGTATCTGGGCAGTGTGTTGAGTAAAGATGGGACTATGGATGAAGAGGTGCGGGAGAGGGTACAACAGGGGAAGAGGGTTGTAGGAACGCTAAAAGCAGTAACAAGAAATAGGGTGGTCAGTATGGAAGTGAAGAAGTCCTTGCATGACAGTGTGGTAATCCCGACACTGACTTACGGAAGCGAAGCATGGACGTTGGTTGAGAGACTCAGACCAAGAGTGAGAGCAGTGGAAATGAATTACTAAGGAGTGCGTGCGGAGTTACATGGAGGGATAGACAGACTAATGAGGAAGTAAGAAGGAGGTGTGGTGTGGAGGTAGATGTGCTGGAAAGTGTGAAAAGGAACAACTTGAGATGGTTCGGCCATATGGAACGTATGGAAAGCGAGAGAATGACTAAGAGGGTGTACGAGGCGAGGTGGAGGGACAGAGGGGGAGAGGTAGACCGAATATGAGGTGGAAGGATGGAGTGAGGAACTACATGAATGAAGGCGGTGCTGGTTGGGGGGAGGGGCGTCGACTGACTGGGGACAGAGGTGCATGGGGGCGGTTCGTTCGTGGCCACCCCTTCGGGGATCACGGCGTCAGGCAATAGATAGATAGATAGAACGTGTCCGTAGTACAGTACAGTACCTATACGTTGCGCCAACGAACTTGACAATAATCTTGACCCCTTAACTTCTCATAACTCAAAATGAATGACAGCAATGCAGCTGACATTTCTCTCAATTGGGAAGAGTCCACCAGGAAATATGTGTGGATATTAACAGCCAATTTGCTCCAGGCGTAGGGATGCGGCGACCCCACCGCCCGCCACTTTGGTGGTGCAATCAGCCTCTGGAGCAGTGGACCACTGGTTCTTATCTTCAGAAAATTCTTGTGCTTGGTATGTGTTATGCCAGGTTTTTACTGGGGTTTAATTGGTTTTGATCAAGTGGGCTCTTCCTAACTGGAGAAGTTATATTGTTTTACCACAGACACAGAAAGACAATAGAGGATAATTATCACAAGACGTGTATTCATATTCCGTTTATTTGCACAAGAATATCGCATACGTAAAAGCTAGAACAATAATGGTCAAGAACAAAACAATTAAAGTGAACGAACGAGGCTCCACTACGTCTGACTCGCAAGACTGGATTATTCTATGCTATATCTAAGTAAGTATTAGGGACCGCTTTCTAACTGAAAGATTACACTTGTCCTGTATTTATTTCAGAGTTAAGATCGAGTAGCACTCCTTTCAATCGAGGATTTACACTTGTGCTTAGAAAGGTTATATAGTAATTATATGTGAACTTGAGGTATTTACCTGCGTAGAGTTGTTCTGGAATTTGGGAGCTAAACGTAATTATTTTCCTGAGGTTAAATCATTGTGGTGCTTACGCATAAGTTAACTTGAATTTATTTGTTATTAATTTTAGCAGAATTATTATCAGTACTTCCCTAATTTCTTTGAGTTTCACTAGAGCTTCCTTTCTCTCGCTTTTATATACGTGCGTAGTATCCGATGTTTCCAGAATACCTTTTATCAATACGCAGTAGATATATTTTAATTACTTTCACTTTCGATCTTTATATACTTTCTCTCTGACAACACGCCAAGTATAATTTCTTTTCACAGTTAGATCTTCTATAACTTTTACGGTATAATAACTTCACTTTTGATGTGTAGAATAATTAATCCAATGGGTGTAGAATTAGTAATCCAATCTGGGGTAGATCCGCTGGCCGTGGGGTTGTCCTGACGCCACTGGGTTCCCACAGTGTAACTCGAGCACTTTGGTTTGGGACCTTAAATAACTAAATTGCCTAGCCCAAGCCGTGACAAAATAGCATCGAGCGAACGCAGGAGTGAACTCCTGTCTACTCTGGTCTTTATAAGTACTTTGATGAATTTCTTGTGGTTTGGTCTATCCTGGATAAAGCTAATTAGTACCTGACTGTCTGCTTATATCCACAATAGCGCCGGGGTTGAGGTAGGCCGAGAATATTAGATTACTTCACCCAGAAGGCTCTAATAAACCAGCTTGTTGATACCCACTAAAAAGAATTAGTATAATGGGTGACTACAGTCTCGTAATTGTGTCTACGCCTTGCGATCAACTGAACCAACTCTTGAACTGTGTCCTCAACTTTCGAATCTGTCCTTTTACCCGGGGTGTCAAGAACAGCTCTAGATTGAGATGTCGATCCTAAAATCTTCCGTCATAGTCATACCGTTTCTCAGGGCCTCGGGGGTGATATGGTTGAGCATCAGAAAGGCACCTAGGGGTAGGATGTTGTAGGGTGGTTAGTTCCTTGTGGCTTGGAGAGGGGTGATATACTTATTTACTTATAGTGCCATTTCTTGATTAATTTCTCTTCTTCGCTTTTCTTCTTCTGCTGGACTTTGGATGTTGATGGATAAGTTTTGTCCTGGTGTTAGAGGGCGTGTCATCTCGATGGTAATAACTCGTGTTGTCTGGGGGCGGTTGTGTCCTTTTTAACTCTGGGGTGAGGTGATATAATATGATATTGTCTTCTGATTTGGTCTGGGGCTGTTATGTGTTTTACAGGCTGGAGGTAGATGGAGTGGACAGTGGTTGCAGTTTGTAGGTTTGGGGTGTTGCAGGAGAAGTGTAATATCGGCGAGAACTGATCACATGTTATCTTCTGCCCTGCACAGGTATATAATTGTTATCCTTGAGTCTTTGAGTCGACGTTTTCTCTGATGCGGGAGAGGTGTGGTAGAGAGAGAAAACGACTTGTGGTGGTGAATGCTTGGGTAACTGTTTCTCTGTTATTGGTAGAGACCGGTGGTGGTGAGCAGCTATAAGTCTTGGTATGTTGGCTGTGGTGGTGGTGATGATGGTGGAGGTAGGGGTGGGGATCTCGGTATGTTGGCTGTGGTGGTGAATATGTTTTTCTGTTATTTCAGTATGCTTCCAGCCAGGGCCCTACTGGGGTAAATAAAATAGCAAAACAGTGGTGGAACTGCCATCCGGGTGAGGGACTGCTCTGGGTCTGCTCCTTCAGTGTTCATAGTCATAATCCACTTAGTGGAAATGGCACTGTGTGGAGTGGGTCAATCGGGGCATGTCTGGGAGCCTGGAGGCAGTTTCTGCCATGGCCATCCCTTTTGGGGTGCTTCCTCTGGAAGCGGGGCGTCATATTTGATGATGATGATGAATTTGCTCTAGGCCCTAACCCCATCGATGGTAAATGGGTAAACACTCACATAAAGCAACACTATTGGGTAAAATCCTGTGTAGCGGGTAGAACTGTTTTTCAGCTGCCTATTTACTAAAAAAACATTGAACAATATCTTTAACCTAACCTAACCTAGTATATTATTGGACTATTTATGAATGTAAAATGTAAAAAAAACCCCATTGTAACATTACCAAATTATTGAGATATTTGTACAGGTCTACCCGCTACACAGGATTATAATCACTATTGGGGACGGGTCATTGGACCACATTCGACGACGACGTATACGGACTAATAACACACCACACATACCAAAGCCACTCCAAGAGCTTCCTCTATCTACAATACCCCTTCTCTGCTATCTACACTATCCCAGCCGTATGGTCCTAGTGTACTGTCTGATGGCGTTAATGGGTTTCCAAATGTAAGACATAGGGAACCCATCATGAGATTGGCTTCGCGAGCGTCATGTAAACACAGGTACGCCCGCCAGCACAACCCTTACCCAGAATTACTTATCAATTACAGCATTTCTACCTTAATAGTTTAATTTTGTCTGGTTTTCCCATATCATACTCGAGAAACCGTATGGATGAAGTTGGGTTAGTTAATTTAGATTGGGAGGGGGGAAGGGATATCTTCTAAATTGATGGGGTAGTGGGATTGGCATAAAACTGCCTTCCACACTTTATCAAGATAGAACAAAACATAAAACACAAAAACAAACAAACTAGAAAGCAAACCCCAACTCCTAGAAAAAAAGGATTTCTTCTGTAGTTTTGCTGTCACTGCTGTTCCTGGTGCTTCATTTTTATTTACTTTTGTTTACTTTTAATTTTATGTTAACCCTCCAACCCCGGCTAGGGTAGATCGTGACTGTACTCTGTGACCGGGGGTTTTGAGGAATTTTGGCCCATGTTGATTCACCTTTTACTCCTGAAATACATGACACAAAGTTATAAAAAAAAAAAAAAAAATTTGCACAAACCTTCATGTGTAGAATGCCGTTGAGTAGAGGTCTCTAGCCCAAGTGATTGCATAATGGCGAGCGCGGGAAGTGGAGTGATTTTTATGCGGGAAAATCTTCCCGCGTTCGGATGCGTCGCCTTGGCCCAGGCCCCGGCTTGGCTAACCTACTGCGCACTAAGCCACTCGTCGCGCCAGAGTTTTTACCTCCCGGAGGCGATTTTATTTATTGATAGTGATGTTATTATAGTTATTTGGAGTCCAATTATATAAAATATGTGTATTAGGCTATCATTGTCACTAATATTTCACATTTTCACTCGATACCGTAGTTTTTATGAGTAATTGAGGCTGGTTATTGTTATATTACGCACTGATTATTCGTTATCACAGGTGTTTATTATACTTTGGCCATCTAATATTAGTTCGTGTGTCACTTTCACTTTGGTAAATATGCTTGAGAGAGTGTCACTGTCACTGATAATGCTCATTTTCACTTGATACGGTACATTTTATTAGTAATTGAGGTAGGTAGGTTATTGTTATATTAGGCAGTGATTATTCGTTATCACAGGTGTTCATTATACTTTGGCCATCTAATATTACTTCGTGTGTCACTTTCACTGGTAAATATGCTTGAGAGAGTGTCACTGTCACTGATAATGCTCATTTTCACTTGATACGGTACATTTTATTAGTAATTGAGGTAGGTTATTGTTATATTAGGCAGTGATTATTCGTTATCACAGGTGTTTATTATACTTTGGCCATCTAATATTACTTCGTGTGTCACTTTCACTTTGGTAAATATGCTTGAGAGAGTGTCAGTCACTGATAATGCTCATTTTCACTTGATACGGTACATTTTATTAGTAATTGAGGTAGGTTATTGTTATATTAGGCACTGATTATTCGTTATCACAGGTGTTTATTATACTTTGGCCATCTAATATTATGTCATGTGTCACTTTCACTTAGTTATATGCTTTGTAAACGTTTTATATACAATTTATTGTGTCTTTTTTCACTTATTTACAGTAAACTTCCGTTAATCCGAAGGGCAGCGGACCGGCTCTCGTTCGGATTAGTGGATTTTTCGGATTATCGGACTTTACCCCTATGAACCTGTGTATGACGAAAACATTGAGACATTAGGCCACCCAAATGACACAATGGTGCACACACACATATCATATGTTCATGAAATCACTTCAAAAGTTTACCATTGTCATTGTAGCCTATTAACTACTTCAAAACATTCAGATTAATGGTCAAAGGAATCTGCTGATATAAACGTCTTCTTCTTCTTCCGTCTACTAGCGAGTTTTTCTTGCTCTTGAAGATCAGATGTGGTTCGGGAAGTAATGCCTTAACAACGGCACTTCCCTGAGAGGTTCTTGTAATTTTCCTTTTGTGATTTTCCTTTTGTGACGTGCTCTGTTATATTATATTGTATTGAAAGCACCCTTGTTGTTGTCTTGAAAGCACCCTTGGGATGCTCCGATCACTGAACTATAAATAGTAGCGTATCGGAACATCCAAAGGTGCGTTTTCAAGCTCAAGACTAATACGTCCAAAGGTGCGTTTTCAAGCTCAAGACTGAATGCGCTTGCAGAAAATGCGGTGCAAGCCAGTAGCGCATCGGAGCGTCCCAAGGATGCGTTCAAGAGCAAAACAAACTCTCTAGCAGACGATGTGGAAGAAGAAGAAGACGAAGGTGTTTACGATTATATCAGTAGCTTCCTTTGACCATTAATCTGAATGTTTTGAAGTAGATAATAGGCTACAATGACAATGGTAAACTTTTAAAGTGAATTCATGAACATATGATATGTGTGTGCTCCATTATGTGTCATTTGAGTGGCCTAATGCCTCAAAAAGGGGACTTTGGGACTTCTTGAAAGGTGCGTTTTCAAGCTCAAGACTGAATGCGCTTGCAGAAAATGCGGTGCAAGCCAGTAGCGCATCGGAGCGTCCCAAGGATGCGTTCAAGAGCAAAACAAACTCTCTAGCAGACGATGTGGAAGAAGAAGATGACGAAGGTGTTTACGATTATATCAGTAGCTTCCTTTGACCATTAATCTGAATGTTTTGAAGTAGATAATAGGCTACAATGACAATGGTAAACTTTTAAAGTGAATTCATGAACATATGATATGTGTGTGCTCCATTATGTGTCATTTGAGTGGCCTAATGCCTCAAAAAGGGGACTTTGGGACTTCTTGAAATTCGGACCATCGGGTGAATTCGGATTTGGCCTCAAATTGAAAAATTCGGACTATTGGGAGATTCGAATCATCGGTCGTCGGATTAACGGACTTTTACTGTATATATGTTTTCATAATTCATGACTTTTTTATCACAATACATTGTTTTATTTCCACTTGTTGCCTATATACATACATATTGTCAGTCTTTGGTACTTTCACTATGATTATTAGTTAGTACTCCTGCTTGGTGTGGTACTCAGCAAAGCACGGTATAGCACATAGTGACACCTGGCACTCCACACACTGCATGGTGGTCTTTTTCTGCTTCCTCGGCCTCACCTGGCTGTTCCAGCAGACATGGCACCGCCTTCTGCTAATGGTGACTCCATCTCGTTCCAGAGGCAGGTAACCGAGCTTGTGCACATTTAGATACTGTGCACACTGCATGCGGTCCTGAACGGGGCGCCCAGGTTGTGCCACTGCCCTCTGTGGCGTAGCATACCTGTCCAGGAGCTCCACCAACACCTGGTTTTGGAACCTCCGCAGGCTACTGAACTTCCTGGGTGTGCGCGGATTCCGAAGCCTGTAGATATTGTAGGCATTCAGCATTGACATGTCCACCATGTGCAGAAAGAACTTTTTGTACCATCTGCACGAGGTACGCAGACAGTCGATGAAGCCTATCTGCATGTCGGACTTGTCCACCAGCCTCATATTTATGTTGTAGTCCATTACAGCATCGGGCTTGGTCACCCTGACTTGGGTGCGGCGATCCACCTTGCCAGTCTCAACCATTTCCCCCTTGTGGACGGTGCTCAGGAGGTTGACCTTCCGCTGGTCGTGCCAGTGGATAGCCAGAATGGGTCCCGACTTCTTCTTGAAGACATCGCCTTTCTTGGTTTTAGGAGGGAAAGTTGGCATGCCCTTCCTTTTCGCTCTAACTGTGCCTACAGTCCCCGTCTTGCGCTGATGGAGGTACTTTGAGAGAGTGGGGGACGTGTAGTAGTTGTCTGTGTAGAGGACGTGATTCTTCTCGAAGTACCGGTTCATCATGGCTTGAACCACTGCTCCGCCAAAGCCAATGAGGGGGTCTATTTCCACGTCCCCTTCCTTCCCGCTGTAGACCAGGAAGTCCAGGACATAGCCAGTTTGGCAATCGCACAGCACAAAGAACTTTATACCAAAGCGATGTCTCTTTGAGGGGATGTACTGCCTGAAGCTCAGCTTTCCCCGGAACAGCACAAGAGACTCGTCAATACAGACGTTGCAGAAGGGCGTGAAGTATGACGTGAAACGTTCTCGCATCATCTCGTACAACGTCCTAATCTTCCACAGCTTGTCAGAGAGATGCATGTCGGTGTTGGTGACAAGATGGAGCGCTCCGAGGATGTCGAGAGATGTATTTCCCGAAGGCAGGGGTGGATATCAGATCTTTGGTGATCCAATAGTCAGCCAACCTGTGCATCTTTACATGAGGCATTAGCATGGTGATTGCCAGGAACACCATGAACTCGGGATGAGTCACTGGGGTCCACCGCTTCATGTGGCCCTTGGTCACCTTGCCAAAAAAGTTCACCTGGATTTGGTGGTGCTTGTTTGTCTCCTCTATGACAAACTCAGTAACCTCCTTATCAAAAAATGCCTCAAAAAGCTCATTTGGTGGAGCATTGGGGCCTGCGGGAAAACTTGGGGTAACTCCTGAACCCTCCTGTACCTCATCAAAAGGGGTTACATCAGGGTCATTCACTTCATCAGCAGCCACATCCTGCCAGTTGAAAATATAAAATGGGTCCTGCTGGTGACGCTGACGAGGAGCTGCAGCTGGGGCAGCACGCCCACGAACTTTGGCGGCGCGCACCCTAGGGCGGCCAGGAGCGCGACGGCGCCCAGGCCCAGCCCGGCGGCCAGGGCGGCCAGGAGCACGACGGCCCTGGGCCAAGCGTCTGGGTTGAGGGTCGTCGATGTCCATAAAGTCATCGTCGTTGTCGTCAGAGCCGTCATCTTGCCCTGACGGTGGACCCAGGTAATCATGGCCAGAGTCATCTGTGAGGTGCCCTTCATCTTCAGACCCCCCCTCATAATCTCGCGGGGAACGAATGATGCGTGGGCGGCGTGTAGGTCGGCGAAGTGGGGAAGGAGTGGCAGGTGAGGCTCTGTCATCTTCATGCAGAGGTTCGGGGCTCCTTGGCCTACGACGAGTCGTAGACAGCACTGGTTCAGTGTCTGTAGGTGCAGGTATGGATGCGAGGTCAAATACATCGTCAGGAACCTCTGTTGTAGGCTGGAGAGGTGGGGTGGACCCTGGGGAAAGTTGCGGGGGCGTATGGCTGGGACCGGCAGGGGTGGAAGCCGCGGGAGCCTCGAACAAAGAGCGCCTACTTGTAGCTCCTTTTTTCACATATTTTCTCCCTTTTCCCTTTTCTGTAGTAGTATGTCTCCTCTCGGGGGAAATAGGGGGTAAATAGGCCGAAAGTGGGGGGTCCTCAACCCTAGGCAGTGCTGGTGGTGGTGGGGAAGAATGGCGGGCGCCTGGGGCAACTTGGGTGGCGTGGGTAGATAAGGAAGACAATGGCGGGTCAACCTCACCCTCACGCTCAGCCTCACTGGCACCCTCACGCACTGCTCCCTCACCAAGTTTTAGGGCCTCTTTCCTGGCTGCCGCGGCCGCCTTTTCAAGAACTTGCTTCTTATAAAAACGTATCTTGAATGGGGATTTAGCTGGCGAAGGGCTAGGTGTCGTGTCACTCAACCTAAACTTGGCAGTCGACCTAGTGCTGTCCCATTCGCTCACTCTCACTACACTCTCATCACCTTGCACAACTATATCACGTTCAGTACTATCATCACTTTCATCGTCATGCTCAAATCCAACAAATTGCGCGTCTCTTTGATGAATTTCGTCTAGATCGTCTAAATCTTCACTATAGTGAGACTGATAAGACTCGGAGCTATCACTGCCCAAGTCATCAACACTATTTTGTCCTTCACCACGTTCATAACTCCTCAAAGCTATTTCAATACCTCCGGGAGTCAACGCATCTTGTACGTGCCTTTGCGTTAGGGCGCGACGAACATGGGCAGGCGTCGAAGGGAGCATGGAATCGGACACAGGGGAATCACTTTTTGGGCTAGTATCCATGTTGGCGGAAGGGTAGAGACTGTTTTGGTGGCGTACATGGTGTCTGGTGGCGTCACCTAGCGACCACGGAACGAAATGTTTACGCGCACCATTCGAAAGCACATACGCAAGCAATGGTACAATGTTGTACCACCCGGGTTCCTCGGGTCAAAACATAATGGTACACACGTGTACCACCCGGGGTTGAAGGGTTAATTTCCAGTACCATTAGGTTATGCTTTGGGTAGAGCTGCATTTATATGGGGACGCGTATCATATTCTTGCTCATTTTCTGTTTTGTGCGCATCTTTTGTTAATGTTTTTTTTCAAAATTTGTCCACTGCTTTTTTTTAGGTTAGGTCAATGGTATACCTTCATTAAAATGTAAAACTTGCAAACTAAACAAACCAAAACTGGGACAAAGACAATATAAAGTCTAATTAACTTATCAAAATCGCTATGTGGAAACAACGCTTACTAAAATAAAATTTATGAAATAAAAGAACACAATCCACCACATAGGGTGTACATTACTACATGAGCAAGTTAATCTGGGTCCAGATATTTATTTCCTTATTTACCTTTTTCCATTTAATTTTTGTTGGTTTTACCTCATGCAGGACACATTACTGAAGTGCGGTTTGGTGTTATTTTTTTCTTCAAATATCTTCATATCCATCTGTAGAAATGCTCTTAATAGGCTACCGGGTATGGGCATCGCCAGTCTCGTTAACGAGCTTACCCTCACACCACTCAGAACATTTAGGAAACTCTACAGATGTGCAGACAGCAGGGCTCTTGCTTAGCTTGTGTTGTTAGGATAGTGATGTTATTGATAATATTTTAGGAAAACACACAGAAGTGGATATACCCACTCGCCTCTGACAAGTATATTCCAACCTTTTTGAGAACTTATCATCATCATCTCCGACGCCTTGCTTCCCCCTGGGAAACCCCCACTAGAGGATGGCCTTTTGTCAAGACATGCCTCCTTTGCCCGTGCCACAATGCCCCTTCCACTACGTGGAAGTTTTTCTTCAATATATTTTTCCACTTTCTTTTCCCATACCATAGGTGGTCTTCCACTACTAGCGGTTCCACTCACCTGACTCCCATATATCTTTCTTGGCATTCTGTCTTCATCCATTCTCTGAACATGACCATACCACCTCAAAGTACTTCTCTTTATCCACTCAACCACACCACAATCAATGCCCAAAGCCTGCTCTTCCATTCCAAAGGACTCGTACACTTCCCTATTACTTGGCCCATCTAGCCTATTCATGCCAGCTGCCATTCTGAAAAAGCTCATCTCCACAGCTCTTAGTTTGAAGAGGTCCTCGTCACTTGCCGTCCATGTCTCGCTTCCATACGAGAGTGTTGGGAGCAGCACACTGTTTCTCAGTGACTTTTTGACTTCCTGGCTAACCATTCTTCCTTTGAGAATACTATCAAGTTCTCCAATCACTTTTCTCCCTTGCATTTTTCTCTCTTTTATCTCACTCTCTGTTTTACCATATTTGCATAGTACAGCTCCCAAATACTTGAAACTTTCAACCTCTTCTAGTACTTCATTTTTCAATTTTATTTTACAACTTTTCTTGTGTTCTTTCTTGATTCTATATTTTTCCTTAAAATCTATAGTTTCATGCATTCTTCTCTCAAACACCATTACCTTACATTTCCCTACATTGACCTTTAACTTTCTCTTTTCACATACCCTGTCAAAGTCAGTGACCACTCTCTGAAGTTCTTCAGCATTTTCCGCCAACAGGACTGCATCGTCCGCATATAGGCATGAGAACTTATCTGCAAGAAAACCATTTTCTTTCATTGAAAATCTATCTATCCTAATCAATGCTGGTTTTTCCATAGGCTATACAGTACTGTATGTAGAGGATAACTAATGATGTGGTTTTTACCACCGTGCACTCCCTGCTCAAGAGCTGGGATAGGGTGGGTGCCCTGATGATCAGGGACTTTAGTGAATAGTTGCTACAGATTTCTAGACCGCGCCGTTCACCAACAGCACTGGCGTTTGCCAATAACACACTGGCTGGCCCGAGACTCGAACCCTCAACCTAACAGTTTGCAGGCGAGTGCTCTACCAACCGTGCTATGGCCTGTGGCTAACTAAACCATAAATACTATGGATACTGGGGAAACGTGACGGTCTGGAAGAAAATATGGTAGGTGAACCCTACATACATGAAATGCACCCGAGCGAGTGAGTTCTCTCCTTGCAGCTTGCCTGGGCTGAATATTCATCTCCCATTTCAAGGAAGTGTGAGAGGTATAACAGGTTGCCCAATACTGTAGACAGGTTCAATGGGGAACTTTTTGTTTGTTGTTATTTTTGGTCACTTCTCCACTCTTTGTTTTAGTATTTTTTCATACTGTACATGAATGGTTAGGTCAATGGGCCTCTGTTCCAAATTATGTTAGTAGGTATTTAAGCTAAGATATGGTAATGAAAAAACAGGATATATCTTTGGGAGAGGTATGCATGCTTGCTTAACCCTCCAGCCCCGGCTACGCATTACATAAATATTCCCCGAAACCCAGGTGTTTTGGCCGAAAAACGTCTAGGCTAGGCTACCGTATATTTGTTATTCTGACTACTTCCCGCATTCCCACGCATCCCCAAGCGTAGCTGTGTTATTTACCTGTAGAATGGCGTTAAGTAGAGCTCTCTAAGTCAACTGGTTGAGTTGTGATGATGATTTCATTGGAGATAACTTTATGGCAAAAACAGCCACTTTACACTACTTTTCGATACTTAACAACAACATACAGGCACACACGAACAAGCGACGCTCTCCTTCTTGTGGCCGGAGATGCGGGGCGTCGGTCCAGCCGGCTGTTGTTTACATGCGTCGGACCGACGCCTCGCACACCAAGCTCGCAGGCTTTGACCTCATGGGTGTTTAAGAGCCCTTCCGGGTAGCTCGTGTATGCTTTTTTATGGGCGTTCAAGAGCCCTTCCGGGAACAGAGGGTTAAGGGGGGTCACCTGCTTTCTTTATCTTTCTCTCCTTTTCTCTCTTTCTCTGGCTTGTATCCATTCGGCTCCATTCAGCCAACTGTTTTAAGACATTTATGCCCACCCAGGTGTCGATTTCTTCCTGGCGAGCGATAGCGAGCCAGTGTTGTATGGAGAAATCCGGCTTCGCTGGAGAAATTTTTGTATCGAAAAATGTACAAATTTAGCTTGCTGTCAAAAAATATATACAGGATATATGCTGGCTCGCTACCGCTCGCCAGGAAAATATTGACACCTGGATGGGGGTAAACATCTTAAAACAGTAGGCTAAATGGGGCCGAATGGATACAAGCCAAAGAGAGAGGGAGAGAAAGAGAAAAAAAGCGAGGTGGGCTCCCTTAACCAGTTCTGAGTCATATACAGTACATATAAAGTCCCTGTAACAAGGCCAGGGTTTTTTTTTTTTTTTTTTTTTTTTTTTTTTTAAAGGAGACAATGAACGGAGGAAGGAAAAATACAGATAAAACAAAAAGGTCCATGTGCCTAAAGGCATCCTTCATTCATAAAATGTTTGTAACAACTGGATTTAAACATTTGTAGATTGTAAGTTTGTGGAAAGCAATTCGAGGGAAGTGAATTCCAAAGAGTAGTAGCTCTGGGGATAAATGAATTCTGATATGCAGAAGTTCTGCATTGTGGAAGAGAAAGTGTAAATTCATGGGCGCTCTCAGCTGCCCTAGTTCTACGGGGAAAGATGTGGAGAGGCGGCACAATTGAAGCAAGTTCCTCGGAACAATTGCTGTGAAAATATCTGTAGAATAATGCAAGGGATGCAACGTTTCTTCGTATGGATAATGTAGGAAGGTCCTGTGTGATTGCAGGGTTATTGATTAATCTAATAGCTTTATTTTGAATTTTGTCCAACTGCCTCAATGCAACCACTCCACTTCCACCCCACAGAGGTGAACAGTAATCCATCTGAGAACGCACATGACTTTTATATATTACGGCCAACTGCTCGTCAGTGAAGAATTCTCGAACTCGGGTGTCAAACCGGAGCAATTTTTCTAAAGACTTGACTGAATATGAGAAGTAATACAAGAAAATTAATATGAAATATCATTGTTTTGGCCATGGTATCACTTCCAAAGACATGATATGAACTGTAGACCTAGAATGACGTGGGATCAGGTACTCCGGTCCGATCTCAAAACAAAGAACTTGACAACAGAGGCAGCCTGGAAAGTCACCACTTAGGATGTGAGACTGTAACTACCTTCTCTGTGGACAAAATGGTCTTTAAACTTGTATGTATGTATGTAGTATAGGCTATACCGGTATGTACAAAAATATATACTAAAGATAATGGACTCGGCTCTCGTTTACCATCCTGACGTTACAAGAAACCACCCTAGCCCTGTCAACCTAGGGAGTGTACAGTACGGCATCATAAACTGCATTATACAGTACACTCGGTCAAAAAAGTATCTGCACCCCTACCCTGATCATCTGGTGTGTACAGCTCGGTAGTATAGGTCATAGGTAGTAGTATAGATGGATATAGCTGCAGGTAGATATGCCAACTCTACCAAGCTGGGTAAGAGTTGTGTTATCGGGCGTACCACTACCGACATACAACATAAATCATCTATAAAAACTTAACCTAACTAATAAACCTAACCTAACCTAGTATTCTCATTACTACATGAATACTAGGTTAGGTTAGGTTAGGTTAATGTTTTAGAGAGGAATTATGCTGTATGTCGGTAGTGGTACGCCCGATAACACAACTCTTACCCTAAGCTGTACACACCAGATGATCAGCGTAGGGGTGCGATACTTTTTTGACCGAGTATACTGTACATGCAGGGGAAAGTGGCAAAAGCACCTCTTGGATTTGCATGTTACCATACCAGTCAGATCCGTAAGGCTCGTCTTGACAGCACAATATCTCTGTGGGACATATCCGTTATCAGTACAGTAAACTCCCTTTTATCCAAAATTCATATACAGTATAAAAAATTTCAGTTAACCAAAGTTTTTGCTATCCATATTTTTCACTAGTTTTCACTTACAGGTATTTAAGCCTCTCTGAGTGCTTAATTGCATCAACTTAAACCCCTCTGAAGTAGATATAACTTGAGTTAGATGATAATTTGAAGTTAAGACAACCTACTGTAGAAATAGTTATAAGTGCATTGAAAACAGTATGTTTGGCCATTTGTACAAATATTTAGCTCAATATAGAGGGACTCTCGTTTATCCGTAAAAATCGCTTATCCAAAATTTGTCAAAGGACTCATGATTTTTGGATAAAAGCGAGTTTACTGTACATTTGTTATTAACTCCTTCACCACCATGATGTAATTTTTATCATATTTTGGTTACCATTAGATGATTTTCTTCAGTTTATGATCTACCTCTAGGACTCAAAGGGTTAAATATGATCTCAATAAACCTTCTGAACAACATAGGTCCTCTTAGAACTACATAAAATCTTCCAATTTAAGCCAGAATCAAAGGTAAAAAGGCATCATGGTGCTGAAGGGGTTAAGGGGTTTAGGATGATGTTTATACTGTGGTTGATTACTTGATTATTCTTTCATTTCCATTTAATTTATATATTTTGTCTATGCATTTCATTAAATAAAATCATTGTACAATATAGTATATAGGATGTATGTGGAATGACAGAGACCAAATGGAAAGGTTCAGATGTGAGAGAATGGGAATGTGGAATGGGTGTGTGTGCTGGAGTGAGTGAAGGAACAGCGAGAGAAGGTGCATGTTTGTTTGTAAGTAGCAAATGGAAGGAATGTGTAAGAGAGTATGGGTCTGTGGGTTCAAGGATTGTGTGGGTGAGAATGAAAGTAGGAATACAAACGTGGGTGATTGTATGCGTGTATGCCCCGACAGGATATACTTGAAAGAAAGAAAGAGGAGTTCTGGATGAATGTGGAGGCGTGCCTGGAGAAGTTTGACAAGAACGAAAGAATATTTCTGATTGGGGATATGAATGGTAAGGTGGGTGATAGGAAAGTTGAGGGAGTGGTGGGAGGGTGGGGGGTACCATCAGAGGTGAATGGGAATGGTAGTGCACTTGTGGACGTATGTGTGGGGAGGAGGCTGTGGATAGCCAACACCTTCTTCCGACACAGAATGATCCACAGGTACACGTGGAAACGGATGTTGACGATGAAGGATAAGACAGTGGTGGAACGAAAGTCATTGATTGATTATGTATGTGTGGATGAACGAATGAAGAAATCTGTGATGGATGCTAGGGTGTATAGGGGTATTGGAGGGGGTCTGTCTGATCATTATGTAGTGGTAGCTAAGGTTAGGATACAAAAGAAGTGGGTGAGGAGAGCGGGAGGGAGGCGAGAGGAGGGTGGAATGGTGAGGAGGGTGGAGAGGTTGCAGGAGGAGGAAGTCAGGGAGGAGTACAGGAGAGCAGTGGAAAGACGACTAGGTGGGTTCGACCTGGAAGTTATGGAGGAAGTGGAGGAGATGAGCAAGGTGTTTAAGGATGAGATCTGTGCAGCATGTGAGGAGGTGTGTGGAGTGAGGAGAAGAGGGAGGGGAGTGAAAGGTACAGCATGGTGGACAGAAGAGGTAAGAATAGCTGTGGAAGAAAAAAAGAAAGCATATAGAGAGTGGTTGGGTAGTAGAGGGAATGAAGATTCCGAGAGACAGAAACGAGCGAGGTACGTGGAGAGTAAGAGGGTGGTGAAGAGAGTAGTGAAGGAAAGTAAGAGAAGAGTAGATGAGGAATTTGGAAGGAATCTGAGTGTAAAATGGAGGGAGAGTAAGAAACTGTTCTGGAAAGAAGTCAAGAAAGTTAGGGAAGGTAGCAAGGGAAACAGTAAGGGTGTGAAATATAAGAATGGGAGAATGCTAGCCGAGAAGCAAGAGAGAGTCGAAAGATGGAGGGAGTACTTCAGTGAGTTGCTAAATGAAAGGAATGAAGAGCCAGCAAACATAGCTGGATATGGTATGGGAGGGAGAAGAAGAGAAGTAGTGGAGGAGGAGGTGGGGATCAGGAGGTCAGAAGTGTGGGAAGCCATGAAAAGAGTGAAGTTGGGGAAAGCACCAGGAACAGATGGAGTGTGTGGGGAAATGTTGAGGTATGGTGGTGAGATAGTGATAGAATGGGTATGGAAAATGTTCAAACTAGCATGGGAGAAGGGGAGTGCACCCGATGACTGGAAGACTGGCATAATAGTCCCCCTATATAAGGGCAAAGGGGAAAGAGGAGTGTGTGGTAACCACCGAGGAATATGTCTTCTAAGCGTAGTAGGGAAGGTATACAGTAGGGTAGTGATTGAGAGAGTGAGAGTGAGAACGGAGAAATGGATAGGCGACGAGCAGGGAGGTTTTAGGAAGGGAAGAGGATGTGTAGATCAGATTTTTACCCTGAATTGTGTTGTGGAGAAGTATCTGGAGAAGAAACAAAAGGTGTATGTTGCCTTTATGGACTTGGAGAAGGCCTATGACAGAGTGGATAGAGAAGGTTTGTGGAAAGTACTTAGAATATACGGAGTAGAGGGCAAGTTGCTGAAAGCAGTGAAGAGCATGTATGAGGGTGCAAAGGCGGCAGTACGTGTGGAGAGTGAGCAGAGCGAGTTCTTTGACCTGAATGTTGGTTTGAAACAGGGGTGTGTGATGTCCCCGTGGTTATTTACTGTATATATGGATGGAGTTATGAAAGAAATACTATCAAGAGCAGTGGATGTTGGTGTATCGTTGAAAAGGGAGGGAATTGAGTGGAAGCTACCTATACTGCTGTTTGCGGATGATACAGTTCTGATGAGTGATAATGAATGGGAGTTGCAGGGTCTGGTAAATGAGTTTGGAACAGTGTGCGAAAAACGGAATTTGAAGGTAAATACGGGGAAGAGCAAGGTTATGGTCTTCGAAAGGGGTGAAGTCACAGCGTGTGAGGTGAAGCTGAACGGTCAGGCTATGGAGATCGTCAACTCTTTTAAGTATCTGGGCAGTGTGTTGAGTAAAGATGGGACTATGGATGAAGAGGTGCGGGAGAGGGTACAACAGGGGAAGAGGGTTGTAGGAATGCTAAAAGCAGTAACAAGAAATAGGGTGGTCAGTATGGAAGTGAAGAAGTCCTTGCATGACAGTGTGGTAATCCCGACACTGACTTACGGAAGCGAAGCATGGACGTTGGTTGAGAGACTCAGACCAAGAGTGAGAGCAGTGGAAATGAATTACTTAAGGAGTGCGTGCGGAGTTACATGGAGGGATAGACAGACTAATGAGGAAGTAAGAAGGAGGTGTGGTGTGGAGGTAGATGTGCTGGAAAGTGTGAAAAGGAACAACTTGAGATGGTTCGGCCATATGGAACGTATGGAAAGCGAGAGAATGACTAAGAGGGTGTACGAGAGCGAGGTGGAGGGACAGAGGGGGAGAGGTAGACCGAATATGAGGTGGAAGGATGGAGTGAGGAACTACATGAACGAAGGCGGTGCTGGTTGGGGGGAGGGGCGTCGACTGACTGGGGACAGAGGTGCATGGGGGCGGTTCGTTCGTGGCCACCCCTTCGGGGATCACGGCGTCAGGCAATAGATAGATAGATAGACAATATAGTATGTGTGACTTCATTTATATTTAACTACAGTATGTTATTCCCAAAATGTATTCCAATTCTTACCCACAGAAAATGGCGACCGGACCGACTCGCTTCAAGATGACCCACAGAAAATGGTGACCGGACCAACTCGCATCAAGATGGCCGCAGGACGAGGTCTGTGTTGGTGTCTTCATCTGCACTTCTGTCTTTGGATCTCCTGAAGTGAGTAGTCCCAGTGTTTAGGGTAGACTATAGTCTATTCGCTGTAAGTAGGCGAGAAATCATGAGCTCTAACCTCTGTAACTCAAAAATGACTAGAATAATCGAGCTATTATTTCTACCATTTATGAAGAGTCAGTCAAGGAATAGATGTGGAAGTTTACAACCAATTTGCTCTAACCCTTTTTGAGTTATAGAGGATAGAGGTCATGATTTCTTGCCTACTTCCAGCGAATAGACTATAGCCCATTGAGTACCAGTGATGTGTGATACAGTATATTGTATTCTAGCTATACAGTATTTAGACGATATCATGCAGCTTAGGAAGGATCTGTGGTACCGGTAGTTAAAAGGGTTGGTTGAGATAGTTTGAAGCCTTATTATTGCTAGAGGTCCTTCCTAGGCTGAATAAATTTGTCTAGTAGTTACCAGAATATACATACTGTACATACATACATAACATTTTAAGACGGAGTGCTCCACACATACGTGCAGTTTCAGTCTCTTGTCCTAATGGCGGCGTTCCAGCAACCCCGTTAACCCGTCGAGCCCCGGCTGATTATTAATAAATGTACACCCAGAACCCGGCCGGTGTTGAAAACTTTTTTTATTCCAGAAACAATAGCGAATGGGTTAGGAATGAAGGAAAAACCACGAAAAACCGATCAAAAAGCTCAAAAAATGGTCCTACAGAGCCCCCGAAAACGGATTTTACAAGAGTAAAAAATTGAAGGCAATTTCCCCCAAAAACCAGGTTATTGCGCGCTCACGCGCACGCACGTGGACTTTGAGAGTTTTCAACCATCGGCACGGTTGCATGGGATACGTACACAGTTCCCATACAAATCTGAGCCCTCTCGAGTGGCTACACCTGAGGTTACGGTCGGAGCAATTAGGGTGACTCGTCAGACGCGTCGCTGGGGCTGTGCGTTACATACATCGCCGACGCGCCAGACGCGTCGCTGGTGCTGGACGGGTTAAGGGCTGCCTCACTTGTCAAGTTTTGGATTTGAGATCAGCACAGATTGTCCGATCCCAGGTCTTCTTCGGTCCACCCCTTGGTGCAGCTCCTTCCACAATCACAGACTTGCACTTTTTCACCCAATTTTGTTCATCCATTCTCTCCACATGTCCATACCATCCCAGTCTACTTGTATGCATCACCTCGCTAATACTCTTTATACCTAAGCGTCTCCTCAGCTCAACATTGTTATTCTATCCTGTAACCTGGCCCCACACATCCATCTCACCATTCTCATCTCATTACGTTCCATTCTGTTGACATCCTCTACTTTAACGGCCCATGTTTCTGAGGCATACGTCATTGCACTTCTAACACATGAGGCATACACCTTTCCCTTCAGGGGGAGAGGCATTCTTTTCATGGTCAGAAATGGCAGCAGTTCTCGGAACTTCCCCCAGCCACATCTAATTCTAGCGACAGTGGCAGCCTCGGCCCCACCACCGGCGAGATAAAAGAGATGTCCCTGGTACTGTATGGGCTAGAGGAGGATCAGGGTGTCAAGCTGGAGCAATTTTGTTTGAAGACTTTGATAGTATGAGAAGGAATACAAGAAAATCAGCATGAAATAGCCTTGTTTTGACCATTTTATCACTTCCAAAGACAATATTTGAACTATAAACCATATCTTTATCCTTACATATACAATAACACAGACTAAAAACAATGGACTTGGTTTTCGTTTGACACCATGCGCAGGACATCAAACTGGAGCAATATTGTTTGAAGGCTTGAATGAATTAAAATGTAAAACTTGCAAACTAAACAAACCAAAATTGGGACAAGGACAATATAAAGTCAAATTAAATTATCAAAATCGCTATGTGGAAACAACGCTTACTAAAATGAAAATTATTAAATAAAAGAACACAATCCACCACATAGGGTGTACATCACTACATGAGCAAGTTAATCTGTTTCCCAAGCAAACCAATCGCACATATAACAACGCACTATCGTCACGTTAAAGGAAGTAGTCAAGTTTGGGAAGTCCGGGACGTTCTGGCAAATTTTACTAAACTCTGCATGAATAAAGAAACTACATGTTAAATGTCAAAATATTATTTAAAATCAAATTTGCAACATGACAAGACATTAACAATAGTAAAAAATACAAATATTGATAAGATATCTATACTATTACAAAATAATATATAAAATACAGTACAGCACTCACTAACGATAGTGCTATCGGGTAGGTACCTGTAAGCATAGCATGCCTCAAGTGAGAAGGATTGTAAGAAAATTAGCATAGAATAGCATTATTTTGGCAATTTTTAGCAATTCCAAACACGTAATTTTAACTATATACCAGTGCCAGATATTAAGAAAGAGATTCAATAATAATTTAAGTTTCTGATGGATAAAAAGTATGTTGGGCTTGCTTGTATGTATCTATAAGTGTACTACAACCACCACTTTAGCTGGGAATTCTGCTAAATATCGATGTCTACAGCTCCAACTTCCTTATAGAACGAAACTCGCAAGTGGTCAATTGTACTATTCCATTACCTGACAATTCAACGTTGCTTCACACTCTATGACTTTATTCCTCTCAAACCAAAGCAGAGTCCATTATTGTTAGTCTCTAGTACGGTACAGTATATGTAAAGATAAATTTATGGTTTACAGTAAACCCTCGTTATTTCGGACTAATTGGGGGATACCCAGTCCGTAGTGTCCGATTTTCCGAGATGTCCGAACTCTGGCTTGTGTCCGATCTGAAAGAGGACAAAATCCGACCTAAAAGAGGAAAAATCCGATGCAACCATGAAAACGGAGACAACGTAAAAAATGCGACCTCGAGAGGGAAGTCCGCATCAACATAGAAAATGGAGACTACCCTATTCATACCCTAGATTTCAATATATTTTTAATATTTTAATACAATAGCACATACAGTACAGTACAGTAGTTTATATGGAACAATAAGTATTGTACAGTACATTATAGTGCTGCACTGTAATGTACTGTACACTGACACTCACCTCTTCATTGAAAATAGGTCCATTCACTGTCCTTCTCCACCTCACTGTCCTTCTCCACCTCACTCTCCTTGACCACCTCACTATCCTTCTCACTCCCCTTCTCCATCTCACTGTCCTTCTCCATCTCACTCCCCTTCTCCACCTCACTCCCCTTCGCCATATCACTGTCCTTCTCCACCTCACACCCCTTCTCCATATCACTGTCCTTCTCCACCTCACTGTCCTTCTCCACCTCACTGTCCTTCTCCACCTCACTCTCCTTGACCACCTCACTCTCCTTGACCACCTCACTCCCCTTGACCACCTCACTCCCCTTCTCCATCTCAAGTGATATCGAGGTCACCTTACGCTTAAGCTTCTCTTTGGGAGGCATGATAACGGGAAAATGCACGGAGGAGATGTGTAACACAATAGATTCTAGTGCGTACTGACGCGTGTCGGTCCAAACGGGTGACTCTGGGTCCCGGAATCAAAATTACGTATCCCCGTTTTGACGGACATTCACCCTTATTTTCCGGGGACGGGAGCGCATCATCCAACACTTTCGAGACTGTCGGACACATCTCGGGAACATACAAGATATCAGACGACGTACATTGGACGGTTATGACAGACATTTGCCCTTATTTTTCCGAAAACTGAGAGAATCTTCCGACACTGTTAGAGACTGTCAGAACAATGACGGAAATGTCCGGCAACTGGGAGGACGGATCCGAGAGGCCGTTGCCGATCCGGCAAGTACGGGTTTCCAACATTTAGAGGTCCGACGTATTGAGGGTTTACTGTATAGTTCAAAATTTGTCTTTGGGAACGATAAATTGGCCAAGACAATAATATTTCATGTTAATTTTCTTGTATTCCTTCACACATTCATTCAAGTCTTCAAACAACATTACAGTACTCTGGTTGGACACCCGTCTCTCAAAGACCTTACTCGTACCACATTAACTTTCAACTTCCATTACTCATGCGCAGTACTGTACTAAATATACTGTATTTATAAAGCTATGCAACTCCCACTCATCATCAATCAATATAGCTTTATCATTAGCAAACAGCAGCACAGGCAATTTCCACTCATTCCCTTCCCTTACCAAGGGTAATCCAACATCCACTGCTCTTACTTGTACTGTATTTCATTCATGACTCCATCCATACTGTATATATATTGAACAACCATGGGTACAATCGGGGGTATTAAGTGTTGTCATAGATTCCAGTGGTTTTCACTCAAAAAGTGTTATTGGTATCTTTATAGTTACCGGTACTGGGAAAAGTGCTTATCTCTCAGAGTATTAGTCAGTGTCCGAAACTTTGTGAAATATTTGACAACACTAATTAACCTCGACCGTACATCACACTTTCTGTTTTAACCCAAGTTTCAGATTAAAAATCTTGCTCTTTTCATCTTGTACACGCATCAAGGCACTTGCACCCTCATATTTTCAGTGTTTTCCATGGACCTCTATTTATCTACTCTGTCATAGGCTTTCTCCAAGTCCAAGAAGGCAGCATACAACTTCCCTCCCTTCTCCAGATACTTCACAACACACTGTAAGGACATAATTATGATCTACACATCCTCTTCCCTTCCTAAATTCACCCTATTCCTCACCTACCCATTGCTCTGTTATCACTATCAATCACTCAGTCACTATCCCTACTATCCTAAAGGGACATATCCCCCTGTGGTTACCTCACATTCCTCTCTCCCCTTTCCTCTTATGCAGGGGGACTATTGTACAATTGCACTAATAAGTGATGTCTCGGCACCAATTATGTGTTGATCAATAATTGGTATCAGCAATATCTAAGCTTCATTTCTTCATATCGAGTGAAATATATAAACATGTTCCTACACTTACCCACCCTATTCAACATCTGACAGACATTAATACAGCACAGAGCAAGCCAAACGTAATGACAGCTGGGACATGACTTATTAGCGCGACTGTACAGCACTACCTGATTTCCAGTCTTATGGCACGTTCTTCCATGCTATTTTTTTTTTTTTTTTTTTTTTTTTTTTTTTTAAGTGTACAGTATGAAGGACACAAAAGAAAAAGCTGCCTGTAACAAGTGTTTCCCCCAAAGTTGAAAGAGTACACTTTCTCATCCATTTAAGGGGATATGGTCTGTTTTTCTGGTCACCCTTCTTCCTCATGCTTACCCCCAATAGTTTTCAGATTTTATGACGTTCGGCCCATTAGTTTGGCGATTTTAATACCTTTTTCCCTATTTCGTTATCAATTTTAAGACTTTTCGTGCCATATTGGTGTCGATGTTTTCCTGGCGAGCGATAGCGAGCCTGTAATCTTAACCCACTGAACTCCAGCGACGACAATGTGTCGTCGGCAATGTATGTAACGCTAAACCCCAGCGACGACAACGTGTCGTCACTGGTACTCCGGTCCCAATTACTCCGGTCCTATGGCACCTAGAGGGCTCAGATTTGTATGGGAACTGTGTAAGTATCCCACGCAACCTTGGCGATGGTTGAAAACTCTCGAAGTCCAACCGCGTGCGCGTGAGCACGTAAAAACATGGTTTTTGGGTGTTTTTGCCTTAAATTTTTTACTCTATTAAAATCCGTTTTCGGGGGCTCCGTAGAACCAATGTTTGACCTTTTTGATAGTTTTTTTTTTTTTTTTCCTTCATTCCTAACCCATTCGCTATTGTTTCTGGAAAAACAAAAAAAATCAAATCCTGCCGGTCCCTGGTGGTACATTTATTTATAACTAGCTGGGGCTCAGTGGGTTAAGAGTAACCGGCCTTTGGCCGGGACATTTTTCTACCGAAAAATGTACAAATTAATCTAGAAGGGGGATCTGATGGATGTTTTTTTAAGTTTGATGGAGGTCCAGGGAGGAAACTAAAAAATAAAAAATAAATACATGAAAAAATCTACCAAAAAGTGAACCGTCCCCCCTTAACCCGTACTGTACCGTAGGATACAGTAATAAAAGTCCCCAGCAGTCCCAGGCAATGTGGCCAAAATGACAGGAGAGACCACCTTTTCACCTCAAGAGATGAGGAAAGGATGTATCTATCACCACTTTATTTATTTTTTAGAAGACTTAACCCGGTGAGACCCAGCGTCGCACGTGTTGCGTCGGCAGTGTTTGATCACCAACTCCCAGCGACGCATCACGTGCGTCCGACATATAAAAAACACTTACGTGGCTCGTAAGGTAGGAAATGGCGGGAGAATAGGAGGGGGAGGTACCGTAGTGTGTGTGGGAGCCGGGCCAGTAGGTGTGAGCGGGCCGAGACAGCCGCGCGGCTGGTGGTGGTGGGCTTAGTGGGGATAGTTTACACCCCTAGTTCACCGCCACTTTGAACCTTCATTACTCCGGTCGTATGGGAGCTAGAGGCTTGAGATTTATGTGAGATACTCCTTAGGATGTATGCCGTACAATGCCATACTCAGTTTTTACCCTAGTGCTCCCGGGCGGGTGGTCATGCGGGGGAAACGAACTATTGAAACCGCCCCCCAAATGACCGAAATGATTTTTTTTAAATTTTTGTCTTCATTTCTCACCATTCTCTTCCATTTTGGCTCAACAAAATCACCTCTGACATTTTTTTTGGGGGGGGGCCCCAAAAAAAATGTCAGAGGTGATTTTTTTTTTTTTTTTTTTCATTTCTCATCCTTGTCTTCCATTTTAGCAAACAAAAAAAATAAGTGAAAATGGCTTGGGACTGGGGTGAACAAAATATTATAACTAGCCGGGGCTCAACGGGTTAAAAAAAAATAAAAAAAAAAAAAAAAAAAAAAAAAAAAAATTAGCTTTGTACAGGCAGTTACAAGACAAGTAAATTACTGACGGATATATACGTCGCTGGGACTGGGGAGTGACATTTTTTTACTGGACGTGTATATATACGGCGCTGGGACTGTATGGGTTAATCACTACCTCACCTCCATACTGTACTTCATCTCACCACACACTCCATCTATCCCTGATGTTTTACCCATCTTCACCCTCTGCAGAGCTTCACACATTTCAGACCTGCACTGCTTCTCTTTTTTGTCCTCCCATTCCCCATTCCATTATGTCTGTAGTGTTTTCATTCTCTACTTATATAATTCATTCCAATTTTAGAACCAATTGACCACTTGCGAGTTTCAGGCTATAAGGAAGTTGGAGCTGTAGACATTGACATTAAGCAGAATTACCAGTTACAATACAGTCAAAGAACATTTATATAATTCAACATATTTTTTATCCAACAGAAAACTGGCATAACTCTTGTATTTTTGCTAAGTTTCGGTGTTTACGGCTCCAACTTCCTTATAGCCTGAAACTTGCAAGTGGTCTATTGTCTCGGTTATACAGCCTGACACCAGACCAGGCAGTAAAGGTTGTCAAAGAATTACCCGGCTGGCAGGGTAGTGTTGTTGTGGGGAGCTGCCCGGGTACCCGCCCGGGCCGGGGGTTTTAATGTAAAAAGCGAGCGGGTTTATTCAGTTTTTCAATTAATTTTGTCCTTTTATGTTCTGTTCTTCATTTTCAAAGGTTTTGAATAATAAATTAAGGCAGTTTAATCAATATTTAACTGATTTAATGACCATTTTCTCTAATGTTCTATACATTATGTACATACATACAAGTTTAAAGACTGTCATTTTGTCCACAGAGAATGTGGTTACAGTCTCACGTCCTAAATGGCGGCTCTCCAGGCGGCCCTGTCAAAGGCTGCCCCTGTTGTCAAGTTCTATATTTTGAGATCGGACCGGAGTACCCGATCCCACGTCATTCTAGGTCCACCTCTATGCGCAGGTCCCCCCACTTTCACAGTCCGGCATTTCCTCTCCCAGTTCTGATCATCCATTCTCTCCACGTGTCCAAACCAACCAAGTCGGCTCGTGCGTATCACTTCACTGTCACTCCTAATGCCCAGACGCCGCCTTAATTCCTTGCTCGATACCCCGTCCCTGAGATTAACCTCACATATCCATCTCGCCATTCTCTTCTCATTCCGTTCCATTCTATTAATATCCTCCGCTTTAACCGGTCACGTCTCTGAGGCTTAGGTCATCGCGCTCCTAACACATGATGTACAGTATACACCTTCCCTTTAAGGTGGGGTAGGAGCCTTCTCATGGTCAGGAGTTGCAACAGCTCTCTAATGTTCTATGCCTTTAAATCAAAAGAATACTATACTATACTGTACTATTACTTGTTGTTGAGACCTGTTACAAAACATAAAATACTAATACTAATAATAATAAACAAAAACATGCTGAGGAAAACAAAACTAGTATTAACCCGTCCAATCCCAGCGACGGCTATAGCCGTCAGTAGATAAATAACTCCCCAGTCCCAGCGACGGTTATAGCCGTCAGTAATGTACTTGTCTTGTAACTGCCTGTACAAGGCTTTTTTTTTTTTTTTTTTTTTTTTTTTTTTTTTTTTTTACTGTATCCTACGGTACTCAACGGGTTAAATATTAATTTTAGTTTAACAAGTTCCATCATATTTGGCTGTACTGTATTCTGTTTTCTTCAACTTCAACAGGTTGTAGCATGTAGAAATGTAAGGTCCTTTTTCATTATTCGGGTACGACGCTGTTAAAAGTGCTATAGATAAAATGAAGTCCGGGAAAGCCACTGGGAGCTCCAGCATTGTCGCTGAGATGCTAAAAGCAGCTGGAGATATTGGGGTAAAATTGGTCACAGAGCTGATTAATGCTATAATAAAGGAGGACAACATTCCTGATGCATGACAGAAAAGTGAGACAGTAAATATATACAAAGGCAAGCGTGACTCCTTAGACAGGAAATTATAGAGGTCTGAAAATGCTTGACCAAGTCATGAAAGTCAGCGAAAGGGTTTTTGAATGCATGATCAGGGAAAGTGTTGCTATCAGCGACATGCTGTTTGGATTTATGCCGGGACGTGGCACAACTGATGCTATCTTCCATTCTTAGGCAACTGCAAGAGAGGTTCTTAGAGAAAAAACAGAGAGTTATACCTTTTTTTTGTAGATCTGGAGAAGGCCTTTGACTGGGTGCCAAGGGAAGTAATGCAGTGGGCTATGAGAAAACTTGGAGTAGAAGAGTGGCTATTATGTGTGATAATGAGAATGTATGAGGGGTCACAGGCAGCAGTTAGAGGGAACAGTTCCCAGTGAAAGTTGGAGTTTACTAAGGTTCAGTGCTGAGCCCATTATGGTTTGTTTTGTCCCTGGAGGCTCTGTCAAGGGACTTTGGGACAGTACTCCCATGTACAAAAAAAATAAAAGAATAAATAAAAAATAAAATAAAATAAAATAGAGGAAAATAAAATAAAAAATAGGATAAGTGGGGATTGGGCCTGAGCATATAGATAGACTCCCATGGGAGTTGTTATATACAGTTCTTATTGCAGATAGTGCGCAGGAAGCCGAGGCAAAGTTCAAAAGATGGAGGGAGGGTATGGCAAACAAGGGTCTAAGAGTTAACATAGATAAAACTAAGGTCATGATTAGGGGAGTAGGGCGCGGAACTATGGAAAGAAGCAGTGACTTTCCATGCGCAGTATGTGGGAAGGAACTCAATTTAATGTTGCGTCTGTAGTGACTGGGTACACAAGAGATACAGTGGAGCTAGAGTACCTTTGACAAGAATCATAGGCTTTGGATGTGCCGTGTGCAAGGGAGAACTTGTGTTGATTTCGACAGTGTAACGCTGGAGTGTGTTAATAAATTCTTCTATTTGGGTGATACTGTTTCCATCGGAGATGGCGCTGAAGCTGGCTCCATTGCTAGAGTCAGAAGTGGCTTGGGGAAGTTTAGATAGCTGTTGCCACTCCTGATCATGAGAGGGCTCCCACTTCACCTTAAAGGGAAGGTGTATACCTCGTGTATTAGGAGTGCGATGACTTATTAAGTAACACCCCGTTCTCAACATTAATAATTGATTACAAACCACAATGCACTTAAATAAACTAATGAAAGCATATGGTCCTCCTGGTATTCAAACTCGGGACACCACACCCAGAACATGCCTTGGAGACATGGCCGGTTAAAGCAGAGGATATTAATAGAATGGATTCAATGGAACGGAATTAAAAGAGAATGGCGTGATGAATATGTGGGGTTAACCTCAAGGACGGGGTATCGAGCGAGGAATTAAGAAGGCATCTGGGCATTAGGAGTGTCAGTGAAGTTGTTGTTGTTGTTGTTGTTTTTCCCCAAGCTGCCTGGCCGAACAGCCCCAAGGCCTCGAGCAAGGCCAAGGCCATAACCGAGCGCCCCCACAGAACCCTCCCTGCCGACCACAATAAAGCCTGGGTGACCGAAGCCACTCCATGGCGGGGAGCTGAGGAGGGCGACAGAAACGCCCAGGAAACCTAAGCCCCACCCAGGGCCCTGTGCCCCTCAGCAATTATGAAGAGAAAGCTGATTTTTTTTTTTTTTTTTTTTTCCTTTGTCAGTGAAGTTATATGCACGAGCCGACTTGGTTGGTTTGGACACGTGGAGAGAATGGATGATCAGAACTGGGTGAAGAAATGCCGAACTGTGAACGTGGGGGGAGCTGCGTGTAGGGGAAGACCTAGAATGACGTGGGATCGGGTACTCCGGTCTGATATCAATATAAAGAACTTGACAACAGAGGCAGCCCTTGACAGGGCCGCCTGGAAAGCCGCCATTTAGGACGCGAGACTGTAACCACATTCTCTGTGGACAAAACAGTCTTTAAACTTGTACAGTCCATCCTCCTATAACGCGAGTTTAGGGGCGGCACAGCCCGTCGTGTTATAGGAATTCGCATTGTAGGAATAACACTCTAAATGTAGATTATTCTATATGGGACTGGGCCCCCCAATTTTGCCCCTTTTTCCGTATAGTTTAGCTTAATAAACACCTATATTACCTACCAAATAACATTAAACCAATAACAAATATTAAAAGACATCACTTACCTTAAAACTAATGAAGAAAAAGATGATTGTAAGGGGTGGGGGGGCTCCGAGGCAAACCCCCAAGGCAGGGCGAGATTAGCTAGGGTGCCCCGTCCCCAGCCCCGTCAACCGCATCATCATCCAGGTAGGCACGGAGACGTCCACTCCTCTGCAACAATCCAGCATCTTGCATGAATCCATCAAATTCGTCATCATCCATTGTGTCAGAGGTGGACGGCTGAGGGTTGACTGAGGTGGACGCCTGAGGATCGTCAGTGGTAGAGGAAGGCTGGGGAGCTGTTTGTTGTGACGGCAGGAATTTGGTGATCATTGTCTGCCTTCATTGGTTAAACTCTGCCATGCTGCGGTCGCTGTAATAAGCGAACAGCCTATCGATGCCAAAGAGAATTTCATGTGTTCTAAGAGGGCATGATTCACAAGTCTTGAATTCTTCCTTCAACGCATCAACAGCTGAAAGAATAAGGCTAGCTGGCAAATCAGACATGACTGGTGGGGGAGGTGATGGCTGGACTATTGCTTCGTGTTCAATGTCTTCTGCATCTACCTGTTGAATTAAGTCGATGGCTGAAGCTTCGTTACCTGCCCTGTTAAACTCACAAATTTCCTCCACCGTTACCTCACCAAATCCAGCGACATTCCTAGCTGCAATGACTGCCGGAGCCTCGGCTGTCTGCACACTCTGCCTTTCTTTGTCGGCCTTGGGATTACACAGGTGTGGTGTCAGCTGTCTCCAGGCATGGTTGATTGTGGCTTTAGAAATCTGGTCCCAACTGATGATGAGGAAATCTATAGCATTCTTTACTGTGAATGCTTTCCAGAAACTTGTGACGGACATCTTCTGGGTGGCTTCGTCCCCTTGAAGGTCAGGTAATTCAGGTGATGCAGGTGGAACTTCATCTATGTCCAAGTCAGGGTCGATTTCCATCGCTGCCACTTCCTCATTGGTTTCTGTTTTTTCCCTTAGATAATCGTACAGGTGTGTCTGGTAGAAAAGCTTCAGGGTTGAAATGATCTCTTGTTCTAGTGGCTGAACTAAGGATGTTGTTTTTGGAGGCAGGAAGACAATATTGCATTGAGAGTGGAGATTTTGCAGGTAGGCAGGATGGCAGGGGGCATTATCCATCAGCAAAAGCATCTTGAAATCCAGTCCTAATTCCCGCTGCTTGGCTTTGGCATCAGGAATGCAATGTTGAAGTAACCAGTCGCTCATAATGGATGAAGTCACCCAAGCTTTACTGGAATTGTACCAGTAGACTCCACTGTCATTCATGTTCCTCAAGTTTCGGTAGCATCGGGGGTGTGCAGCAGTATGGACGACCACAGGTTTCATTTTGTGTATCCCAGAAAGGTTGCAAGTCAACATAACAGTGAATCGGGTCTTGTCAGCTTTCCGGCCCCGTGCCTGCTTACACTTTTTATGTAGGTGGACTTTGGCATGGTTTTGTAGACTAGGCCAGTTTCATGCACATTGTAAATTTGATCCTTGGTGTAATTCCCTTCTTCAATGATCCCCTTCAACTCCTTTGGATATTCCTTAGCGGCCACCTAGTCTGCCGATGCTCTCTCCCCAGCTAATTTTATATTCTTTAAGTCCTTGCGCCGTAGACATTTCTGCATCCATCCGTTACTTGTTTTAAATGCTTGATAATTTTCTTGGTTGAGTCGCTTGCAGGCTATGGCGTATAATAGCCTAGCTTGCGATTTCAGGTAACGGGCATCAAGGGGTATGCCTTCCTTTTGTTTTCGATCTATGAACACTGTGAGGTATCGTTCCATTGTGTCATCGCTTGATTACCGGTCCTGCTGCGGCCATCTAACTCTGTCACACCATAGCTCTTGATGGAGGCCTGCATTTTGGCTCTATTTGACCAAACAGTCCTGACAGTTGATTCAGATGAACCCAGGTCCCGGCCTATAGCCGAGTTTCCTTCACCTTTCTCCTTCCTCTCTATGATTTCTTTTTGATTCGATGACTGATAAAGTTCCTGGGAGCCATGGTGGTTGATGGGGCACTGAGAATGCGGCTTAACACCCACAAAGCGTCACTCTACAACACGAGACGTGCTGCTACAAAGCGAGACAAACTCAGACAATGGCTGGCAGCCTGGCGAGTGGCGTCCCGGCGCAGAACTCTCTGTCGTCACACTGCGCATCGACGTCATTCGCGCTGTGGATGGGGGGTTGGGGGGGGGGGGGGGGGGGGGGGTCGTGCAGTAAGAGGAGGCCCTGGATTTGAAACACTTTGTAAGTCCATTTCGCGTTATATGTGTTCGGATCGTTTTAGAAGAGGTTTAGGTAATTCTGGACCCCCCCCCCCTCATGTTAAAGGAGGATCGTGTTGTAGGAACACCCGTTATAGGAGGATGGATGGTATTTATGTACAAGTATGTACTGTATATACTGTATGTGACACTACAGTCTTGTATACAACACAGTTGGCCTAATACTATACCCTGTTCCAAATAGGTAGGCCAGAAATCTTGAACTCTAACCTTTGTAACTTTAAATAGGCTAGAGCAAATAGGTTGTACATTTTCCCACCTATTCCCTGTCTCACCCTTCCCAAATGGTAGAAATATTTGCATGTTTACTCAACTAGTTTGGAAGTAATATAGGTTAATGGTCTAGAGTTTTGGCTTACTTACTTGGAATAGGGTATAGTATATATAGTACCGTAATATAGTTTCATTATAATATTATAGTTTTTTTTATTGATACAGTACTACTGTATATGCTTACTTGCTTATGGTAGTCCATCGTAGTCCGATGATGACGTTCCCTTCCTGCATTCATCTGTTGTGAGTTCTACGATGACTGTAGAGTCCTATCCGTGATGCACATATCCTGCCACAGTCTGGGCACTGGTAGTCCGGGTTAGGAGGTGCTGGTTGTTCCCGGCGTGCATGTCTCCGGGCCCTCTTCTCCTGCTGGTGGTGTTTCCTCTGACGTTCCAGTTCCTTCGCTTCTTGCTGGCAGTGTGAGCGCCATAGTGGTCTATCTGATGCTAAGTTTTCAAGTGCAGTTGGTTGTATATTGCACCTTTTTAGTATTTTCTTTATACTGTCTTTGTATCTTAATGGTTCAGGAAAAGGGAAAAATTGACAAAAGCAGGAAGAGAAAACCTGCGCATAGAAGAGTTTAGAGTACCGAGGGAGGTGCGCAGTTCCAACTTCACTATCTTGGTACTGAACAGGGGTTACTGTATATACAGTACTACTGTATAATGGTATAGTTTCCTCCCAAAACATCTATCAAGCTTTATAAAATGCCCCCAAGACCCCTGTTTGCGATATATTTGTACATTTTACAGGCTTGCTATCGCCCGCCAGGACAAAATTAGGGCACAATTAGTCTTGCAATCACCACTATAATGGGAGGGAGAAGGGGGTCCAGAAAAAACAAGCCTCCCCTTATAGAAATGTCGCCAATATCCTGATCCTACTGTAGTAGTAGTAGTCATTCCCTACGCTGCCTGGCCGTACTACCCTGAGCTCTTAACACTATTTGGTGCAACGTCTTGGGGGTTATTTTGGTACAGTATTTTGTTTCATTATTGTTGAGGTTTTAATTGTTTTAGCCATTTTTGAACAATGTGTTTTTAGTTTACCCCCAAGACTTAGAAACACACCTCTCCAGACCCCCTTCAAACTAAAAAACGTCCCCCAGACCCCATTCAAGCTAAATAAGTACGTTTTTCGGTAGAAAAATGTCCAGGCCGAAGGCTGGTTTCTCCCAAATTGCAGGCTCGCTCTCGCTCACCCAGGAAAAATCGACACCTTATTGGGTTGAAGCATCTTATAATCGCCAAACTAATGAGGTGAAACTTCTTAAAATCTACAAACTAATGGAGTAAAACAGGGAGGATCGTAATTGGCCCGCCCTGCACCTAATAGAGTTAAGAAGGCCACGGCCGAGACCGGGTTTTCCCACAAAGTTCTCAAGGAGTGTGTGTTGTGTTGTTGGCGTAAGTGTTTGTGAGTTATGCAGTCTTCCATAATGTGTTTGATAGTGTGCAGTGTTGTGTTACAACCCGAATGGGTGTCCTGGACGGAATCATCCAGCCTCTTCTGATAACTCGGAAGGGCTGGATGGTGCCCACATCGCAGCCTAGCCAGGTGGACACTGTCCTCATGAGAAAGGAGGGTTTCTGAGGGATGGACTTCAGGGGGCCGTGCATGTAGCTGAGTGTTATCTTTGAGTGACTGGATGGATCAGTGGGTGATTTTAGTATGGATGTGCTTCTGGAGGCTGGCTTAGGGTGAGCAAGGGGGGAGTGAAGACAGTGTTTGTGTATGATAACAAGTGCTAGGTGTTGTTTTGATGTTTCTTGGTGTGTGTGGATGTTCTGCCATGTAGTGTAGTGGGTGGTGTTGGCTTGTGGAGGCTGCGGCGAGAAATTGCATGCCTCATATCAAGATGACCCTTGATTTTGATGACTTTGGTTTCCTGGTGTAGGTGGTCTGTAGGTGTGGTAGCTGTGCAGCCAGTGATTATTGTGAGCGCTTTGTTTTGTATGGTCTGTAGGGTGTTGTGATGTGTTTCAAAGAAGTTACAGACCCAAGCAGGGCTATCATATTCCATCACTGAACGTATATATTGTTTGTATACTGTGGTGGTAGTTTCTTTGTTGTGTCCACATGTTGTGTGGGCAAGTGACTTGAGGGTATTCAGTCTTGGGTGTCATCAGTTTGTTGTTGTTGTTTGTACTATGTTGTTTAAATGACTGATGTATCGCATGTTACACCAAGGATTTTGTGTGTGCTTGTGTTATAGGGATGTTGTTTAATCCTTTCATTGCGGGACGCATTCAGGAACGTTCTGGCAATTTAAAGCAATTTACAGGCCCTTAACCCTTCCTACCCGGGCTGCCTTAGGTAAGGACAGCACGAAAGAAGGGCCGCTACCCGGTATGCCTTATCTAAGGCATGAGCTTAATAGCCTAATTAAGCTTGGTCCGAACGCCGTGCGTACGACGTATGTCAACAAACCCAAGCGTTCGTCACTGCACCTCCGAAAACAAGAAGGAGAAGACTCCTCAATGTTATTGTTCTGACGTCATGACGAAATTAGTGTCTAAAAAGCCCCCATATTGGCAACATCTCTGCAATATTGGCTCCACTGAAATCGTCATCACAACTGAACCAGTTGACTTACAGAGCTCTACTCAATGCCAAAATACAGATTGAAAACCGCACTACGATTATAGATAAGTGGGAAAGTTCTAGCAGTGAAAATAAATATAAATACGGTAGCCTAGGCCTAGACGTTTTTCGGCCATATCGCCCGGGTAGGGGCGACCGTCATTAGCTAAGACAGCCCGGGGAGGAAGGGTTAAAGCCTGTGGAGACAAGTGCGAGTGAGCGGGAGCGCGACAGGCCCCCGTCCGCTCTCCAGCCTGGCGGCTGGTGCACTGAGGGGTGAGAAACATATCTCGCGAGATCCATGCAGCGTTGCCAAAGGCAAATGTATCGCGACATTGCTCATTATTTGCGAATATTTACCGATGTCTATGGTAGCGCTTCGGATGAACCGCGCGCGCTACGAAGCTCGTTCTGGTGTCATTTTGAAGCTATTTTCTTCTAGTTTTGGCTAAATACTTTAATTTCATTCAGACACTTGCTTAATCATTCAGGAGTGCCTGAATGTGCCCAGATATAGCGGAAATATGCCCGCAGCGCAAGTGTTAAGTGCTTTATAACTTGGCTTTAAAGATTCAGAGATTACAGAAAACCCCTGCTAACTCAGACTAATTGGGGGGAGACCACTTCCGAGATGCCCGATTTTCCGAGTTGTCCGAGATCCGACTTATGTCCGACTTAAGAGAGGGAAAATTCCGAATTAGAAGAGGAAAGTCCGCGTCAGAGAAAATTGAGATAATTTTTTTTTTTTACATGTGAAATTCATCATATTAATGACAAATACGAACCTTATTATGTTTTCAGGGACAGTACAGTACATAGTAATTAATATTAACACAATAATTAAAAGGCACAGGCTTCAATTCATCCTAAAATCACTTAAAACCGAGTGAGAAAACATTGTAAACCGGACACAAATCCCGTCCAACTTGGAAATTTCCGAGATATACAGGGACATTTCCGAGAGGCCTATGCCATTCCGAGAAGTGCGGGGTTCCGAGTATAAAGAGTCCGAGTTAGCGGGGGTTTACTGTAATATGGGTTTAACCTTCTTATTGATAGCAACTGTACAATCAGGGTTTACAAGTTTATTGATTATTATTATTTTCCGCAGGTATTTGATCATGCCGTCAACAAAGAGGACCACAGCCGCTCCAACAGCATCCGATTCATGAAGTTGGGCAGCTCAGACGTTACTGATCGAGGCACATACTGTACGTCAGAAAGAAGGTTCGATTTGACTTGATTTGATATATTTTATGTAATTATATTTGATTAGGTTAGATTAAATATATTGTACTGTGTTGGTGGTGTATATAATAGTTTAAATGCTTATGTTCTGGGTGTGGTGTCCCGAGTTCAAATCCTGGGAGGATCATATGCTTTCATTAGTTTATTCTAGTGCATTGGGGTTTGTAATGGACGATTAATGTTAAGAACGGGGTGTTCCTTAAGTTTTATATGGTATTTTCCGATTTATCGCGAACCGTGTCATATCAGATGAAGGTATTGAGGGATAAGCCTTTACACCTCATATCTACTGTACATTCTACTTTTCCTATTTTTCTGAAGAGTGTAGAGAGGGGAGAAGGGGTGTTGGAGAAAGAGGAAGTTGTTGGATTTTATTTTATTTTTTTTCTATGGGAGTGAGGGAGGCAAATGGCAGAACTGCCTATAGCCTCCCCCAAAGTTGAAAGAGTGACAGGGCCAAAATCAAGGGACGTTAGAGCCAAAATGCCTGGACACACAGAGTTTGAAGCAATTTAAGTCATAGGAAGAGGGAAAGACTGATTCTGGGAGAGAGTTCCAGAGCTCAGCTGTTGAATAGAAGAAAGACAGAGTATTGTTTCACTCTTGGGTTGGAGAGTTGCACAGAGTAGGGGTGGGATTGAGTTGCAAGATGGGTACCACGTGCCCTACGTAAAGGAGGTGGTATACACTGGGAAAGCTCTGAGGAACACTGATTATTATAGTAGCGATAGAATAGCGAGAGAGATGCAACATTGCGGCGGAGAGAGAGAGATTGCAGAGAGTTGGTGAGTGGACGGGAGTTAATGATACGAAAGGCCTTCCTTTCAATTTTGTCTAGGAGAGCGGTGTGAGAGGAACCTCCCCACACATGTGAACAATACTCAATACAAAGACGCACTATGCCCCTGTACAGAGCAAGAAGCTGTGCAGGGGTAAAGAACCCCCTAAGGCGGTTGAGCACACCCAGCTTCTGGGAGGCTGCCTTAGCAAGGCTGGTAATATGGTCCTTCCAACTGAGAGCAGAAGAAAAAGAGACACCAAGAATATTGAGAGAAGATGAAGGATTGATTTTTGTATTGTTGAAGAATAAGGGATAGTCCGCAGGGAGTTCCTGACGGGTAGATAGATGGAGAAATTGGGTTTTGGAAGCATTAAAGGTAACAAGGTTATCTCTGCCCCAATTGGAGATAGTAGTTAGATCAGAATTTAAGTGTTCTATGGCTTCATTCCGTTTGTCGTTGAGGAATTGCTGGCTTGGGCATTCTGAAAAACTAATGGAGTAGTGTAAGGTTGAGTCGTCTGCGTATGAATGGATGGGAGTTGAGATACAGTTGAGAAGGTAATTTATAAAAATTAGAAAGAGAATAGGAGATAGGACAGAGCTCTGAGGGACACCGGAGTTTATAGGGTGAGGAAGTGAGCGATGGCCATCCACAACCGCAGCTATGGAACGGCCGGAGAGGAAATTAGAGACAAAGGCACAGATGGAGGGATAGAAACCGAAGGAGGGTAGTTTAGAAATTAAAGATTTGTGCCAGACTCTATCGAAGGCTTTCGATATGTCTAGTGCAATAGAAAAAGTCTCACCGAAGTTCCGAAAGGAGGATGACCAAGACTTAGTAAGATATGAAAGAAGATCACCAGTAGAGCGACCCTTAACCCGGCAAGTGCTGGAAGACTCTTAAGAGTTTCCCCGGGCGACTGCGGGAAGACTCTTAAGATCCTGGGCCTAAAAAAAAATCCATTTAAAACGCCCCCCAATTTTTTTTTTTTTTTTTTTTCCCCCCTGGGCCATGCCAAATATCACTCCTCCACATCCCCTCCTTCCCCACTTTCCTCCCCTCCTTCAGTTATCACCTATTTTCCCTGTTATTCCCTTATTCTGTGGTCTATTTTCGTGCTAACAGTAGCGAGTTGGTAGCAGGGCGTTGTCATCACTGTTACCAAGCGTGGGAAAGAGAGAGAGAGAGAGACTATTGCGTAACAGTGTCTCTCCAGATAAGGGGAGGGGAGGGAGGTTGCCTCAGCCATACATTATGTAACTCCCGGCCTGTATCGCCGATTTTGACCATCCAAACGCTGTTTCCACTTGTTTTATTGCTGTAACAGGTTAATACCTTTATAATCAACCTAAAATAGGCGCATATGGATAAGTATTAATGCTATTTATAGTTAAATAACGATGTTAGTGATGGGAACAGCTCAAATACGTGCGCACAGGCGTGTGGTGTCTCATACCCCCCATGCTCACGTCTTAGGTTAAGGAAGCCATACTGGCGATCTGAGAGCAGATTATGAGAAGAGAAATGCTTAAGAAATTTGGAAGCAAGAATAGTTTCAAAAACTTTAGAAATACAAGAGATGAGAGCAATTGGACGATAGTTATAGGGTTGAGAGCGGTCACCCTTCTTTGGGACAGGTTGAATGAGAGCAAACTTCCAGCATGAAGGGAAGACGTTAGAGGATAGACAGAGACGAAAGAGTTTGCCTAGGCAGGGAGTCAGCACGGAAGCACAGTTTTTGAGTGGCTTTGTTATGTGTGTTTAGTCTGTATACATAGTCAGTAGAGCATTAGCTGGTGATCAAAGGGTTGGCGGAACAAGCCCGCACTGTCAAAATGTTATTGGTAGATGTCAAGCCTGGGCAATTTGACCTAGCGATTGATTCGTGACAAACGCCTAATATTCATGGCCACCTTTTCTCGGGAATTACGTCAGTGAGTGCTGTTTGTATTTTGTACTATTGTTAACCCGGGAACTGCGGGGAGACTCTTAAGAGTTCCCCCGGCGGACTGCGGGGAGACTCTTAAGAGTGAGTGAAAAAAAAAAATAAACTTTTGACATCGATTTTTTTTTTTTTTTTTTTTTTTTTTTTTTTTTTTTTGGGCCATGCAAAATCTCAGTCCTATACCTCCCCTCCTTCCCCACTTTCCTCCTATCCTTCAGTTATCACCTATTTTCCCTGTTATTCCCTTATTATGAGGTATATTTTCGTGCTAACATTATTAGCGAGTTGCAAGCAGGGTGTTGTCATCACTGATGGCAAGCGAGTGCAAGAGAGAGAGAGAGAGAGTATCGATCGACTGTGTCTCAGTGGCCTTGGGGGAAATTGGCGGGAAAGCAGCTTGCCTCACCCATACATTATACAACTCGCGGGCTATATCTCCGATTTTGACCATCCAAACGCTGTTTTCACTCGTTTTATTGTTGTTTCAGGTTAATACCTTTATAATCAACCCATAATAGGCGCATATGGATAAGTATTAATGCTATTAATGGCACAATGAATATTTTAGTGACGGAAACACCTCAAATACGTCAGCACAGGGGGACGTTTCCAATTACCCCCATGCGCACTTGTTAGGTTAAGCCCTTCTAAACGTCTATTTAACTATATTCTAGCGTAATTTAGACAGATTTATTCAGTTTCAAAAGGGCCTCCAGCAATTAACAAGCTTCGAACTATCTCACTTGACCCTTTGACTACCACAGATCCTTCTGAAACTGCACAAAATCCTCTAAATATAGCTAGAATAAAAGTAAAAAGACGTCGCCGGTACAGAAGGGGTTAATATCTTGTCAAATTGCAAATTCAGTTTAATTCAAAATTTAAATATTTTATTGTAGTTTCTTAATTCATACAGAATTTAGTAAAATTTACCAGAATGTACCGGTCTTCCCAAATTGACTAATTCCTTGAATGTGACGATAGTGTGTTGTTATATGTGCGATTAGTTTGCTTGGGAAACGGATTAACTTGCTCATGTAGTAATGTACACCCTATGTGGTGTTCTTTTATTTATAATATTAATTTGTTAAAGCGTTGTTTCCACATAGCGATTTTGATAAGTGCTTTTGTTTTTTTACTGTGTTCGTCCAAGTTTTGGTCTGTTTATTTTGCAAGTTTTACATTATAATGTAAACTCACGTCCACTCACCAACTCTCTGCAATCTCTCTCTCTCCGCCGCAATGTTGCATCTCTCTCGCTATTCTATCGCTACTATAATAATCAGTGTTCCTCAGAGCTATCCCAGTGCATACGACCTCCTTTACGTAGGGCACGTGGTACCCGTCTTGCAACTCAATCCCACCCCTACTCTGTGCAACTCTCCAACCCAAGAGTGAAACGTTACTCTCAAACTTTCTTCTACTCAACAGCTGAGCTCTGGAACTCTCTCCCAGAATCAGTCTTTCCCTCTTCCTATGACTTAAATTGCTTCAAACTCTGTGTGTCCAGGCATTTTGGCTCTAACGTCCCTTGATTTTGGCCCTGTCACTCTTTCAACTATGGGGGAGGCACTTGCTATAGGCAGTTATGCCTTTTGCCTCCCTCAATCACATAGAAAAAAAAAAAAAAAAAAAAAAAAATGAATAATTTTCTGTGTTTGGTTTGGTTTTGGATTTATTTTATTAGGTTTGGTCTGCACGCTCAAAATTATTAGTATGGAAAGGGTAAATAAAGTTTCCATTTAAAGGTATAATAATGGTGATAAACCCTAAGATATGCATACATATACTGTATACAGTTATACACTCACGAGAGACGAGCGGAAGCGGACGTCGTTGGCTGGCGCTCCTTAAACTACCATCTGCCTTGCCTAAAGTGGGGTATATAGGAGATTATTGTGTATTGTCCCGCTAATAATATTCTAACAGGAAAGTGTTCAGTGCAAGTTTAAAAATATGAATGTATAATGAGAGTTAGGGAGTTTGTTTTGAAAAATCAGCTGGGGTGTGTTTGTAGACAGGGACCAAAGAGCCCAAAATATCGGTCGGTGACCAGTCTCTCACAAACCACAGTGACCGGTCCGCCAGTGGCTTGTAAACAAAGCTGCCTTGTTACCATGGTAACATTTACGTTTACGTAAACGTTACCATGGTAACAAGGCAGCTTAAGCATTTCCACGGATAATGGCGTACCAAGCACCATTGGAGAGTTATTTTGCTGAACAAGCTATAGGTGTCTTAATATCAGATTTTATAAATGTGATCAACATTATTCTCCCACAGTGGATTATACATGAGTACAGTATAAGGATTCCATTTACCTAAATTGTCCCTAATACATTATGTATAATAAGGCGACGAGCCTATTCCCTGTAATTATCGAAAACAATAATATCATTATAGTAAAAAGGCCCTGAAACACACTTTTCATAAATTGGAAAAATATAGTATTTATTTGTGAAACTCATAGCCTAAACTGCACTCACAATACACTTACTATATAACGGTAGCAATCTATTGACCCTAAATATATAATCTCAAATATATAGCGAATTAACCCCTTTTGTAGTCTGTACCGACGACGCTTTTGTATATTATTATAGCTACATTTACACGATTTTGTGCAGCTTCAAGATTATCTGTCGTAGTATAATGGGTTAAGGGAGATAGTTCGAAGCCTGTTAATTACTGTAGACCCTTTCTAAACTGAATAAAATTGTCTAATAGTAGCCAGAATGAAGTACAAATGACGTTGCCGGTACAGAAGGGGTTAAAGCGGGAAGTGTTAGCGCTAATATTACCTTATTACTTTCCTTGTTCATTGTATGTTACATTAGTGGAAGCTAGGTTGTGATAGTATACAGTAGGTTAGGTCATTGTATGTTACATTAGTGGAAGCTAGGTTGTGATAGTATACAGTAGGTTAGGTCATTGTATGTTACATTAGTGGAAGCTAGGTTGTGATAGTATACAGTAGGTTAGGTCAATTAGTGGAAGCTAGGTTGTGATAGTATACAGTAGGTTAGGTCATTGTATGTTACATTAGTGGAAGCTAGGTTGTGATAGTATACAGTAGGTTAGGTCATTGTATGTTACATTAGTGGAAGCTAGGTTGTGATAGTATACAGTAGGTTAGGTCATTGCATTACATATAATTATATATTAAGGCTAGCTTGGGTCGATTTTGTTCCCTTAATGATTATGGGATATTTATAGCTCAAACCGACGTGAGTGTGATGGCTTTATAAGATAATTTATCAAAATTACCAGTGCATCTTAATAGGTGCTCACTAGCCACATCATAATCATTGACAAAGGTATTACATTCCGAGCAACTGTACACTTGTTGATGTTGAGCGTCCATCTGTGTTTATATTGTGACGTCACAAGAGACCGGAGTGACCAAAGCGCCCCAGGTTTGGTCGTCGACCGGGACGGATCAGGTTTCTGGTCACTGCCGTTTGTGAGAGACCGGTCTCTTTGGTCCGTCCCGGTCGCTGTCTACAAACGCACCCCTGGTAAGGCTGGTGACGTCACATGACAACAACAATGGCTGACACCGAAGCCACGGATACGAGTGGGGAATGTTTTTATGAGGAGGAAGAGGATTATTCAGGCTTTCCTGAAGGTAAGGAGGACCAGATCACCTTCCTGAACAGGAATCTGATGGGGCTGATAAGGTGGAGGAAGGAAGTGGAGGGGTGGAGGAAGACCATTGGGACTGTAGTGGAAGAGAGCCGCATCCCGGGGGAGGGTTTAAATTATTTAACTGCTAGGGTCAACGAATTGGTATCTGAGAATGTGGCTTTAAAAGAACAGATTAAGGAATACAAGGAACATTTAAATGAGAGAGTGAAAGAGATAGATGATGGGTATAGGGAGAGGGCTGAGAGAGAGATTCGTGAATTGAGGGAGGAGAATGCTAGGCTAAAACAAGGAGTGGAAACAAACCAGGACAGGACACAACAAATGGAGGAAGAGGTATCTCAAATGAAAAATATCTAGGGTGATCGAGTGGGTGAAGCAGAGGTACAATTAAAAGCAATTATTGAGGAGCAAAAGGGACAGCAGGAGGAGAACCTGAACAAGAGGGTAGTTAATGCCATCAGACAAAATGAGAAACAGGTCAGTGATATTATTGACAAGAAGAGGTGTGTAATTATGTTTGGAGATGTAGAAGAGGAAATATCAGATAGAAATACGAGAAAAGGTGTGGAGATGAAGAAAGTTGAGAAGATGATTGATGTGATAGATAGACAAGATAAGGAGGGATGGAAGAGAGAGGTAGAGGATTGTTGGAGACTAGGGAAATACAAGAAAGGAGAAATGAGGCCAATGAAGATTAGATTTAAGTCAACCAAAGTAGCAGAGGAGGTACTCAGATCCAGCCGGTAGTTAAGTCAGGAGGGGGAATACAGAAATGTTAAACTAAGGAAAGATCTAAATGCGGAAGAGAGGGGAAAAATTAGAGAAATAAATCGAGAAGTCAAAGAAAAGAACGATAATAGATCAGAAGTGGAGAAGGGGGATTTTTTCTACAGGAACATGGATGGGAAAGTAAAGAAGTGGTACCTGAAGAAGGGGGAGAAGATAGGGGCGGAGGGGGGGAGAAAAGACGTGGTGGTACAGGAAGAAGGATTGGAGGGAGAGGTGCAACAGGAAAGGGAAATAGTAGAAATAGTAGTAGTAGAATAAAGAGAGGGAATATCAATCATAATGGTAAAAGCAACAGGTGCAAGATGGTCTACTGTATAGCAATGTGGATGGGCTGATATCAAAGAAATTAGAAATTAATGATTACATCAGACAGGAAGAGCTCTTAACCCTCTCCGACATATGACGCAATTTTGAGCCTATTAGGGATACTTTAAAGCCTTTGTTGCCATCAGGGGTATTTTAGAAACCTTTAGTTTAGTTACTTCAACCTCTGCAGTTGTCTTTGAGTCAGCTGTGGGCAGAAAATTAATTTTGGAGAGGTAATTATAAGAGTGAGATAACTCTATTTCTTATTGCTAATCTGGCAACCTCTGCATCATATGAGCGTGAAAGGGTTAATACTGTGTCTATGTGAAACTAAACTAAATAAAGGGTTAAGTGTGGAGGGAATGGGATGGTGATGGGCTGGTCTATCAGAGTGAGAACTGAGCGATCTCTGCCATACCCATAGCTTACTCTGACTGCTCCTTTTACTTAAATATTTTCTAGATCTCAAGTGACGGTGTCTCTTCCGTGGATTGACCTCCCAATCTACCAAGATTGGAAGCCAAAGCGTCACATTTTTCCTTTGCCCCTCAACTTTCTCTTCATAATTGCTGAGGGGCACAGGGCCCTGGGTGGGGCTTTGGTTTCCCGGGCGTTTCCGCGCGTTTCCGCACCCTCCTCAGCTCCCCGCCATGGAGTGGCTTCGGTCACCCAGGCTTTATTGTGGTCGGCAGGGAGGGTTCTGTGGGGGCGCTCGGTTATGGCCTTGGCCTTGCTCAGGACCTTGGAGCTGTTCGGCCAGACAGCTTGGGGAACAACAACAACTACTATAATATCTGGAGAAGGGATAGAGAAGACAAGATGGGGGGAGGGTTGCTAATTCTTATGCATACCGGTACTAAATTGAAAACAAGAATGATTGATCTGAATAATAGTAAAGCAGAAATATTAGCAGTAGAATTGACAGATGATGACAATCAAAAGCCGGATATTGCAGTGGCCTACATGCCGCCCTACACAGGGGCTTGGAAAGAGGAGGAATACAAATTTATCAAAGATGAGATGATTATTTCTATTGAAAAATTAACTCTTAGAAACAATGAATTAATTATAGTAGGGGACTTCAACTGTAAAGAGGTGGATTGGGAACAGAGAGAAGCTGGCAACAATGTGAACTCGTGGGGGTATAGGCTACTGGATATGGTCACAGAAAATTTATTGGTGTAAAATATAAAGGAAAATACAAGAAGAAGGGGAAATTATGAATCATCCAGATTGGACCTAATGTTTACTAGAGACCCAGATGTAATTTCTGATATAAAATACTTACCACCTTTAGGCAAGAGCGATCATGTTGTAATGGACATAGAAATCCTATTGGGTTATTCCAATATGGTGGAGAGGGAGGAGCACAAGGAAAACAGGTTTGACTATGCAAAGGGAGACTACCAATCACTGAGACAATACTTTAGAGATGTTGACTGGAGCGAAATACATCAAAGAAATAGTGTAGACGAGAAGTATGGAGTATTTAAAACAATATATGAAGAAAGAGTTAATAAATATGTCCCTAAGCAAGGTAATAAGTCAATATAGGTAAAGGATTGGATTAATGAAAAATGTAGGAAAGCCAAGGAAAAGAGAGACCAAGCGTGGAAGGCAGCTAGAAAAAGGTGTAATAGAGAAACTTGGAACAGATACAAGAGATTAAGAAATGTATATGCTACAATCAGGAGACAAGAAGCCAGAGCATATGAAAAGAACATTGTGAACAAATATGAGAGTGATCCTAAGCTGTTCTATAGGTTTGTAAATAGTAAAATGAAGGTAAGGGATAGAATAGTGAGGTTGAAAGTTGAAGGGACCACTTATGATGACCAGAATATGTGTGAAGTTATGAACAATACACTACACTCAGTATATACTAAAGATGAGAACTTTGAAGAAGTACCGGTAGGTGAAAGTTATGAAATTGGTGATAAACTGGGAGAGATTAAGTTTCTCCCAGAGGAGCTAGTAGAAATAATGAAAGGACTAGATGTGAAAAAAGCAGCGGGACCTGACAATGTAGTGGGATGGATTTTAAAAGAATCTATATCTATCTATTGCCTGACGCCATGATCCCCGAAGGGGTGGCCACGAACGAACTGCCCCCATGCACCTCTGTCCCCAGTCAGTCAATGCCCCTCCCCCCAAAGGAATGAAAGAATGTGCTGACGAATTAGTGAAACCCCTATATGAGATAATGAAATACTCTCTGGAAGTGGGAAAATTACCAATGGACTGGAAGAGAGCCAACATTGCACCAATTTATAAAGGTGGAAACAGGGAGCATCCATTAAATTATCGACCTGTGTCACTTACTAGTATGGTGTGCAAAATCTGTGAGAAAATAATTAAAAGATAGATGATTTACTTGGAAAAAAATAATCTACTGTCAAGCAGGCAATTTGGATTCAGGGAGGGTACCTCATGTGTTACAAATCTACTCAGTTTTAATGATGGAGTTGTCGACATATTACAAGAGAGAGATGGATGGGTGGACTGCGTATATATTGACATGAAGAAGGCTTTTGACAAGAGTATCGCATAGCAGGCTGAAGTGGAAACTAAAAGAGTATGGAGGGATTCAGGGTAGTTTGTTAAATTGGATGGAGGACTATCTTTCAGGGAGACGTCGACATATTACAAGAGAGAGATGGATAGGTGGACTGTGTATATATTGACATGAAGAAGGCTTTTGAGAGAGTATTGCATAGCAGGCTGAAGTGGAAACTAAAAGAGTATGGAGGGATTCAGGGTAGTTTGTTAAATTGGATGGAGGACTATCTTTCAGGGAGACGGATGAGGACTACTGTCAGAGATAAATTTTCTACGTGGAAAGACGTCACAAGTGGAGTTCCGCAGGGAGCGGTGCTGGCTCCCATAATGTTTTTAATATTCATTAACGACATGCCAAAGGATATAAATGCATATTATGCATTTATATCCTTTGGCATGTCGTTATATTATATGAATATGTTCTCAGATGATGCCAAGATCATGAAGCGTATAGAAGATGAAAACAGTGGAAGGGAATTACAGAGGGATTTAGATAGGATAGATCAATGGAGCAAGAAGTGGAAAATGGAATTCAACACAAATAAATGTCATGTAGTGGAAAAGGGAGTAAGTAAAAGAAGGCCTCATATGGAATATAAGTTAGGAGAACATACTATTAACCCATCAGAGAAAGAAAGGGACTTAGGGATAACTATTAGGGGAGATTTTTCACCTGAGAATCATATTGATAAGATAGTGGGAGAAACATATGGACTGTTAAACAGAATAAAAATAGCCTTTAACTATATAAACGAAGAGATGCTGGAGAAAATAATAAAAACATTGGTGAGACCAAGACTGGAGTATGCGGCAGTGGTGTGGGCACCACATCTAAAAAAGCATATACAGAAGCTGGAAAAGGTTCAGAGAGCTGCAACTAGGATGATACCAGAACTGAGAGAAATACCATATGAGGAGAGATTAAAGAAATTAGATTTACCATCTCTAAGGGATAGGAAGGAGAGATGTGATATGATTATGATGTACAAATGTGTAAGAGGACTCGAGAAGGTGGACAAGAAGGATTATATTGTGAAAGATAATGGTAGAACTAGGGGACATAGATATAAGCTAATGAAAGGAAGGTGCAAAGGAGATGTGAGAAAGTATAGTTTCCCTTACAGAAGTACTGTATAAGTAAATGGAATCAGTTAGAAGATGAAGTGGTGTGTGCAAAAAACATTCATATTTTTAAGGCAAAGTTGGATAATTGTAACTCAGGAAGCGGGACAATACGAGCCTAAAAAGCTCAACTCCTGTATACTACAATTAGGTAAATACAGTACATGCATAGCTTACAGACAAGTTTAAGGGGGGATGGTTAACTTTTTGGTTTATTTTTTAATTTATTAATTATTTTTCTAGTTTCCTCCTTAGACCTCCATCACACTTAAATAATCATCCATTAGATCCCCTTCTAGATAAATGTCGCGGCCAAAGGCTGGTTCTTCCAAAATTACAGGCTCACTTTCCAAAAAAAATTGACATCTGAATAGTACGAAAGATCTTAATATTGACAAGGAATTGGGGTGGTAGGTCTTAAAATCGACAAACTAATAGGGCAAACATCTTAAAATCTCAAAGCTAATGGGGATAAGTATACGGAAGAAAGGGGACAAGAAAAACGGCCCATGTCCCCTTAAAGACAGTTTCGCCTACAGAGTGTGTGGTTTCAGTCTGATGTCCTAAGTGACCTTGTTTTAGGCTACCTCTGTTGTTGTTCCCCAGGCTGTCAGGCCGAATAGCCCCAAGGTCCCGAGAAATGCCAAGGCCATAACCGAGCGCCCCCACAAAACCCTCCCTGCTTACCACTAACAAAGCCTGGGTGACCGAAGCCACTCCAAGGCAGGGAGCTGTGGAGGGTGTGGAAACGCCCGGGACACAAAAGCCCCACCCAGGGCCCTGTGCCCCTCAGCAATTATGAAGGGAAAGTTGAGGCTGCCTCTGTTGTCAAGTTCTTTATTTTAAAACGGGCCGAAATACCTGATCTCGCGTCTGTCTAGGACTTGCACTACGCTCGGCTCCCCCCGTGCTTTACAGTCTGGCAAATCTTCACCCAATTTTGATCATCCTCTCATCTGTCCAAACCAACCAAGTCTGCTCATGCACACATCACTTCACTGATACTCCTAATGCTCAGACGCCTTTTTAGTTCCTCACGCGATATCCCATCCCTAAGTTTAAGGCCACATATCCATCTCACCATTCTCTTTTCATTCTGTTTCATTCTATTAATATCTTCCATTTTATCTGGCCAGGTCTCCGAGGCATAGGTCATTACACTCCTTAACGCACGAAGCATACACTTTTCCCTTAAGATGAAGTGAGAGTCCCCTCTTGTTCAAGAGAGGTAACAGCTCTCTGAACATCCCTCAGCCACTTCTGACTCTAGCAATGGAGCCAGTTTCAGCGCCTCCTCCGGCAGAAACCGTATCACCCTAGTAGCCAACATTATCCCCCAGCCGCTTCTGACTCCAATAATTAAGCCAGTTTCAGCGCCTCCTCTGGCAGATACCATATCGCCAAGTAGCAAAATATATTCACACAGTCCAGAGTTACACTGCCTAAATTTATACTATCAGACAAGCCATTCAACACAAGTTCTCCCTTACACACTGCACAATCAAAATTTATGTCTCGTCAAAGGTCCCCTCACGCCAGTACACCTCTTGTGCTCCCATTTATTACAGACGCAACATTGAATTAAGTATTCCCAACCCCTTCCCGCAAAAGGCACATGGAAAGTCTCCACTTCTTTCCATAATTCCGCGCTTTACTCCATTTATCATGACCTTTGTTTTATCTACATTAACACTTAACCCTTTCTCTGTGGGCATATTTGGGCAATTTAGGGCATATTCAGGCATTCCTGAATGATTAATCAAGTATCTGCATGAAATTAAATGTATTCTGCTGAAAACTAAACGAAAATAACTTCAAAATGACACTAGATTGAGCTTCATAGCTCGTGGGGTTCACCCGCAGCGCTACTATAGACAGTGAGGAAAACTCACTATTTATTAGCAATGTAGCGGTTTTTGCCTTTGGCAGCACTGCTGAGACCTGGGTTTGGGCCCTCAGTGCACGGACGGACGTGCTGACGGTCGGAGGTGGGCCCCTCGCGGTCCCGCCCACTGACACTCGATTTCTACGGTTTTTACAGGCTTTTAAAGGCTGTAAAAGGCTGTAAATTGCTGTAACTTGCCAAAACTTAGTACTACTGTTCCCGTACCGTATGGGTTAAACCCTTGTTTACCATACCCTCCCTCCAGCTATTGAACTTTACCTTCGCTTCCTGTACACTAATCAGAAGGCTAGAATAAAATCTTCATCATCATTATCCTGTACACTATCTGCAATAAGAAATAGATCATCTGCATATAACAATTCCCATGGGAGTCCTGTTCTAAAGTCTCTTGACAGTGCCTATAGGACCAAGACAATCAGTAGTGGGGTCAGCACTAAACCTTGGTGAACTCCGACTTTCTTTGGGAACTCTTCGCTCAGACCCCCATTTACTCTAACTGCTACCCGTGACACCTCTTACATTATCACGCACCAACCATTCCTCTACTCCAGGTTTCTCATCGTCCACTGCATAACTTCCCTTGGTACTCTCCCAAAGGCATTCTCCAGGTCAACAAAAACTAAGTATAACCTTGTTTTTCTCTAAGAATCTCTTTTGATGTTGCCTAATGAAGATAGCATCGGTTGTGCCATGTCCTGGTATAAATCCGAACTGCATGACTAAACACACATAACAAAGCCACTCCAACAGCTTCCTCTCTCTCCAACACCCCTTCTTCCCTCTCTACACTCTTCAGAAAAATAGGAAAAGTAGAATGTAGATACGAGGTGCCGTTGTAAAGGCTTATCCCTCAATACTTCATCTGATCTGATGTGATCTGTCGCTAATGGAAATGCTTTCCCAACACTTTCCCTGATGATGCTTCCAAAGACTCTTTCACCAGGATGTCAAACCGCAGTAAATTTGTTTGAAGACTTGAATGAATATGAGAAGGAATTATAATGTAAAACTTGCAAAATAAACAAACCAAAAATTATACGAACACAGTAAAACGACAAAACAACTAATCAAAATCGCTACGTGGAAACAACGCTTAAGTAAAACAATAATGTATAAATAAAAGAACGAAAAGGAACAGAAAATAGAATATTTTTTTAAGACTTGAATGATTATGGGAAGGAATGCAAGAAAAGGAACGTGAAATAGCATTGTTTTTTTAGGACTTGAATGATTATGGGAAGGAATGCAAGAAAAGGTACGTGAAATAGCATTGTTTTTAAAGACTTTAATGATTATGGGAAGGAATGCAAGAAAAGGTACGTGAAATAGCATTGTTTTTAAAGACTTTAATGATTATGGGAAGGAATGCAAGAAAAGGAACGTGAAATAGCATTGTTTTTTAAGACTTGAATGATTATGGGAAGGATTGCAAGAAAAGGAACGTGAAATAGCATTGTTTTGTAACTATAAACCCTAATTTGATCTTGACGTATACAATAATAAGGTAAAAATAGTGGACTTGGCTTTCGTTTGACACGCCAGGAAATAATCGACACCTAAATGGCACGAAAGGTCTTAACATTGACAACGAAATGGGGCGAAACGTGTTAAAATCGCCAAACTAATGGAGCGAACGTATTATAATCTCAAAACTAGTGGGGCTAAACATTAGGGAGAAGGGAGTCCAGAAAAACAGTCTGCCTCCCCTTAATTGATTTCACTTTCACAGACGTTCAGGCAGGAGGCCCTGTATTGGGTCTGCAGTGCTGAGGTGTTCTCTATTCCATTCGAACTCCACATTTACCGATCTTTCATGGCATCAGAGTGTACAGTGGCGCTAATAAGTCATGTCTCAGCTGGCATTACGTTTGGCTCGCTCTGTGCTGTATTAATGTCTGTCAGATGTTACGGGTTCGAATCCTGGTGGATCACATAATTATATGCTTTCATTAATTTCATTGGAGGTGTTTGGTGTTGTGGGTGAAATTAATACAAAATTGAGTGGGTAAGTGTAGGAACATGGTTGTATATTTCACTCAAAAAGAAGAAATAGATTAACATGGTTGTATATCTCACTCAAAAAGAAGACATCGTGTGTAAATATTGCCGATACCAATTATTGGTCTAAACATAATTGGTACCGAGACATGACTTATTAGGCCGACTGTACTCAAAAGTAATGTTATCTTGCATGAACGAATTATATTATGCTGCATAAGAACAACATTTCACCATTGCTTTAGTTATCACATTACAAATATATAGTAGACTAAATAGATGCTTTAATTGCTTAGTGTGCGGAATTTCGATGCGAGTATCCTAGATTCGATTTCTTGGAGTACCACATCTATTCATTACTTTAAGGGGAGGCAGACCGTTTGTTTGGTCTATTAATTCATTTATTCATATATTTTTTTTTAATTTCCTCCCTAGACCTCCATCAAGCTTAGAAAAAAAAACTAGACCCCCCTTCAAGATCAATTTGTACATGCAGGCTCGCTATCGCTTGCCAGGAAATAATCGACACCTAAATAGCACGAAAGGTCTTAACATTGACTACGAAATGGGTCGAAAGGTGTTAAAATCGCCAAACTAATGGGCCAAACGTATTATAATCTCAAAAACTAGTGGGGTTAAACATTAGGGAGAAGGGAGTCCAGAGTAGTAGCGAGGTGATGTGTACAAGTAGACTGGGATGGTATGGACATGTGGAGAGAATGGATGAACAAAATTGGGTGAAAAAACGCAGGTCTGTGATTGTGGAGGGAGCTGCACCAAGGGGTGGACCGAGGAAGACCTGGGATCGGACTATACGCGCCGATCTCAAATCCAAGAACTTGACAAGTGAAGCAGCCCTTAACAGGGTTGTCTGGGACGGCGCCATTAGGACAAGAGACTGAAACTGCACTTATGTGTGGAACACTCAGTCTTAAAATGTTATGTATGTGTATGTATGTATAAAAACGGTCTGCCTCCTCTTAATTGATTTCACTAGTTAGGTTTATTTATATGCAATAATGTGACCTTGGCTGTATATATGTAACCCTTTGAGTACCAGCGACGTGTGATATATTTTAGGCTAGCTATATTTAGACGATATTATGCAGCTTAGGGAAGATCTGTGGTAGCTTAAAGGGTTGGTTGACATAGTTTGAAGCCTTATTATGGCTAGAGGTCCTTCCTAAACTGAACGAAATAGTCTAATAGTTGCCAGAATATAATGAAAAGGACGTCACCAGTACGGTACTGTATGGGTTAAGGGGGGTGACCTCTTTTTGTTATCTCCTTTACTCTCTTTCTGTCTTGTATCCATTCGGCCCCATTCAGCCTACTATTTTAAGACGTTTATCCCCATCCAGGTGTTGATTTCTTCCTGGTGAGTGATAGCGAGCCAACATTGTATGGATGTATGTAGAGCAGATTAACCAGACCACTGAGCTCCATACGGAACTCTCATAGGTCTACCTCTATGGAGAAATCCGGCTTCGCCGGAGAAATTTTTCTATCAACATTTTTACAAATTTAGCCTGCTGCCAAACACATTATTTAAAAAATGCTGACTCGCTATCGCTCGCCAGGAAAAAATCGACACCTGGATGGGGATAAACGTCTTAAAACAGTAGGCTGAGTGGGGCCGAATGGATACAAGACAGAGAAAGAGAGAAAAGGAGAGAACAAAAGCAGGTCACCCCCCTTAAAGGACATATGAAAACAACATACTCAGCATACTTTATTATTTCATCCTATTTATATATTTATTGTCGCACTGGCATAGTCAGTAAAGCGTCGGCTGCTGGTCAAAGGGTCGGCGGATCGAGCCCGCACTGTCAAAATGTTAATGGTAGATGTCAAGCCCGGGCAACTTCACCTAGCGATTCGTGACAAACGCCTGATGTTCATGTGAATTACAGAGTCTGGGGAAAAAAAAAAATGGAGAAAGGCATAGACCACAACTAATATTGCTCCATACATAATCAGAGAGGACAACTGTTACTATCCTACCTTATGCCAAAGTTGATTGACTATACGCGGTTTCTTTTCAACTGACGGTAAATTGACCACTTGCGAGTTTCAGGCTATAAGGAAGTTGGAGCCGTGAACATCGATATTAAAGAGAAATGCAATAATAATGTGGGTTTGTGATGGATAAACAGTAGGATTAATTTGGTTTTATATATTTATAAATTTAATATGACCGTATTTTAGCTGGTCATTCTGCTAAATATTGATGGCTACGGCTCCAACTTCCTTATAGACCAAAACTCGCAAGTGGTTAATTGCAAAAGTTCCCATCATTATTAGCGCGACCGTACTACGACCGTATTTCAGTTGTTAATTTTGCTAAATATCGATGTCTACAGCTCCAACTTCCTTATAGCCTGAAACTCGCAAGTGGTCTATTACTATTTATTTTATTCTGGCTACTAATAAACGCTTGTATTCAGCGTAGGAAGGATCTCTAGCAATTATAAGGCTTCGAACTATCTTTTTCTTGGCGAAGTTGGTGGTGGAATGGGGGCCACCCGCTCGGCCCTAAAAGTAGTCGTTTTTTTTAGACCCCCTTCTGAGCCTTCTCCCTCATGTTTAGACCCATTAGTTTTGCGATTTGAAGACGTTCGTTCCATCAGTTCGTCGATTTTGAGGCCTTTCGCCCCATGTTAACCCCTTCTATACCGGCGACGTTTTTTTCAATGTATTCAGAGTACTATTAGACGTCGACCAATTAAAAGGCAACAAACTATCTCAATGCCTCCCTTTAAGGGGGGTGACCTGTTTTTGTTCTGTCCTTTTCTATCTTTCTCTGGCTTGTATCCATTTGGCCCCATTCAGCCTACTGTTTTAAGACGTTTATCCCCATTCAGGTGTAAATTTTTGACTGGTGAGCTGTAGCGAGCCAGTATATTTTTTTATTTTTGTTTGACAGCAGGCTAAATTTGTAAAATTTTCGATAGAAAATTGTCTCCGTCGAAGCCTGATTTCTTCATATAATGCTGGCTCGCTATCGCTCGCCAGGAAGAAATCGACACCTACAGTAGATGAGGATAAACGTCTTAAAATAGTTGGCTGAATGCGGCCGAATGGATACAAGCCAGAGAAAGAGAGAAAAGGACAGAAATAACAAAAAACAGGTCACCCCCCTTAAGCAACCATATATCCTTCCCAAGCTTCATCAAATCGTCTAACTATAGCTGATATTAAATACAAAAGACGTCCTCGGTACAGAAGGGGTTAAGGGGATGTTTTTAGTTGATTCCCTAGACTTCCATCAAACTTAAAATTACTCTCCCTTGAACCCCTTTCAAGATAAATTTGTACATTTTTCGGTAGAAAAATGTCCCGGCCGAAGGCCGATTCCCCTTAAATTACGGCTCGCTATCGCTCGCCAGGAAAAAATCGACACTTAAATGGCACGAATGGTCTTAAAATTGACAGAAATGGGGCGAGGGTTCTTAAAATCGCCAAACTAATGGGGCGAACGTCTTAAAATCTCACAAGCAATGGGGCTAAACATGAGGGAGAAAGGGGTCCAGAAAAAACCCCTCCAGGTGGAAATCTCCCCTTAATACAAGGCATAGAGATAATTTGAGACCCGTTCGACCAAAATCGGAAGTTTTATTGCGTATTATACTTTGGGATGATCTTCCAAATGATATAAACTATTTTGTTATTAATTTCCCCACAACACCAAACACCTCTAATGAAATTAATAAAAGCATATAATCGTGATCCACCAGGATTCGAACCCGGGTTATCACACACAGATTTGTAGACACATTAACCATTACACCACCAAGACGGTTAAAGGTTTATGCATACGCCTACGACTTATTATCCATTCTCGAATACTGGATATTAATCTAATCTTTTTTCATATTCCCACCGCACTACGGTAGCCTATTTTTTAAGTGAGAGGACAGAATATTGATGGGGCACAGATCATAATTATAGAACGTATAAAGTCAATTCAAAACTCCCACTACTTTCAAAATAAACTTAAAGAAACACCTATTTGATTAGGGTGCATAAGCTTAAAGGGAGGTATTTACTTTGTTCCCTAGACCTCCATCAAGCTTAAAATTATACCCCCTTGAGTCCTTTTCAAGATAAATTTGTACATTTTTCGGTTCCTCTTAAATTACAGGCTCGCTATCGCTCGCCAGGATAAAATCGACACCTGAATGGCGCGAAAGGTCTTAATATGGGGTGAAAGTTCTTAAAATCGCTAAACCAGCCGTCCGGCTGGCTCAGTTGATAGCGTGCCTGATTCCCATCTTGAAGGTCTCGTGTTCAATCCCCGCTCAGATTGAAAAGTTTTTCTGGGATACAGCCGGCGGTTACCATCTCCCCATGAGCAAGGGAGATGGGTAATGGTCTCTGGTAGACTGAAGAAAGCCAAGCGCTTGTGAATCCTCGAAGGAGGAGATACGGGCGCTATATAAGTAACCAGAAGATTATTATTATTATTAAACTAATGGGGCGAACGTTTTATAATATCAAAAGCAATGGGGCTAAACATGAGGGAGAAAGGGGCCAAGAAAAAAATCCCTCAAGTGGAGATCTCCCCTTAATATATCATATAATAATCACTATATGTTATATTCATATTACAATTTTGTAGAATCTTTATGATTATTTTGTTAATCACTATGTATTAATATTTTTATTTTTGTTTACCATCGAACTGATTATCTTGATGAAAAGTAAATACATATCTAATACATAAAGTAAATACATATCTAATACATAAAGTAAATACATATCTAATACATAAAGTAAATACATATCTAATACATAAAGTAAATACATATCTAATACATAAAGTAAATACATATCTAATACATAAAGTAAATACATATCTAATACATAAAGTAAATACATATCTAATACATAAAGTAAATACATATCTAATACATAAAGTAAATACATATCTAATACATAAAGTAAACACATATCTAATAAATATATAAAAATTGGAACTCCCCCTATAGTGTATAATTACTGACATATTAAATTTACGGGTATTTAACCCTTACAGTACCGGTGACGTCTTTTTGTTTTGATTTCGGTCGCATTTAGACGATATTATGAAGCTCGGGAAAGATGTATGGTAGCTAAAAGAATGAATTGAGATAGTCTGTCGCCTTCTAACGGGTATTCATCCTTCTTAAGTTGAATAAAAGCGTCTAATAGTTGCCGGTACTGTACTGTAGCGGGTTAAGGGGGAGGGAGGTTGTCGCTTGTTCTGGACCCCCTTCTCCCTCATGTTTAGCATATTAGTTTTGATATTTTAAGATGTTCGTTCAATTAGTTGGGCCATTTTAAGATCTTTCGCCCCATTTCTTTGTCAATATTTAGACCGTTTGTGCCATTTAGGTGTCGATTTTCTCCTGGCGAGCGATACAGAGCCTGTAAATTTAGAAGGAATCGGCCTTCGACCGGGACATTTTTCTACCGAAAAATTTACACATTTATCTTGCAAGGGGGTCTAGGGGGTGTTTTTTTTAAAAGCTTGATGGAGGTCTAGCGAGGAAATAAAACAAAAAATACTTAAAGATAAATACACAGACTAAAAAAAACAAGCACTACGTTATAATTCTCCCCATAGAAAGCCTAGACCCACAGTACAGCCATGCTCAATAATCTACATCGACCTTCATCACTATTTCTCTCCCTCGATGTATGAATAAAATCACTCGTAGACATCACAGAATACAGTTAGAATGACATGTATTATTTTCGGGAGTTTGTTTTAATATAATAACTTAAATTTGTCTTCCATTATTTGAAAATATAATGCAAATTCAAATGGTGCAGGTATGACAACCTTTGAGCATAACCGTATCATACCGTAGCCTGGTAATTCAAACTAGCCAATCAGCGTCTTCCCCCCCCCCCCCCCCTAGCCTCCACGTGGCGGATGCTCATTAGCCGAAATTCAAACACAGCTAGGCATTAGTTCCATGACAAATAATCGAACTGGTGATTCATTTGATTGAGTCGAATACAATATTATACAATTTCTGCAGGATTTTCGCTAAATTACTTTGCCAATACTTTTAAAATGCATTTGTAATTAACATTAACATATCAATTATCCATATCTACTCTACACACATTAATAGTAATGATACAGAAAACAAAATATATATATTATAATGTAAACGAAACAGCGAGCTCTTTTCGTTTGTTCGAGTTAACCCATCCACCTGTAGCAACAGTGTTGCAATGTTAAAGTAGCGGTTTGTATGCTAGATCGAGATATATTTGTTGATCTAGCGCCAATTATTGAATCTAGCTACATATGTATTTGAGTTTTATAATGCTATATTATGGTCTATGGAGATTTGAGCTATTCGCAAGTGATATTCATAAATTGTTCCATTTCTCTAGCTATACTTTGCGTGTTATTCTATCTAACCACACAGTCTAGCGAGTTTTGAGGAATAACCTAGCGGATTATTTATATTTGGTTTGCCAGTCTAGCAAATTTGATCTAGATTTGGAGGTATTTGTTCACGTCTAGCGGTTATTTGTTTTTACTCATTATTGGGATAAATACGTATATTTATAGATGAGGACCACTTGTATGTACATGATTATTGTGATGTTTTCAAATTCTGTAGCAAAACATTAGATATTTCTGACAATCGTTCTTTTGATAAATGGGGTTTGCAAATCTAGCACGCTAATCTAGCTGAATTTGTGTTTCAAGTAATCTAGCTGAACTTGTGTTTTAGGATGCTATAGTGGGAGAAATACGTAGAAATATCGGTATTATCGAGGTATGGACAACTTAAAGGTGATTGTATGTATATATATACAAGTATTAAAGCAACATATTCTAGATTATACCTATTATATATTATAATTATACTGGTTTTGTGTATCTAGCGGTCCAATCTAGCAAAATATGTGTGGAACAGTGGAAGGATTGGCAACACTGCAGGCACAACGATCAGTCGATCACTTTCCCCCTGGGGTGTGGAAGGAGGAGGACGTACTCTCCGTCAACGGTTATTATTTTTGTTTTCCTGCAAGATTGGGACGTTTTGTGTTGCTTCGGTGGATCTTGAAGCTTCCACGGATATGTGGTATGTGTTATATATCGTGTGTATAAATAATTAAGGATTATTTAGTTATTTATATTCTAGGGATTTCCGGGTTGACCCATTTCCGGTAGCCATTTGCATTTCTTGTTTACATTTTATGGTATCTTTTACTGTCAGACCTTCACTTATTTTGATATCAAGCAACAGTGGTTCCATAGTTTTTGTTTCTTGGGTAATATGTAAGTAGATGGCGGCACTAAATCAGGTTGGTGTGTTAGGCTACCCTAGGCTAATAACCTACCTTGGGGGTTGCCGCCCCTTGACCCTCGCTGGTCGAACAAATAATATAAAGAATGTTACAGTAATTGGTTAAATTTCAGCAACTTTGGTATGAGTATTTGGCAAAGGATGTAGTATCCGGGGCGTACGGTCGTCGTGTTTACATAGGCTAGGTCGTGGACTAGCGGTTACGTTCCGTCTATTTTGACTGTTTTTTTCTGTAATTTGCCCCCTGCTGACAATATATGATTATTATAGGGAATAAGCTCGCAGCCTTATTATACATAATTTATTAGAGGCAATGCAGGTCTATGGAATCCTTATACTGTACTCCTGTATAATCCACTGTGGGCGAATAAGGTAAACATTGAGGAGACCCCGGACAGCCTTTTCACTAGTTAATATTTTTTTTTTTTTTTTTCTTCGATATACAGTGTTCTTTTATATCAAGGACCACTGGAAATGAGTATTTACCCATTATCCAACAATCTAAGGTAACATTCAAGAATTTCAAGGAGACTACATCAGGACTCTTCTTCTTCTTACCTCTGACCGGGTATAAGCTATCCTAGTGTTTACTAGCCTATACTCCTTTGAAAGGACATTAGCCTAACCTAACAACCTTACCTAACCTATCCTATCCTAGTATTATGGGTGGGGGCTGCCACCCCCACACCCCCGCTATTAGACATCTTTGACAGATTTTTGGTGTATTTTTCTGTGAAAAGGGTATTTTTTCAATTTGTCAATAACGAAAATCCTCCATGCGGACTATATGGAGAAAAATAGGTTATACAGATGTTTTGGACCGACAGTTAGCCCATCGATCTTTTTAGGCTAATAGGTCCGGTAGAGCATATACATCATTGCTATATATGTCATTAACCCGTGGAGCCCCGGCTAGTTTTGTAATGTTTGCGCACCAGAACCCGGCCGGTTTTCAATTTTTTTTTTTATTCCAGAAACAATAGCGAATGGGTTAGGAATGAAGGAAAAACCACGAAAAAACGCTCAAAAAGCTTAAAAAATGGTCCTACAGAGCCCCCGAAAACGGATTTTACAAGAGTAATAAAGTGAAGGCAATTATCCCAAAAAAACAGGTTATTGCTCGCGCGCACGCACGTGGGCTTTGAGAGTTTTCAACCATCGGCACGGTTGCGTGGGATACGTACACAGTTCCCATACAAATCTGAGCCCTCTTGAGTGGCTACACCTGAGGTTACGGTCGGCGCAATTAGGGTGACGCGTCAGGCGCGTCTCTGGGGCTGTGCGTTACATACATCGCCGACGCGTCAGACGCGTCGCTGGGGCTGTACGGGTTAAGAGCTGAAATATATTATAAGGGAGAAACAAACAAAAACGCTAAAATACATATAGCCTATATTGTAAAACAATACGTTTTTCAGCCAGTACCCAATCAGCGGGGGTGTGGGGGCAGTAGCCCCCACCCATATACTAGGTTAGGTTAGGTTAGGTTGGTAAGTTAGGCTAGCACAAAAAAAAAAAAAAAAAAAAGTAACAACCAGCGGGGGGGGGGGGGGGGGGGCGGCAGCCCCCACCCATATACTAGGTTAGGTTAGGTAAGCTTGTTAGGTTAGGCTAATAGCCTAGAACATTAAAAAAAAAAAAAAAAAAAAAAAAGTAGTCTAGCCTAACCCAACCAGCGGGGGTGTGGGGGCGGCAGCCCCCACCCATAATACTAGGATAGGTTAGGTAAGGTTGTTGGGTTAGGCTAATGTCTTCCCAAAGTTGACTATTTTTTATAACATGAGATATTAGGCTACCCACTCCACCCCGTGAAATCCGAGCCAGCTTTCGTCAAAAGTTGGCACGGGTATTTACAAAATTGGGTTTTATGGGTTTGCAATTTGGGAAAATCCGAGCCAAGTTTTGATACAAAACGCTATACTGTATTATTGTATTTTTACGCTTTTAACCTCTCATTTTCCCTGAACTTCATAGCCCTCCCCACTAGTGGGGGGCGTGTTTTTAGATTGTTGGATAATGGGTAAATACTCATTTCAGCTCCTCTTCAGTATAAAACAACACTATATCTGAAGGAAAAATTACAAAAAAACAAAATAAAACTTACTGAAATCGCTGTTGGTCCAAAAAGTCAGGCGAATCTGTTGGTGCCTATTTTCCCTTAATAAATTGTTTCTAATAGGGCGGATGTAGTGTCCTTGAAGATTATCCAATCTAAAATCACCGCCCCCGATAGTGGGGAGGGCTATGAATATCAGAGAAAATGTGGGGTTAAAGACGTAATAAGCCGCTAATAGAGGTTTTAAAATTAAACTTGGCTCAGGTTTCCTTGTTTCTCAACTTAAGAAAACACCAAAATGGAAAAAGCCGAGCCAAGTTTTGCCAAAACTTGGCTCGGATTTTTTTTTTAAATCAGAGTCCAAAAACCCTTAAAATTAATTTCCAAACTTTGACTTAGTATATTAACCTAACCAAACAACCCAACCTAACCTAGACCTAGTACGTCGGATACAAAACAAGCCCTTGCATGCCAGCTACTTTGGGTGCATAGTATACCCAGTACGTTGGATACAAAACTAGCCCTTGCATGCCAGCTACTGGGGATGCATAGTACCCAGTACGTGGGAATACAAAACTAGCCCTTGCATGCCAGCTACTTTGGGTGCATAGTATACCCAGTACGTTGGATACAAAACTAGCCCTTGCATGCCAGCTACTGGGGATGCATAGTACCCAGTACGTGGAATACAAAACTAGCCCTTGCATGCCAGCTACTGCGTGTGCATAGTACTCAGTACGTGGGCTACAAAACTAGCCGTTGCTCTCTGCCACACTCGTCCGACGGCAGCGAGAGGTTAACAACAATCATTAACCTAACGTAACATAACCTAGCAACACCAAGTATATGTCTCCCTCATACCGGTACTAACCTTATTGTGGTTTGGCTACACACCCATTCTCTCCTTTTTTGTCTATATGAGCACACAGTCCCGCACGTCGCACAATTCACAGATGTAGGTAGTACTCTGTGGTCCACTAACAGCTTTAACCCGGGAACTGCGGGAAGACTCTTAAGAGTTCCCCCGGCGGACTGCGGGAAGACTCTTAAGAGTAAGGCTATTAAAAAATCCATTTAACCCGTGGAGCCCCGGCTAGTTTTGTAATGTTTGTTCACCAGAACCCGGCAGGTTTTCAAAAAATAGTTTTATTCCAGAAACAATAGCGAATGGGTTAGGAATGAAGGAAAAACCGCTCAAAAAGCTTAAAGAATGGTCCTACAGAGCCCCCGAAAACGTATTTTACAAGAGTAAAAAATTGAAGGCAATTACCCCAAAAAATCAGGTTATTGCGTGCTCACGCGCACGCACGTGGACTTTGAGAGTTTTCAACCATCGGCACGGTTGCCATACAAATCTGAGCCCTCTTGAGTGGCTACACCTGAGGTTACGGTCGGCGCAATTAGGGTGACGCGCCAGGCGCGTCTCTGGGGCTGTGCGTTACATACATCGCCGATGCGTCAGACGCGTCGATGGGGCTGTACGGGTTAAAACACCCCAACATTTTATTTGTTTTTTGTTTTTTTTTAAATTGCCCCTGGGCCATGCCAAATATCACTCCTCCACCTCCCCTCCTTCCCCACTTTCCTCACCTCCTTCAGTTATCACCTATTTTCCCTGTTATTCCCTTATTCTGTGGTATATTTTCGTGCTAACATTAGCGAGTTGCAAGCAGGGCATTGTCATCACTGTTAGCAAGCGAGTGCAAGAGAGAGTATCGATCGACAGTCTCTCTCCAGACGTGGGGAAAAGTGGTGGGAAGGGAGGTTGCCTCAGCCATACATTATGTAACTCCCGGCCTGTATCGCCGATTTTGATCATCCAAACGCTGTTTCCACTTGTTTTATTGTTGTAACAGGTTAATACCTTTATAATCAACCTATAATAGGCGCATATGGATAAGTATTAATGCTAATGTAAAATAACGATGTTAGTGATGGGAACAGCTCAAATACGTCAGCACAGGAGTGTGGTGTCTCATACCCCCCATGCGCACTTCAGAGGTTAATGAAGGCTCATTTTCTTTGAAGGTTTTCTTAATAATCGAATGTGGAACCAGAGCACAACCTCTACACACGGGATCCATCCTCCAAATATAGACAAAAAAGCCGGCGCATTCAGGTTCGTCGGACGTGACGTGACGTGACGTATTGATAGACTGTGATTGGTTACTATGATGATGTAAGGCTGTGGTTGGTTCCGTGAGTGGCGAGATGTGACGTAAGCCATTGTAATTGGTTCACACATGCATAAAAAGATCGCCAGATGTAGTGGCATTCGACTGACAGGTTGGTGTTAACATGGGGGTGCCTCCTGGACCGCCATTTTTATTATCGGCGCGCCGGCATCTAGAGGGACGGTTTTGCATACTCAACCCATAGTGTAGCCTACATTGGAATCATAACTAAGACCATGAAAACACTAATTTCTCAAAATCTGGAGGAAAAAACATGAAAAATAAGGGTGCGAGCCTATTCCCTATAATTACCGTTTACAGGAACGGCTTCTCCGACGTGCATGACAGCCGCCTAGCGAGGATACTCGTGGACATAAACAAAGTCATGTGACTCGCCAGCCTTCTCCGGACCTCCGACAACAATATTGTCATTACCCTAACCTAACCTAGATGATGCCGCCCCCAGACCCCCGCTGCTCTTAAAAATTATGTAGAAGACGTCGTATTACTAGAAAGCACTGGGGAAGAGTGAAAAACGCCTCCGAGATCGCGCATTGTAACATCACAAAACGGGAATTTTCGTCTGATACAAATAATCTATCCACAAATAATATGTCATAAATTTGGCATTTCCGTTCTGAAATTCACTTCTATGGATTCCTACAGCCTTATCTATATACTGTATTTGGAACAGGTTTTAAGGGAGTAGAGCGGAAGCCATTATAGTACACAATTACGAGGGGGGTTTTGCCCCCTCAACCCATTATTGTATCCCACGGCCAGTTGTTGGGTAAATTGTTGGGAAGGTCGATGTAATATCTGGGAGTACAGTCGTCATGTTTACATAGGTCGTGCGCTCGCGGTTAAGTTTCCGTCTATTTTGTTGACTATTTTTTCGGGATGGATGTCTGTCTGGGCGTACGGTCGTCATGTTTACATTTTTTTTTTTTTTTTGCATTTGCCCCCTGCTGGCAATATATATGATGATGACAATACAGTATGTCATGGGGGGTTGAGGGGGGGCAAAGCCCTCCCTCAACATATTATTGTATCCAATTGCAATCAAAATAGGCGGGAACATGATGACAAGCGTCCGCCGCCGCCGTCATGTTTACAAAGGTCGATCACCGCAGTTAAGTTCCCGTCTATTTTGACGGCAATTTTTTTTGGTTATTTGCCCCTTGCTGGCAATATATAAGATGATGACAATATATAGCCCCCCTCACCCTCCCATGACTTATTGTAATCATCAGTATATGGGGCCAGCAGCCCCAAACACATTGCTTTCAGTTTCCCCACTTTCACAGACAATAATTAAAATCTATCTGGTAAACTATGCTTCACCGAGCTAAAATTAAGTACAGTATTGTAGGCTATGGGTTCCTAATCTCATATCAGATAATCTAGTAAGGTTTTTAACCCTCCAGCCCCGGCTACGCATTACATAAATATTGCCCAAAACGCGGGTGTTTTGGCCGAAAAACGTCTAGGCTAGGCTACCGTATCAGTGTTATGCTGACTGCTTCCCGCATTCCCGCGCATCCCCAAGTGTAGCTGTGTTATTTACCTGTAGAATGGCGTTAAGTAGAGCTCTCTAAGTCAAGTGGTTGATATGTGATGATGATTTCATTGGAGATAACTTTATAGCCAAAACAGCCACTTTACACTACTTTTCGATACTTAACAACAACATACAGGCACACACGAACAAGCGACGCTCTCCTTCTTGTGGCCGGAGATGCGGGGCGTCGGTCCAGCCGGCTGTTGTTTACATGCGTCGGACCGACGCCTCACACACCAAGGTCACAGGCTTTCAACCACTGGTACAATGTTGTACCACCCGGGTTCCTCGGGGCAAAACTTAATGGTACACACGTGTACCATCCGAGTTTGAAGGGTTAAAGGAGAAATACGGCAGCCGTATAGGTCAAGTATTATGAAAGCCACTGGTGAGGGTTGTGTTTGCGGGTGTACGAAAAGCCTTGTTTACATATGTACGTTAGTGTCTAATTTGACTTATTTTGGGTAGAATGTAGGATTCGGGCGTAGGCTACCGCCAGCCTTGTTTACACTACGCGGAGCGGCGTCGGACGCTTGCCATCATGTTCCCGTCTATTTTGACTGCCTTTGGATACAATAATATGTTGGGGGGGGGTGGGGGGAGGCTTTGCCCCCCTCACCCCCCCGTGACATATTGTCATCATCATACTGTATATATTGCCAGCAAGAGGCAAATAACCGAAAAAAAATCGCCGTCAAAATAGACGCGAACTTAACCACGGCGATCGACAAATGTAAACATGACGGAGGGGTCGGACGCTTGCAATCATGTTCCCGTCTATTTTGAATGCCATTGGATAAAATAATATGTTGAGGGGGGCTTTGCCCCCCCCCCCTCACCCCCCCATGAAATATTGTCATCATATATATTGCCAGAAGGGGGCAAATAACCGAAAAAAATCACGTCATAATAGATGCAAACTTAACCACGGCGATCGACAAATATAAACATGACGGAGGCGTCGGACGCTTGCAATCATGTTCCCGTCTATTTTGAATGCCATTGGATAAAATAATATGTTGAGGGGGGCTTTGCCCCCCCCATGACATATTGTCATCATATATATTGCCAGTAGGGGGCAAATAACCGAAAAAATTTGCCGTCAAAATAGGCACGAAGTTAACCGCGGCGATCGCCCTATGTAAACATGACGACCATACGACCGGAATCTACATCCAGCCCCTTATTTTTTATGAAATTAGGACAATATGTATTTTAGGTCACATATGAGATATAATTCTTTCTGTTTTCTATAACTTTGTCTTGCAGTATTATTGATAATCATAAACAACACTACTGTAGTGCTATTAGACACAAATTATTAGGGAAAATAGGGCAAGGATGTAGTATTCGGGTATACCGCCCGCCTTGTTTACACTACGCGGACGCTCGCGATCATGTTCTCGTCTAATTTGACTGCCGTGGGATACAATATTATGTCTCACCCCTCTATGACTTATTGTCATTATCATATATGTTGCCAGCAGGGGGCAAAAAATAAAAAGGTGGGGATTGGGCCTGAGTATATAGGGTAAGACTGTGTAATTTTGCCGAAAATCAAGTTTTTTGACGAATAGAAACTGCCACAAATGGAATTTTGAATGTTTTAATTTTGTATATATACATTCAGCCTTTGTGCTATAGATGCCCCCCCCCAAAAAAAAAAAAAAATATATATATATATGCTGTATATTATTTAGTCATGCTGCCGATATTTTTTTTAAAGTTACTTTCGCGGTGAAATTGCCCCGCCTGGCAGGGTAATTTCGCTGCGACCTATTTTACGCATCATCTTACTATTAAACTAGATAACATTATATGATTAATGGCCAGACAAAACACTAGCGCGCAGGTAAAAGCAATGAAAACATGCACAGACCCAAACTGCCACTAAACATGCCAATAGAAAAACGTCGCACGCACGCACACACACACACAACTGAACGGGGCGGGCAGAGATGCAGGTGTGTCACACGTGTAGTCGCCACTGTGTGTTGACGCCAGGACCGGTCCTTAGGGAAGGTGGTAAGAGTTGTGTTAGCGGGCGTACAGTCCGCATTGTTTAAATAGTCGCACGCTCGCAGTTACATTCGCGTCTAGTTTGACTGCTGTTTCTTGCCCCTGTTGGTATTATATATAATGATGACGGTAAGTCATGGGGGGTGAGGCCCTCAACCCATTATTGTATCCCACGGCCGGTAACAAAACAATTTACACAACACCTGGCCATCGGATACAATAATGGGTTGAAGGGGGCTTTGCCCCCTTCACTTATTGTCATCATCATATACAAGTACTGTACCTGTATATTACCAGCAGGGGCAAATTTAGCCTACTTGTATTTACCTAAAAATATTATATATATGCATTCCTTGTCTTGCAGGTTGTGTACCGGTTCCATCAAATAATTGACTTGTGACTTCGTCCTGGATTCTTGCGATGTTACAGGACTGACCTTTGCATCGGCGCTAGTTCAGAGTCTATGTTGCTGATGCCTGAGCAGACTACAGTAGCGGTTACCCTGGGTTTGGATACACATTATGTCATACGTTACAAGGTGAGAGGCATAACAAACCAATGACTTAACCCAAGAACGGTGAGGGTCCTCATAAGAGGTTTGGTGGGCGAAGGCGAGGGTTCTCTTAAGAGCCAAGGCATAAAATAACATGAGACAACGTGCCTGGCGGTTACTATCACAGTTTCTGATTAGTCGGCAGCTAGCAGAATCGCTTGCGCACATGATTGAGGCAATACAGGAGAGTAACACCAAGAAGGCATTATCTCCTACCATGTATCACCCAATTTTCAGACAATTCCCAGTACTGGTACAGTATTTGAAGGGTTGTTCTTACACATGGTTAAGTACTGTGCCCGGAAAGACTGTCGTAGTCCCTGAGTTAAAGCAGCTAGGTGATTGACAGCATTCAGCTGAGGCCTTCACTTCTTTGCTATGCAGTGCTTGTTACTTCTCTCTTCCGTAACAGTTCACATGTTTCAAATATCGTGGTTAATGATTTACATATGTCAAGTTGCTGTCCCCAGTACTCTTAAATTTCACACTTATTATGATCAAGATTATCATCGAACTGTTGATCTTTACTATGCAAATTTAGCCTACTTGTATTTCCTATTAACTATAATATTAATGCATTGCCTGTCTTGCAGGTTGTGTACCGGTTCCATCAAATAAGTGACTTAGAATACTTCTGACTTCATCCCGGATTCTTGCGATGCTACAGGACTGACCTTTGCATCAGTTCAGAGTCAATGTTGCTGGTGCCTGAGCAGACTACAGTAGTGGTTACCCTGGGTTTGGATGTCATGCGTTACAAACCAATGACTTAACAGGTTATCCTTTGCCCCATTATTATTTTAATATCAGAAAATATTGACTATCAAGAATCATAGTATCTAATTATGATTTGTTTTTTAGTATTAACGGAGCTACAATTTGTCAACATTTATTATTGGCATAAACTTGTAGGCCTACTGTCTGCTTTTATGTATGGAAGCAAATACAGTATTGTCAATGTTATCACTTCCATAGACATAGGCTCTCTGTTCCGTCAAAGACCATGTCTCCCCATGGTTATCAGCTCCCTCTACTGATCGCGCTGACCAGGTTGTTCTTACCCGCCTTTGAGTCGGCCATACCAAGGTGACACATGACTATTTAATGACTACACCTAGGCCTCCACCACCTTATGGCCATCACTGTCAAACTGTTCTCACTGTCGCCCATTTGCTGTGCGAATGCAATGCCGCAAATACTGTATAGTTATGAACGACTGCGTTATCTTCGTAACAAGACCTGCATTGCTTTGCGATTCTCCTACCTTTACCTTTACTCCAATCCGCACCTATCTACACATTATAAATATGTTCAGTTAAACCTGACTGACCTATTCCTAATCTGTCCCCCCATTTTCTCAACACATCATTGGTCTCCTAGCCTTATAAGTGGCGTTCGCTCAGAATGCTAGTATTCTTACATCATCATTACCATAGACATAGGCCTTCCACTTCAGAACATCAACAGTGATGGGACATGATGTATGTTAGACTGGCAAAACAAAGATATTGCTAAATTTCCAGAAGTGGACTATTACAATTTTTTAATTTTTTTTTTTTATATATATATCTATCTATTGCCTGACGCCGTGATCCCCGAAGGGGTGGCCACGAACGAACCGCCCCCATGCACCTCTGTCCCCAGTCAGTCGACGGCCCCCCCCCCCCCCAAACCAGCACCGCCTTCGTTCATGTACTTGCTCACTCTTTTTTTGTATAAAACGAGGTATTTTTTTTAATGTTTTTTAAGTACAGTACCGGTAATTCGTGTGATTTTGACACTTAATTAGTGCAAAAAAAATTCATATTGCTTGACAACCTAACTTCAAGTAACCTAGTATCTTAGGTGGGTCCCCACACCCATGCAATTGTGTCAAATTACTAAAAGTAATGTGCAAGAGTGAAAAAAGACGCCCAAAATTGCATACTGTACCGTAACAAAATCTTCAACGGACAACGGGTGCGGTGCTTGGCCAATGGGTTAACTCGCGTGCTAGAGCGTCGAAGGTTCACACAAATATGTAAAAAGGTGGGTGGGGGGGGGGGGGGGGATCTCCCTTATAAGGAATTTTAAAAAATTGTAATTGCCCGTATTGGAATAATACAGAAACATTTCCTACCAAGTCACAAATCTGAGTCCCTTGTTTTGAGTTGTTATTATTAAATGTACATACATACGCACCGGTTAATCAACAGACTGAGTGCTCCGCATTAAGTGCGGTTCCGGTCTGATGTCCTAATGGCAAAGTTCCAGGCAGCCTGTTCAGAGTTGCTTCACTTCTCAGCTCTTCACTAAATATCCTATCTTGCAATTTGGCCCCACACATCCATCTCACCATTCTAATGCACTATTAAAGTTATGCTCTATAGTTAAGGTAAGGTAATGTCTTTACTAGCCAATACAGTATTGTGTTTTGGCTTGCCATTATGTGATGAAACGACCAAAGGAGTAACACTTTCATTATTTGGCGTCTTCACATCTCTGGAGTGTATGTTTCCGCATGTCCTAGTGGCGGCACTCCAGGCAGCTCTATTCAGAGCTGCCTCACTTCTCAGGTTATTTAATTACAGGATCAGACCATATGATCGGATCCCACATCTTCCTTGGTCTACTCATGGTGCAGCTCAATCCACTTTCATTCACCTGCATCTCTTTACTCAACTTAGTTGATCCAAGCCTGCTTGTATGCATATCATCATTGATACTCTACCTCCATGTATAATCCCCACTATATAATCCAGTAAGATCCCTGTAACATGGACACGCTCTAGTCCTGTCAATGGAGGGAGTGTACGGCGTTAAAAGTTGCATCAAACTGAATCATCATTATTAGTACCTTTCCTTGCAGATGTAGCAAAGGGTGTTTCATCGTGGTAATTTTGTTTTAAGAATGAAAAGGAGAAATGACCAGAAGCTATTGATAATTAATTATGTCTCTAAAGTATATGTATATAGCTATACTGTATATAATAGTTAATACAAAATTTAAAAGGAAAGTTAATAGCAAATCTCCCTCAATTTGATCTGTAACTCATGATGTAGAACGGACGCTTATAATGATAGAAAACACCAGCTATTATTAGTGCCTTCTGTTGCAGATGTATAGTAGCGGCCGTACCAAGTCCATCAGGAGAATCACATCACCAACGAGTCAACCCAACAACAACCCCATAAGTAGACTACCTGTATCCATACTATCCACCAATTAGACAGATTTTTTTTTTTTTTTTTAATACATCTGTAGGATTATGGTAAGGTAAATGAGTTTTTCCAGTTTAAGCCTTTTATGGAGGAAAGGTATTTTTGTTGGTTGTTGTTCCCCAAGCTGCCTGGCCGAACAGCCCCAAGGCCCCGAGCAAGGCCAAGGCCATAACCGAGCGCCCCCACAGAACCCTCCCTGCCGACCACAATAAAGCCTGGGTGACCGAAGCCACTCCATGGCGGGGAGCTGAGGAGGGTGCGGAAACGCCCGGGAAACCAAAGACCCACCCAGGGCCCTGTGCCCCTCAGCAATTATGAAGAGAAAGTTGAGGGGCAAAGGAAAAATGTGACGCTTTGGTTTCCAATCTTGGTAGATTGGGAGGTCAATCCACAGAAGAGACTTGAGATCTAGAAAATATATAAGTAAAAGGAACAGTCAGACTAAGCTATGGGTACCGGTATGGCAGAGATCGCTCAGTTCTCACTCTGATAGACCAGCCCATCACCACATGACTAGAACCCAATCCTCTCAGCATCAGCTAGGAAAGGCCCTAGAAAGCCGCCTTTGGCGGGGGGATAGCTCCCCTATTTCAACCCCTTTCGGGGTTGGGCACCCGCCCAACCCCGTTGTTGGTGTTCATTCGTGCCTAAATCGTACCGGTACCTGTCTGCATGTACATGGTTTTGCAAATACGTTGGCAATGTTTAACATAGTTTTCATTGAGAAATAGACAGGTTCACCCATCCTGGACCCTCAAACCATTATTTTGACCTACCTAATGACATTAACCCATTGGTTCCGGGAGACATTCCAGAACGCACATGGCAATTTATAGGGTTTTAAAGCCTGTGGAGACGAGTCCGAGTGAGCGGGAGCTCGGCAGGCCCCCCGTCTGCTCTCCAGCCAGGCGGCCGTGACACTAAGGAGGTATGAAGTATATCCCGCTATACTCTGCAGCGCTGCCAAATGCAAATGTAGCGCGATATTAGCAATATTCGCTCAAATTAGCGAATGTTTGTGGTAGCGCTGCTGATTAACCCCGCATGCTACGAACCTCGTTCATTTTTAAGCCATTTTCTTCTACTCTTTGGCTGAATACACTTCATTTCATGCAGACACTTGCTCAATCAGTCAAGAGTGCCTGAATGAGCCCTAATATAACGGAAATATGCCCGCAGCGCAAGTGTTAATATTTACCAAATGATTAAACGGATAGGGTGACGGTACCACACTATTGGTTCTAAATTTGTCCAGTCACCCCTAAAGTACCTATTTCCCCCAAATACATCCAATAAATACATATGACGAGAATACTTATAAATACTTATGAGATTACTTACCACACAGACTTTATTTGAAATCAGTCATATATAGCCTAGCCTAACTCATCGGCATAATTCTGCCGCTTTCGTCCGACACCGTAGGCACGCTTGACAGGCGTTTGCTGTTTTGATGGTCCCTGGCATTTAATTGCTTCATCATTACTACCAGGCCCACTGTCCCTATCACTGAATGCATTAAAGGTCCTAATAAACGCGAGAGATACGAGGTTCGGGCAAAAAAAATCTTATAAGGATGCAGTGCCTACTATTCCCATCAAACAGGCACCGGCACTAGAACTAGTAGAGTTTTCCCATGCTAGAATAAGAAGGGCTATAGAAAAAATGAACAGAAGTAAGTCACCGGGACCGGATGGGATACACCCAAGAATCATAAAGGAAGGAGGGGAGATGTTAGTAGAGCCATTGAAAATGTTATTTGAGGTATCGTTTAATACAGGGCAAATCCCGATGGACTGGAGAGAGGCGAACATAACAGCTATATTTAAGAAGGGAAAGAGAAATGACCCAGGGAATTATAGACCAGTCAGTTTGACAAGTGTTGTGTGTAAACTAATGGAAACGGTAATTAGAGAAGGAATAATGGATCATATGAAGTCAAACCAACTTTTCAGTGGGAGACAGTTCGGATTCTTGCCGGGGAGGTCGACGGTACTACAGCTAATTAAGGTGGTAGATGATTGGATGCAAATTCTAGAAGATGGTGATGTAATAGACGTGGTATATTGCGATTTTATGAAGGCCTTCGATAAGGTCCCACATAAAAGGTTAATAGAGAAAGTTAGAAGCTATAATATAGGGGAGAAATGTGTGAAATGGATAGAAGCCTTCCTGAAAGATCGGAGACAGAGGGTATTGGTGAATGGAATTGGCTCGGGGTGGAGGGAAATTACAAGTGGGGTACCTCAGGGATCTGTGTTGGGACCACTGCTGTTCGTTATATTTATCAACGACTTGCCTGAAGTTATAACTAATGGAAGTGAGGTATACCTGTATGCGGATGACACTAAACTGTATAGAAGAGTGAGGAGTAAGGAAGATATGGGTTTGCTTCAAGGAGATGTGGAGGGCATGAAGGGATGGTCTGAGCATTGGTTAATGCCTTTTCATCCAAAAAAATGCAAGTACATGCGGATTGGGACCAGCAAGATAGACAAGGTAGGATACAGTATGTATGAAGCGATGGAGGAAGTGAGTGCAGAAAAGGATATAGGAGTAGTGATAGACAATAAGTTAAATTTCTCAGAACATTTAGCGGAAAAGATAAACAAAGCCAATAGAATTGTAGGGCTGATAAGGAGGACATTTGTGTCACTTGACGAAGAAATCTTCAGGAATCTATATACAGCGCTGGTTAGGCCGCACCTGGAATATGCAAACCAGGTGTGGGCTCCATATATGGTAAAGGATATAGAAGCAGAGGAGAGCTAGCAAGCTGGTACCAACGTTGAAGAACGCGGGCTATGAGCAGAGGTTGAGGACACTGGGGCTTCCGACACTGGCATATAGGAGAAAGAGAGGGAATATGATAGAGACTTTTAAGATAGTGTCAGGAAAGTACGATGAGGATGTGTGTGAAGGTATCTTCTTGATGCGGGAGGGAACAAGAACGAGAGGACACTCTAAGAAAATTTACAAAGAAAGAAATAGGCTTGAGAAGGCAAAGAACTCATTTTGTGATAGAGTGGTAAATGAGTGGAACGCACTGCCCCAGTATGTAGTCGATTCCGAATCAATAAGGGAGTTTGAAAGTAATCTTGATAAAGCATGGGGAAGACAAGATTTGAAGTTTGATTATAAAACAAAAATACAGAATAGTAAAAATGTTGCGTCTGCCACCGCCGCCGCCAACACCGTGAACGACCGCAGCAGTGCAAGTACTGGTACTGAGCTGGATACACAGGCATAGTTTGCCTTTTTCCAGAGGATCTACTGTAAGAAACTAAGAATAAACAGGTGGTTTTCCAACACAATGGTGGGTGGGCTGTGAGCGGCTGGCTAGTGTTCACGTCACGCAAGATGGCCGACCAAAACACTAATCGAGATGGGCATCAGCCCGCCCGATTCTAATCCGTGAATAGCTGGTATTTTACAATGGTATTGCGCGGATAACGAGTAATAAGATATTTAGGGGTGTCCGCGAATAAAGAGTTTGGCGAATGCGTGGAGCGCTGATACTGGGAGTGCACTCACTGTACAGTACTGTACTATAATTTTGTTTTTTTGGACTAATGTGTTTTTGCAACTGAAGCCCTTCAGTTGATTGTTTTTTTTGTATTACAAGTAGGATCGTTAGGTCTGTAGTTGCTTGTCTTCCTGTATATTGTTAACCTGTAATATTATTGTTATTGCTTATAGTACTGTATGGTTTATTTGTTATCAACTCTGCGTAAGCAGTTTGGTATCGCCCCCTCGTATAGTGGGTACCACCGGAAAAAAATGTCTGTCGTCGTCGTTGTTGTCCGTCTGTCCCGAAATTCCTCCTAGACCGTTGGACGGATTTTCACAAAATTTCACACGAACATTTGTTGCGTGAATGCGAACGTCAGTCAAAAAATACGTTTTGAATTTATGCAATAGTTATGATTTTAGGTCCAACATATGGTTCCCCCCCCCCCCGCAATGATGGCGTTCTGGGGGCGAAAACATCTCGCTATGCATTTGCTAGGTTAAGTTAGATTAGTTGGCATTAGAAGTGATAGTAGTAATAGTGGGATTGATGACAGTAGTGATGATGATGACAGTAGTAGATATGATGGTGACAGTACTAGTAGTAGTGATGATGGTGACAAGTAATGATGATAGTTGTAGTGATAATGATGACCGTAGTGATGATGAAAATTACGATGGTGTGAGTATTAGTGATGATGGTGAGTAGTAGTGGTGATGGTGAAAGTTGTAGTGATGACAATAGTTGTGATGATAAAGATCATAGTAATGGTGATGATGGCAGTAGTAGTGATGATGGTAATACTTGTGACAGTAGTAATGATGATGGTTATAGTAGTAGTGATGACGATTGTAAGATGGTGGTGATAGTAGTAATGATGGTTGATAGGTGTAGTATCAATGATGATAGTGATTAAGATGGTAGTGACAATGGTGACAGTAGTAGTGATGATGGTGAGAGTAGTAGTGATGATTGTAATTGTAGTAGTGATGATGATCATAGTAATGGTGATGACAGTAGTTGTGATGATTGTGGCAGTTGTAGTGATGATTGTGATTGATGATGGTATTAGTAGTGATGATGGTAACCCATCGCAGATGTGGGTATGCCGTTTTTATTTTGGGAAAATGGCACGTCTACTTTATCGTTAGTATTAACACTTACGCTGCGGGCATATTTCCGCTATATTAGGGCTCATTCAGGCACTCCTGATTCCTGAATGATTGAGCAAGTGTCTGAATGACATTAAATTTATTCAGCCCAAAACTAGAAGAAAATAGCTCTAAAATGACACCAGAACGAGGTTCATAGCGCGCAGGGTTAATCAGCAGTGCTACCATAGACATTCACTAATTTGAGCGAATATTGCTATTGTCGCGCAACATTTGCCTTCTGGCAGCGCTGCAGAGTCTAGCGGGATATACCTCATACCTCCTCAGTGTCACGGCCGCCGGGCTGGAGAGTGGACGGGGGCTTGCCGCACTCCCGCTTACTCGGACTCCACGGGCTCTAAAAGCCTATAAATTGCCATGTGCATTCTAGAACGTCTCCCGCAGCCAATGGGTTAAGGGGTGATGGGAGTATTTATTTGCCCATTTTTATAATTTGATTTGTTTCCTCCCTAGACCTCCATCAAGCTAAAAAATAATACCCCAAGACCCTCCTTCAAGATAAATTTGTACACTTTTTGATAGAAAAATGTCCCGGCTCTTAAATTACAGGCTCGCTATCGCTCGCCAGGAAATAATCGACACCTAAATGACACGAAAAGTCTTGATATTGACAAATATATGGGGTGTAAGGTCTTAAAATTGCCAAACTAATGAGCCTAACATCATTAACTCTGAAAACTAATGGGGCTAAACATGAGGAAGAAGAGGGCCCAGAAAAACAATCCATCTTCCTTTTAAGTCCTGTAGTAATGCTTAAGTCATTATTAATTACCGGTATGTTTTTGTTTTGGACTGGTTAAAAATTTGGCCATTCACCTCACACTAATAAAATGTTATAGTTATTTACTCACCTTACGCTCCACATGTACATACATACACAAATTTAAAAACCGAGTGCTCCACACAAAATGCGGTTCTGGTCTCGCGTCCTAATGGCGGCGTTCCAGGCAGCCCTGTTAAAAGCTGCCTCACTTGTCAGGTTCTTTGATTTAAGATCAGACTGCAAAATCCGATCCCACATCTTTCTTGGTCCGCCCCTTGGTGCAGCTCCCTCCACATTCATGGACCTGCATCTTTTCGCCCAGCTTTGTTCATTCATCCTCTCCACATGTCCAAACCATCCAAACCTGCTAGTACACATCTCATCACTGATACTCTTGATACCTAACCTTCTCCTTAGCTCTACACTTGATATCCTATCTTGCAGTTTGGCACCACACATCCATCTTACCATCCTCATCTCATTGCGTTCCATTCTGTTGGCATCATCCGCTTTGACAGGCCACGTTTCTGAAGCATATGTCATTGCGCTTCTATCGCATGAAGCGTACACCTTTCCCTTCAAGGGGAGAGGGAGTCTTCTCATGGTGAGTAGTGGCAAAAGTTCTCTAAACTTTCCCCAACCGCATCTTCTTCTGGCGATAGTGGCGGCCTCAGCCCCACCACCGGCAGAGATGGTATCACTCAAGACTTAGCAAAACTTGTCCACCATCTCCAGTGCCTCGTTGCCAAAGTTAACACTCTCGAACCGGTCATTGAATACAAGCTCACCTTTGCATACTATGCATACACATTTCTCAATTTCGGACTTCTTCCTTGGTAGAGGTCCCTTTATTCTAGTGCAGCTCTTCTTCCCGTGATGCACCCAGCAGCGGCAGACGCTACACTGTATTGAGTTTGCGCCCACCCCTTTTCTGCATACAGTACTGCACATGTTTATGCCCCACTTTTCTGCATACAGTACTGCACATGTTTATGCCCCACTTTTCTGCATACAGTACTGCACATGTTTATGCCCCACTTTTCTGCATACAGTACTGCACATGTTTATGCCCCACTTTTCTGCATACAGTACTGCACATGTTTATGCCCCACTTTTTTCTACCTTTCCAATTCCTAATCCACTACCGGGTATGTAAACCTTTGTTTTTATTTTTATTAACTCTTTACCCTTTACTTGCCATGTCCGCTTTCCATCTTCTGAACTTGGCCTCGGCATCCCAATCACTATCTGCGATAAGTACTAGGTCATCTGCATTCTCCTCTATTACTATTATAATCTTTACTAATCTGCTCTAATATTTTCAGGAACAACCGCTGAAGACGACGACGTCCAAAATATCCAGCAGTCCGCCCCGGCACTCAAGATATTTATGCAAGAAATGTATACAAGCTCCAACCCTTCTTGAATGTCGGAACACTCAGCACAAAAATAAAGGTAAGGTTTAAGGTTATTTTTGTCTGGAACCCCTTTTCCCTCATGTTCAGTCCCATTAATATTGAGATTTTTAAGACGGTCGTCCCATTAGTTAGGCAATTTTAAGACCATTCATCCCATTTCTTTGTTAATTTTAAGATCTTTTGTACAATTTAGATTTATCTTTTCCTGGCAAGTGATCGAGCCTGTAATTAACCCGGGAACTGCAGGGAGACTCTTAAGAGTTCCCCTGGTGGACTGCGGGAAGACTCTTAACCCGGCAAGCGCGATAGGCCTCACGGAAGCAAGACCATAAAAAAAGCCTTCCAAAAAAAAAAAGGGCCTATCAAAACAAAGGAATTTGTCTCTAGGTGAGATAATTCCCCTCCAGTACTCATCCATGTAAATCTCACCCACCCCCCTCCCCTCCTTCCCCACCTTATTCCCCCCTCCCTCCCCTCCTCAATTATCACCTATTTTTCCTCTTATTATCATCATTTATCGGTTATTTTTCTCTCCCGCGATAATGTAGCACAAGTGGGTTGTAGAAAAGATCGTTATGTAACACCCAGACACCGGCCCACACCGCCCCGCTTGTCTCAGTTACCTCACAGACAGCGAGAGAGGAGGGTTGCCTGTGGCTCTCTCTCGCCTGAGATTATGACCGGGTGGCCAATATCTTCGTTTTTCACCACCCAAATGCTTTTCCCACTTATTTTAGCACTCTTGAAGGTTCATATATACATCATATATGTAAAATAAAAGCATACCGAAAACAAATAATGCTCTATATTGTAAATATAACTAATTCTGTCAGAATCCAAGGCTAGAAATGCACAAATAACTACCCTAGCCCCTAGGTCTATTTCGCGCTTGTCAGGTTAAGAGTAAGGGAAAAAAAAAATCCATTTAAAACACCCCAACAAAATTTGTTTGTTTTGTTTTTATTTTGCCCCTGGGCCATGCCAAATATCACTCCTCCACCTCCCCTCCTTCCCCACTTTCCTCCCCTCCTTCAGTTATCACCTATTTTCCCTGTTATTCCCTTATTCTGTGGTTTATTTTCGTGCTAACATTAGCGAGTTGGTAGCAGGGCGTTGTCATCACTGTTACCAAGCATGGGAAAGAGCGAGAGAGAGACTATTGCGGAACAGTGTCTCTCCAGACAAGGGGAGGGGTGGAGGGCAGGGAGGTTGCCTCAGCCATACATTATGTAACTCCCGGCCTGTAATAACGATGTTAGTGATGGGAACAGCTCAAATACGTCAGCACAGGAGTGTGGTGTCTCATACCCCCCATGCGCACTTCTTAGGTTAAGAGGAAACCGGCTTTTGGCCGGGATATTTTTCTACCAAAAAATGTACAAATATATGTAAAAGGAGGATCTTGCGAGTGTTTTTTGTAAGCTTGATGGAGATATAGGGAGAAAACTTTACAAAATAAATATATATACGGGTACTGTAAATTAAGAACAAATTTAAAAGGGGTAAGCATATTTCCGGCAACATTTCTTAGATCCTAACTAAAAAATATATAATTAAATAAATTAAACCAATAAATCCCCCCCCCCCCTTAATATTAGCTATAGAATTGTATAGAAAGACAGCGTTACCTATTTCTGCCAGGTTAGTTTGAATGCACTATAGTTGTACTGTATTAACCCTTTCGGACATATGACGCGATTTTGAGCTTATTAGGGATACTTTAAAGCCTTTGTTACCATCAGGGGTATTTAGAAACCTTTAGTTTAGTTACTTCAACCTCTGCAGTTGTCTTTGAGTTAGCTGTGGGCAGAAAACTAATTTTGGAGAGGTAATTATAAGAGTGAGAGAACTCTATTTCTTATTGCTAATCTGGCAACCTCTGCGTCATATGAGCGTGAAAGGGTTAATTTGGGAAGAATGAGGTGTAGTTGGCTTAGGAAAGAGGTGTCATTTTTTGTGTGGCTAGCTTTGACGTAATTCTCATCATATTCTGGTTACCATTAGACGATATTCTTAAGCTTATAATCTACCTCTAGGAATCCAAGGGGTCTGACGTTTATTTCTTCAGTGATCCTTCCAAAGCTGAATAAAATTATCTGGCAGCAATAAATCTTTCAGTATAATGACAGGATTTTGTATGCTACTTTGTCTTGAATAGATGTATGTACAGTACTGTATGTACGGTATGTATGTACAGTACTGTATGTACGGTATGTATGTACAGTACTGTATGTACGGTATGTATGTACGGTATGTATGTACAGTACTGTATGTACAGGTCTCCCTCGATTTACGATTGGGTTACGTTCCTGAAAATCTGATCTTGAATAAAAAAAAATGTATAGCAAACCCTAAAATTCTCCCTACCAGAAATTCCTGGAGTTACCGCGCCAGACACGTTGTTTTGTACAGTAAGCGACCTGGGCCCTTTAAATGGCGATATCCCGCAGTTCTTCACCCGCCCTCTCCATCAATCATTCTTAATTATAAGCTATATGTCGTACTACCTATAGCTGACACATTACCCCCACAACTACCATACTATATAAGCACTTAGTGTAGCCATCTAGTATATAGTAAAAACATGCAGAATCGTTAGAAATCGTGATAAACTTTGCATAGCCTAGGTGTTGAGTATTGTTTATGTCGACAGACGTAGCTCTGGCGCTACTTCGGAAGCGTCCACCAGAGGTCTCCGGTGAATTCCTGGTACGGAGAATTAATGGGGTAAAGAGGCATGTGATCTGGGACCAGCCAAAACCCACACACAAACACCTAAAAACCTATAGCCTAATAATATCATAAATTGGGGCATCGGATAGTGAGGGAGATCTGTACAGTATATACTCAGGCACATACCCCATTGCTGGGGGTGGCTGACACGAGACAGAGTCTGAACAGAAACAACATTTAAAGTTCCTATTCCCAGGGTCTGGGACCACTTTGGCGTTCCCTCGCCCCTTTCACTGTCTGGTCAAGTAGGATAATTATACAAGGGCAGTAGGATTCCTAGCCCCCTTTGGTATTTGGTATAATCCTGTGTAGTGGGGAGACCTGTACTTATATATCAATAGTTTGGTAAGGTTTCAATATATTTTTAAAATTTTCATTAATAAATAGTCCACTAATATACTAGGTTAGGTTAGGTTCAATGATTCTTAGTACTGTAAATAGGTATCTGAAAGACAGTATAACGGTATAATAATGGCGCTAAACATGAGGGAGAAAGGGGGGCCAAAAAAATACCATCCCTCATCATGGTGGGCGGGCTTGTGGTGGTCCATCTTCGCTGCGGGTCTGCCTGTGGAAATCGGCGCCTCTCTGGGGGATCTTGGACCTGGGAATCTTTTGCTGGGGATCCCAAATGGGCCTGGGTATTTCTCCTGGATGACTTAGATGTATGTGATTTTGTGTTTTGTTTTGTGTTTCTGATGTGTTGTGATGCATCTGTTGCTCTGTCTCGAATCGGCCACCCCCATGGAAAACTGGGGAAGGTGCCAGAGTAGCCTATATACATCTATCTATCTATTGCCTGACACTGTGATCCCCAAAGGGGTGGCCACGAACGAACCGCCCCCATGCACCTCTGTCCTCAGTCAGTCGACGCCCCTCCTCCCAACCAGCACCGCCTTCATCCATATACTTCTTCACTCCATCCTTCCACCTCTTTCGGTTTACCTCTCCCTCTCTGTCCTTCCACCTCGCTCTCGTACACCCTCTTAAGTCATTCTCTCGCTTCCATACATTCCATATGGCGGCCAAACCATATCTAGGTGTTCCTTTTCACACTTTCCAGCATATTTACCTCCACACCACACCTCCTTCTTACTTCCTCATTCGTCTGTCTATCCCTCCATGTAACTCCGCACGCACTTCTCAAGTAACTCATTTCCACCCCTCTCACTCTTGGTCTGAATATCTCCACCAGCGTCCATGCTTCGCTTCCGTAAGTCAGTGTCGGGATTACCACACTGTCATGTAAGGACTTCTTCACTTCCATACTGACCACCCTATTTCTTGTTACTGCTTTCAGCGTTCCTACAACCCTCTTCCCCTGTTGTACCCTTTCTCGCGCTTCTTCATCCATAGTCAAAGGAGTACAAAGGAAATCAAGCAACAACAGATCTAGTGACCCTTCTAGGTTGCTTGTCCTCCAAAACACGGAGGATCAAGTGTCCAAACAGTGGTTTAGAGTGGGTAAGGGAACATTGGAAAGGGAATTACTGCCCTGGAACTAATGTCCGTGGCAGGATTAGGAAGTTAGTAGGGGACAGATGGGTTAGTAACTGAGGGGGGGATAAAATAAAGTTATTCATTTACAAACGCAGTCAGTCGCGGGTTTGATGCGAGATATTTGTCTAGGCGGAGTTTAAATGAATCAACGGTGATGCAGTCTATAACGTTTCGGGGAAGCCCATTCCACAAGTTGACAACTCGATTGAAGAAGAAATTCTTAGATTCGTGTGAGTTAAAAGATTTACCAATAATTTTGCAACCGTTTCCCCGCGTGTAATTAGATTGGTCGATAGTGAAGTACTTACTACAGTTCATATTGTCGATGCCTTTGATGATTTTGAACACTTGAATTAAGTCGCCTCTTAATCTGCGCTGGGTTAAAGGAAAGAGATTTAATTCTCTAAGACGCTCCTCGTATGGTTTGTTCTTTAGGCTAGGTATCATTTTGGTAACTCTACGTTGAACTCGTTCTAGCTTGTTTATATCTTTTTGGTAATAAGGGCACCAGGATTGAACGCAGTATTCCAGAAGAGGGCGGACTAAGGAATTGTAAAGGGTTAGGATAACTTCTTTGGATTTATGCTCAAATGACCTGCCTATAAAGCCAATTATTTTGTTTGCCTTCTTAACAACTTCTGAACATTGTTGATAGTCCCATCTTTACTCAACACACTGCCCAGATACTTAAATGAGCTGACAATCTCCATAGCTTGACAGTTCAACTTTACCTTACACTCTGTGGCTTCACCCCTTTCGAAGACGCGACATGAGATTATACAGAGATCCTAAGCGTAAGAAGGTATACATGCCCAAAAGGAAAGTGTGGCTGCTGAAGAACAAGAAAGTTAGGGATAGGTTTCATAGTGAACTGGAGGAAATGAATATAAATAAGGAAGTTAGGCCCAACGATGTAAATAGTCGATGGAATTTTCTTAAGCATAGCCTTATCGCTGCCACTGACAAAGTCTGGGAAAACAAAGGGTCACCCCAGGAATAAGACCTCCTGGTGGTTGAACGATGAGGTAGAACATGCTGTGAAAGAGAAAAGGAGATGCTTCAAAGCATGGAAGAAGGGAGGCAGCAAGGAGGAATACCAGGCAGCTAAACGAACTGCCAAAAGAGTTATTTACAATGCTAAAAAAGGCATTAAGGACCTGGTTCTCGAACAAGTGTGTAACACTGACAATCCGAATGGGATCTTCAACCTAGCTAGGCGAGTTAAAAACGACAGTAAGGATATTATAGGTGAACAGTGTGTTAGAAACAATAATGGGAAGATTGTGTATGCAGAAAATGAAATCAGAGAAGCATGGAAGGCACACTATGAACGATTGCTAAATGTAGAGTTTGAATGGGATAAGGAACAGCTTAGTATCGAAAAAACAATATCTAGACCCCTCCTTTGATAGCACCAGCTGTAGTGAGCGACGCAATCAATAAAATGAAGGACGGTAAAGCTCCAGGGTGCTCTGACATTGTCGCTGAGGTGATAAAAGCCTCATGGGAGACTGGTGTCAACTTAGTCACTGAGTTGATAAACACCATTATTAAAGATAAAAAAAATCCCAGAGGATTGGCACAAAAGTGTAATAGTAAATATATATACAAAGGAAAAGGGGATGCGCTAGATAGAGGTAATTATAGGGGCCTGAAAATGCTTGACCAAATCATGAAGGTCTGTGAGAGAGTCCTTGAGGGTTTGATCAGGCAAAGCATCTCTATTGATGATATGCAGTTTGGTTTTATGCCAGGACGTGGTACAACCGATGCTATCTTCATAGTCAGGCAGATACAGGAAAGATACTTACTAAAAGGCAGGGATCTTACTTTGTGTTTGTAGACCTGGAGAAGGCCTTTGACAGAGTGCCTAGAGATGTTGTGCAGTGGGCTATGAGGAAACTTGGTGTGGAAGAGTGGCTGGTGCGTGTGATAATGAAGATGTATGAGGATTAGTTAAGGGTGTACTGAGTGATGAGTTCGCAGTTTGTGTTGCAGTCCATCAGGGTTCAGTGTTAAGCCCCCTCCTCTTTATTATGGTCCTGGAGGCACTGTCTAGAGTTTTTAGAGGTGGACTTCTGTTGGAACTGTTTTATGGAGACGATTTAGTCCTAATAGCTGACAATATGCAAGATGCTGAGGCCAAATTCAGAAGATGGAGAGAGGGCATGGCGAGCAAGGGTTTAAGAGTCAATATTAAGAAAACCAAGGTTATGCATTGTAGATTGAGACGAGGCAATGTGGAAAAGAGCGGTGCATACCCATGTGCAGTGTGTGGAAAGGGTGTGGGCTCTAACGCGATTCAATGTAGCATCTGTCGACGCTGGCTGCACCATGGGAGTAAGCGCTGTAATATAATAAAGGGACCACTGCCGAAGGATAAGTCAGTGTAGTGTGCAAAGGCGAGCTTGTGTTAAATGATGATCCTGTGGCTGTGAATCTTGGAAATGAGTCATTGGAGCTGGTGGACAAGTTTTGTTACCTAGGAGATACCATCTCAGCCAGTGGTGGGGCCGAGGCTGCCACTGTCGCTAGAATTAGATGTGGCTGGGGGAAGTTCAGAGAACTGCTGCCAATTCTGACCATGAAAAGAATGCCTCTCCCCCTGAAGGGAAAGGTGTGTACCTCATGTGTTAGAAGTGCAATGACGTATGCCTCAGAAACATGGGCCGTTAAAGTAGAGGATGCCAACAGAATGGAACGTAATGAGATGAGAATGGTGATATGGATGTATGGCGCCAGGCTGCAGGATAGAATAACAAATGTTGAGCTGAGGAGACGTTTAGGTATAAAGAGTATTAGCGAAGTGATGCGCACAAGTAGACTGGGATGGTATGAACATGTGGAGAGAATGGATGAACAAAATTGGGTGAAAAAATGCAGGTCTGTGATTGTGGAGGAAGCTGCACCAAGGGGTGGACCGAGAAAGACCTGGGATCGGGCTATACGTGTCGATCTCAAATCCAAAAACTTGACAAGTGAAGCAGCCCTTAACAGGGTTGCCTGGAACGCCGCCATTAGGACTAGAGACTGAAACTGCACGTATGTGTGGATCACTCAGTCTTAAAATGTTATGTATGTATGTATGTATTTACCTTCAGATTCCGTTTTTGGCTCACTTGTTCCAAACAAATTTACCAGACCCTGCAACTCCCATTCATTATCGCTCATCAGAACTGTATCATCAGCAAACAGCAGTACAGGTAGCTTCCACTCATTTCCGTCCCTTATCAGCGATACACTAACATCCACTGCTCTTCCTTGTATTTCTTTCATGACTCCATCCATATATACAGTAAGCAACCACGGGGACATCACACACCCGTTTTAACCCAACATTCAGATCAAAGAACTCGCTTTGATCATTCTCCACACGTACTGCCGCCTTTGCACCCTCATACATGCTCTTCACTGCTTTCAGCAACTTGCCATCTACTCCTTATATTCTAAGTACTGGTACTTTCCACATACCTTTTCTATCCACTCTGTCATAGGCCTTCTCCAAGTCCATAAAAGCAACATACAGCTTTTGTTGCTTCTCCAGATATTTCTCCACAACACATTTCAGGGTAAAAATCTGATCTACACATCCTCTTCCCTTCCTAAAACCGCCCTGCTCGTCACCTATCCATTTCTCCGTTCTCGCTCTCCCTCTCTCAATCACTACCCTACTGTACACCTTCCCTACTACGCTTAGAAGACATATTATTTGGTGGTTACCACACACTCCTCTTTCCCCTTTACCCTTATATAGGGGGACTATTATGCCTGTCTTCCAGTCATCAGCTGATGGTAAATTGTCATGTCTTCACCTGCATTATTCATCTATAATGAATATTTTATAGCCAAATATGTAGTTAATTATGAACACTTGGTATTTTTATGATGCTGAGGCATAGTATTGTATTTTTTGTATTTACTCAGGCCCATTCCCCACTTTTCCTATTTTTTTTCTTTTTATCTGGGGGTGGCCGACTCAAGACAGAGCCCAAATAGGGACACCACAACAGAAAACAAAGAACACACAAAAACAAAATACAAATTCACACATAGTAGTTTCATATTAAGTCACCAAATATCAGTTGCTAAGAGATTTAATTTTATATTGTGTTTTTGTTTTGTTTTTATGTTTTACCATTGTTATTTTTGGTGTCAGCGGGTACTGCACTTACTATTATATATTATTTTTATTATTATGATCAACATTATTATTATTATTATCATTATTATTATCATTATTATTATCATTATTATTATCATTATTATTATTGGCTGAGCGTGCTTAGTCACTGTATTGGGAGTGCTAGCTCTGGTGTCGGGGGTTCGATCCCACGCGCCGGCAGGGGAAATTCTCTCAAAAACTTTCCCTGGCCGTGAAGACAAGGTCTAGACGGACCGCCTCGGGGGAACCACAAAGTCTCCTGCCCACGTCCTACTCCCTCGTGGGTATGTAGGCGCTCTCGCTAGCAGCCAGGATCAGTCTGTTGATCCCTTAGGGTAAGATCTAGGTTAAGTCTGTATTTTTAGCCCCATTTTGGTTTGAAATCAACCAATTATTATTATTATTATAACCATCTTGGTGTAACGGTTAGTGTTTAAATATCTGTGTGTGATAACCCAGGTTCAAATCCCGGTGGATCACATATATACTTTTATTAATTTCATTGGAGGTGTTTGGTGTTGTGGTTAAATTAATAAAATATAAATTATTATTATTTGTTTTTGTTTTTGTTATTATTATTATTATTATTATTATTATTATTATTATTATTATTATTATTTGTATTACCAGTACTAACAAAGTGGTATATATTCCCAGGACCAAGGACCTATGCAGTATCCAGTTGAAGAAGACCGCTCCCCCAGAACCCAAGATCATCATCATCTCCGACGCCTGGTAAACCCCTGGTGAAGGATGGCCATGGCAGAACACCACCTGGAGTGTAAAGAAAAAATAAGAAAGTGTACAGAAACTTGAAGTCATTATTATATTGAAAAGTAATTGAAAAAGATCACAAGCTACAGTAAAATAAAATGAAGCTAAACATATATAGAAAAGAATGTACCGGTATGTATGTAAGGTATGTATGTATGTGTAATGGCTACTCTGACATACCGGTACATAGAAAAGTAACTAAATCAATTTATGGAAATACCAAAATATGCACTACAAATTATGGATCATCGAAGGCCAATGGAATTATTTTTTGTATAACTATTTATTAATGTTAAGGTCGAATCACACAAGCGCATTTTCCTGCAATTTTGGACGGGCAAGGTTTCTCTCATTATATTTTGCTAAATCGTTATTTCCACAGTGATTTTGGTAAGTACCGGTATTCTTGTCTTTATATAAGTATTTTTGTCTTTATATTGTGCCGTTCCGTTTGTTTATTTTGCAAGTTTTACACTATCCATTAAATTATAGGTAGTTAGCGTTGGAATTGGAAACTAGATCAAACTTCGAGTACCGTATGTTAGGTAGTGGAATTAAGATCTTATGGTACTTATACAGGGCTCCCTCACTATCCGATGCCCCGATTTACCATATTATTATAGGGTTTTGGCGGCTCCAAGAACGCATCCCCATTTACCACAGGCCGTAGCACGGTTGGTAGAGCACTCGCCTGCAAACTGTGATGTTGAGGGTTCGAGTCTCGGGCCAGCCAGTGTCTGTTATTGGCAGATGCTAGTGCTGTTCGTGGATGGTGCGGTATAGCAATCTGTGGCAACTGTTCACTGAAGTCTTCGTGGCGCAATGCATAAGTGTGTTGATTTTCGGTGTGAGCATCCTGGGTTCGAATCCCCGGACTGCCACATGTGTTTGTTAATTTCATAATCGAGTTTAGGAGTAAAGTTGGTTGGTGGAGAGAACATAATAATTAGAGCACCCACCCTAACCCAGCTCTTGAGTAGGGAGTGCATGGTGGTAAAAACCGCATCATCATCATCATCACATTAATTTTAGGGTTTGCTATACGATTTTTCTATTTAAGATCGGGTTTTCAGGAACGTAACCCAATCGTATATCGAGAGAGACCTGTATTATGAAGCTGTCGGACAACAATTGCCCTTTTAAATTGATGGAAAATTGCTAGTATGATACTGCCTTAACCCATACTGTACCGGTGACGTCCTTTTCATTATATTCTGGCAACTATTAGACGGTTTTATTCAGCTTAGGAAGGATGTCCACCCGTTCGAAGATTTTGATAGAAAAATATACCAAAAGTACACTTTGGCACGCTGAATCGAATGGCGCAAACAGACTTAAAATCGGACCATTAGTTTAGGATTTCGATTTTGACTGGGCCTTCCTGGAGGGCCCAGGGGACCGTTTTTTGGACATTAAAAGTCCTCTGTAGCCCAAACTATAAGTCCTAGGGAATTGTAACTGGTGCCATTCGTTTGTTCTCGCCGAGCTGCTTCTAGACATGGTCGTAGATTTCATTTTCGCCCAGAATCGAAAATATTAGTTTCCAAAAACCTTGGAAAGGCAAATCCTTGATTTTGGTCGAATTTTTATTTGTCAATATTATTACATATTTGAATTCGTCTCGCCATTGCAGTTTCAACGGTATGATTATTTTTTAATTTTTACCAATTTTTAGGCCCCCTAGGCCTATTTTAAAGTTTAAAAACTCCATAGAAGAGTTATTTATGTACGGATTTTGTTTAAATTTATACCATAGGTACACTTTGGCACGCTGAATCGAATGGCGCAAACATAATTAAAATCGGACCCATTAGTTTAGGATTTCGATTATGACTGGGCCTGCCTGAAGGGCCCAGGGGACCGTTTTTTGGACTTTAAAAGTCCTCTGTAGCCCAAACTATAAATCCTAGGGGAATTCTAACTGGTGCCATTAATTTTCTCTCGCCGAGCTGCTTCTAGACATTGTAATAGATTTAATTTTCGCTCAGCAATTCGCCCAGAATCGAAAATATTTGTTAACAAAACCCTTGGTGATTTTGGTCGAATTTTGACTTGTCAATATTATTACATATTTGGATTCGTCTCGCCGTTGTGGTTTCACCGGTATAATTATTTTTTAATTTTTACCAATTTTATGCCCAATAGGCCTATTTTAAAGTTTAAAAACTCCATAGACGAGTTATTTATGAACGGATTTTGTTTAAATTTATACCATAAGTACACTTTGGCAAGCTGAATCGAATAGCGCAAACATAATTAAAATCGGACCATTAGTTTAGGATTTCGATTCTGACTTGGCCTTCCTGGAGGGCCCAGGAGGACCGTTTTTTTTACTTTAAAAGTCCTCTGTAGCCCAAACTATAAGTTCTAGAGAATTGTAACTGGTGCCATTCGATTTTTCTCGCCGAGCTGCTTCTAGAAATGGTCTTGGATTTCATTTTCGCCCAGCCATTCGGCCAGAATCGAAAATATTTGTTTCCAAAAACTTTGGGTTTAAAATTAAAAGCCCAGGCAAATCGGTGATTTTGGTCGAATTTTGACATCAATATTATTACATATTTGGATTCGTCTCGCCGTTGTGGATTCAACGGTATATATTTTTTTAAATTTTGACATATTTTTAGGCCCCCTAGGCCTATTTTAAAGTTTAAAAACTCCATAGAAGAGTTATTTATGAACCGATTTTGTTGTTGTTGTTGTTCCCTAAGCTGCCTGGCCGAACAGCCCCGAATCCCTGAGAAAGGCCATGGCCACGATCGGGCTTTCCCACAGAGCTCTCATTGAGTGTAGATTGTGTTGTTGTCGTAAGTGGTTGTGTGAAATGCAGTCTTCTATGATGTGTTTAATGGTATGGGGTGCTGTGTTACATCCCGGGCAGGCGTCGACAACGGAGTCATCCAGTCTCTTCTGATAGCTCAGGAGAGCTGGATGGTGTCCGCATCTCAGCCTGGCCAGGTGGACTCTGTCCTCGCGAGGAAGGGAGGATTCGGAAGGATGGATTTCGGGAGGTCGTGCATGCAGCTGCGTGTTGTCTGTGAGTGAGTGGATGGATCGGTGAGAGATATGAGTATGGATGTGCTTCTGGAAGTTGGTTCGGGGTGGGCAGGGAGGGAGAGAGGACAATAATTGTGTGTGATACCGTGTGCTGGGTGTTGTTTTGATATTTCTTGGTGTCTGTGGGTGTGTTGCCATGTAGTTTAGTGGGTGGTCTTGGTTCGTGGAGGCTGCTGCCAGGAATTGTGTGCCTCTCATGTCCAGATGGTCTTTGACTTTGAGGATTTTGGTTTCTTGATGTAGGTGATCTGTGGGTGAAGTAGCTGTGCACTCTGTAATGATCTTCAGGGCTTTGTTTTGAATAGTCTGTAAGGTCTTATGATGTGTTTCAGCTAGGTTAGAAGCCCAGGTTGGGCTTGCGTATTCCATCACTGATCTTATGTATTGTTTATATACTGTGGTGGTAGTTTCTTTGTTGTGTCCAAATTTTGTGTGAGCAAGTGACCTGAGGGCGTTAAGTCTGGGTGTCAGTTTCTTTTTAATGTTTGTGGTGTGCTGTTTGAATGTCATATGAGTATCATATGTTACTCCTAGGATTTTGGGTGTGTGTGTATGTGTTAGGGGTGTGGTGTTATGGTGAGTTGAGGGATGTATTCGTGTTCTCCTGTCCAACTTGTGAGCAGGGCTGCGGTGGATTTGGCTGGGGCTAGATTAAGTCTGTTTGTAGTGCACTAACCATGTAGTGTGTTGAGATAGGGTTGAAGGAGATCTGTTGCTCTTTTTGGGTCATGGTGTGTGCATGTGAGTGTTATGTCATCTGCATAGGAGGCTAAGTTTATTTGGGGCGTATTGGGTGTAGTTATATCGTGCATGTACAGATTGAAGAGTGCGGGCGATAGGACGGATCCTTGTGGGACTCCGTTTGGAAAGTTTCTGATTTTAGATGACTGACCGGCAAAAGATACGTGTGCACATCTGCCTGCTAGGAAGTTGGCCAGCCACCTTTTTGTGTTGTTGTGTATGTTTGAGTTGTAGATTTTGTTTGTTAGGTTGTGGCGGGGGATGGCATCGAAGGGTTTACTAATGTCGAGTGTGGCTAATAGTGATCTGTGTGGTGGTCTAGCTGAGTTGATGCCGTCGAAAGCTCTTTGTGTAAGGTCTGTGAGAAGAGTGTTTGTGGAGTGCAGTGGCCTAAAGCCATGTTGTGTTGGAGCTAGGGGTAGGTCAGGTGTAATTAGTTGTAATACTAGGCATTCCATGACTTTGGAGGGGGAGCAAAGAAGTGTGATGGGGCGGTGCGAGGAGGGTAGCGTGGGGTCTTTGTTGGGTTTGGGGAATGTGATGATGATACCATGCTTCCAAATGTCTGGTATTGTGTTGTGTGAATAGCTGTAGTTTGATATGTTAGTGAGTGCTTGTATGCCTTGTGGTCCCAGGTGTCTGAGGTGTATGTTGCTTATGTTGTCTAGGCCACAGGCGGGTGAGTGCTTGAGATTGTTGATGATATGCTTTGTCTGGTGATTGGTGAAGGGTGTATAGTCAGGGTCTGTGGGGAATTGTCTCTTACGTCGGATGACACGTCGGTCGTCTTTGTGAGGTTTTAGGTGGCTGACATGTGAAAAGTGATTGATGAGAGTGTTTGCTTGTTGTTTACATGAAGGAGTAGAGTCTGTTGTTGTGATTGCAGCATGTAATTGTGTTGTGTTGCTGTTGGAAAGTGTGATGCTGTTTAGTGTTTTGTAGAGTTTTTGGGGTTTGTTTTGTGATCAAGTGTTTGTAGGAAGTTATTCCAATTTAGTTTTTGTTGTTCTTGTATTTTGTTGTTAGTTTCGGTGTTGAGTGCTTGAATTTGTTGTGTGATGTCTTGTGTGTGGGGTTGGGGAGTGTTTCAGTATGTTGCGTTGTCTGATGAGGTTTTGAATTTCTGGTGTGAAGTTGGGGTTGTGTCTTTTCCTGTTACCTCTTGGAATGTGTTTCTTGTCAGCGTTTTGGATAGTTTTATTGAGTATGTGTACAGCATTGTTGATGTTAGTGATGGGTGTACTGTTTAGAGTTGTGAAGTGTTGTTCTGTCTCATTTGTGAATGCTTCCCAGTTAGCTCTTTTATAATTGGTGTATGTGTGTTTGTGGCTAGCTGGGGTGAGTCTGGTTTTGGTGGTGATAATGATCGGGAGGTGGTCAGAGCCTAAGGTTCTGACCACCCTCCAGGATGTTGTGGGGGCGAGTTCTGGGGAGCAAAAGGTGATGTCTGGAGATGATGGGTTATAGAGGGCTTGGTGAGGAATATGGGTATGTTGATGGATGTCGTTAAGGATGATGAGGTTATCGGTTTGGTTTTGTAGTACCAGCCCTCTGTCTGTGTCGGGGTTGTCGACAAACCAGGCCGACGTATTGGCGTTGAAGTCACCACCCAGGATGATGTGTGGGGTGTTTGTGATGTGTTTTTGCGATTTTGTTTAAATTTATACCATAAGTACACTTAGTCAAATCGGTGATTTTGGTCGAATTTTGACTTGTCAATATTATTACATATTTGGATTCGTCTCGCCGTTGCGGATTCAACGGTATATATTTTTTGAAATTTTTACCTATTTTTAGGCCCCCTAGGCCTGTATTGTAATTGTATTTTTTTTTTTTTTTATAATTGTAATATATTCTTCTATCTATCTATTGCCTGACGCCGTGATCCCCGAAGGGGTGGCCACGAACGAACCGCCCCCATGCACCTCTGTCCCCAGTCAGTCGACGCCCCTCCCCCCAACCAGCACCGCCTTCGTTCATGTAGTTCCTCACTCCATCCTTCCACCTCATATTCGGTCTACCTCTCCCCCTCTGTCCCTCCACCTCGCTCTCGTACACCCTCTTAGTCATTCTCTCGCTTTCCATACGTTCCATATGGCCGAACCATCTCAAGTTGTTCCTTTTCACACTTTCCAGCACATCTACCTCCACACCACACCTCCTTCTTACTTCCTCATTAGTCTGTCTATCCCTCCATGTAACTCCGCACGCACTCCTTAAGTAATTCATTTCCACTGCTCTCACTCTTGGTCTGAGTCTCTCAACCAACGTCCATGCTTCGCTTCCGTAAGTCAGTGTCGGGATTACCACACTGTCATGCAAGGACTTCTTCACTTCCATACTGACCACCCTATTTCTTGTTACTGCTTTTAGCGTTCCTACAACCCTCTTCCCCTGTTGTACCCTCTCCCGCACCTCTTCATCCATAGTCCCATCTTTACTCAACACACTGCCCAGATACTTAAAAGTTGACGATCTCCATAGCCTGACCGTTCAGCTTCACCTCACACTCTGTGACTTCACCCCTTTCGAAGACCATAACCTTGCTCTTCCCCGTATTTACCTTCAAATTCCGTTTTTCGCACACTGTTCCAAACTCATTTACCAGACCCTGCAACTCCCATTCATTATCACTCATCAGAACTGTATCATCCGCAAACAGCAGTATAGGTAGCTTCCACTCATTCCCTCCCTTTCAGCGATACACCAACATTCACTGCTCTTGATAGTATTTCTTTCATGACTCCATCCATATATACAGTAAACAACCACGGGGACATCACACACCCCTGTTTCAAACCAACATTCAGGTCAAAGAACTCGCTCTGCTCACTCTCCACACGTACTGCCGCCTTTGCACCCTCATACATGCTCTTCACTGCTTTCAGCAACTTGCCCTCTACTCCGTATATTCTAAGTACTTTCCACAAACCTTCTCTATCCACTCTGTCATAGGCCTTCTCCAAGTCCATAAAGGCAACATACACCTTTTGTTTCTTCTCCAGATACTTCTCCACAACACAATTCAGGGTAAAAATCTGATCTACACATCCTCTTCCCTTCCTAAAACCTCCCTGCTCGTCGCCTATCCATTTCTCCGTTCTCACTCTCACTCTCTCAATCACTACCCTACTGTATACCTTCCCTACTACGCTTAGAAGACATATTCCTCGGTGGTTACCACACACTCCTCTTTCCCCTTTGCCCTTATATAGGGGGACTATTATGCCAGTCTTCCAGTCATCGGTGCACTCCCCTTCTCCCATGCTAGTTTGCACATTTTCCATACCCATTCTATCACTATCTCACCACCATACCTCAACATTTCCCCACACACTCCATCTGTTCCTGGTGCTTTCCCCAACTTCACTCTTTTCATGGCTTCCCACACTTCTGACCTCCTGATCCCCACCTCCTAAACTAATATATTCTTGTCAGGATAAATTTGTCTGCGGGATTAAAGTTTAAAAACTCCATAGAAGAGTTATTTATGAACCGATTTTGTTTAAATTTATACCATAAGTACACTTTGGCAAGCTGAATAGAATGGCGCAAACAGAATTAAAAAATCGGACCATTAGTTTAGGATTTCGATTTTGACTGGGCCTTCCTGGAGGGCCCAGGAGACCGTTTTTTGGACTTTAAAAAGTCCTCTGTAGCCCAAACTATAAGTCCTAGGAATTTTACTTGGTGCCATTCGATTTTTCTCGCCGAGCTGCTTCTAGGCATGGTCTTATATTTCATTTTCGCCCAGCCATTCGCCCAGAATCGAAAATATTTTTCTCAAAAAATCTTGGGTTTAGGGCCCAGGCAAATCGGTGATTTTGGTCGAATTTTGACATCATTATTATTACTTATTTGGATTCGTCTTGGCGTTGTGGATTCAACAGTATATATTGTTTTTAAATTTGACCTATTTTTAGGCCCCCTAGGCCTATTTTAAAGTTTAAAAACTCCATAGAAGAGTTATTTATGAACCGATTTTGTTTAAATTTATACCATAAGTACACTTTGGCAAGCTGAATCAAATGGCGCAAATACTCCATAGTTGGGGGTGACCGACTCTAGACAGAGCCCAAACAGAAACACTATTTAAAGTTCCAATTCTTAGGGTCTGGGACCACTTTCGTGTTCTCTCGCCCCATTCTCTGTCTTGTTGAGTAGTTGAATTTTAGAATTGGAGGATTCCTAGCCCCCTGCCCTAGTTATGGGGTCTATATCAAAATTAATGAGGTGTTTTTTTAAGTATTTGTTGTAGGCATGTCTGTATGTTTATTCTCAGGCTCATACCCCATAGCCGGGGGTGGCCGACTCGAGACAGAGCCTGAACAGGGACAACAACACACATCATACAAAACAATACAAAATCCGTTCATTTGTTGTAGATAGGATGAAAATAGGATTAAATACAATTTATTTTTGTTTTTGTATAATTGTAATTTATATATATAATTTTATTTTATTTAGATATTAGTGTGTACAGTATATACATTTTGTAATTGTTTTTTTATTTTTTATTGTTTTTGTATAATTGTAATTTATATAATTTTATTTTATTCAGATATTAGTGTATATATACATATTGTAATTGTATTTTTTTTTTTTTTTATAATTGTAATATATTCTTGTCAGGATAAATTTGTCTGCGGGATTCAGTGGTTGTCAATCTTTATTATTTGGTATTTATATTATCAAGTTGTTGTTGTTGTTGTTGTTCCCCAAGCTGCCTGGCCGAACAGCCCCAAGGCCCCGAGTAAGGCCAAGGCCATAAACGAGCGACCCCACAGAACCCTCCCTGCCGACCACAATAAAGCCTGGGTGACCGAAGCCACTCCATGGCGGGGGGCTGAGAGGGTGCATAAACGCCCGGGAAACCAAAGCCCAACCCAGGGCCCTGTGCCCTCAGCAATTATGAAGAGAAAGTTGAGGGGCAAAGGAATAAATATCAAGTTGTAGTAATTATTGGTTCTAGATGTCTTTTATTTTAGTGTTAATATAGGGGTATAATTGTTAATAAGTAAGCATATATAAATATTGATTGTTTAGTGTAGTTTATCGTTGGATTCCTAGCCCTAGCAGTTATATTTGTCATCAAATAAACAACTTGTCATGCTTAGGGGTGCTGGAATACGATTAAAAGACTGTCTGCTCCCCACCATAGTTGAGGTTGGGGAGAAATACTGGTAGAAGTATCTGATTTCTCCTTTTAACCTTCATGGTGGTATAGGTGGCTGGACCTCCTGCCTGTAAGGTTCGATTCCTAGCCCTTGCAGTTATATTTATCAACAAATAAACAACTTGTCAACATTTTATTTTTTATTTTTTAGTAATTTAACAATTTATCGTAATATTTTTTATTTTTTAGTAATTTTATGTACAGTAGGCCTATTCAGATTTATGTATTATATAATTTTTTTTAGAATTACACATTTATATATTATTAAAGATATTAAGATAATATTAAGATTCTTGACTTTCTATATAGACTAGGTTTCATTTGGGGCAGCCACTATGCATATATTTATTTTATTTATAATTTTTTTAAAGTTTCCTCCCTAGAAAACCCTTCCAAGATAAATGTGTACATTTTTCGGTAGAAAAATATCCTTCGGCCAGTTACTCTTAAAATTAAATGCTCGCTATCACTCAACACATAAATGGCACGAAAGGTCTTAATATTGACAAGCAAATGGGGTGTAAAGTCATAAAATCGCCAAACTAACGAGTCAAACGTCTTAAAATCTATATACTAATGGGATTAAACACGAGGGAGAAGGGGGCCAGAAAAACCAGCCGTCTTCTCTTAATTGCAAGTGTTTCTGCTATTGATTAAATAAAATTAATATAGAAATTAATTTGTTAATAAATTATTTATTAATATTGGTGTGAATGTGGTTTTATTACCTACTTTCCCCTCCCCTCCCCCCCCCACCCACCCACCCACCCACCCACTGTTTTACTACACTCTACCCCCACCCACTCTTCTACCACACTCCACCACCCCCACCCCCTGTTCTACCACACTCTACCGCCACCCACCCACTGTTCTACCACACTCTACCGCCACCCACCCACTGTTCTACCACACACTACCGCCACCTACTCACTGTTCTACCACACTTTACCCCCACCCACCCACTGTTCTACCACACTACCCCCACTCACCCACTGTTCTACCACACTTCATCCACCCACCCACTGTTCTCCACTACCCCCACCCACTGTTCTCCACTACCCCCACCCACTGTTCTACCACACCACCCACCCACTGTTCTACCACACTTCCCCCACCCACCCACTGTTCTACCACAACCCCCCCCCCTCCCCACCCACCCACTGTTCTACCACACTCGTCCCCCCCCCACCCACTGTTCTACCCCACTCGTCCCCACCCACCCACTGTTCTCCACACTACCCACCCACCCACTGTTCTACCACACTACCCACTGTTCTACCACACTCTTCCCCACCCACCCACTGTTCTACCACAACCCCCCCCTCCCCACCCACCCACTGTTCTACCACACTCGTCCCCCACCCACCCACTGTTCTACCACACTCGTCCCCCCACCCACCCACTGTTCTACCACACTCCACCACCCACTGTTCTACCACACACTACCACCCACTGTTCTACCACACTACCCCCACCCACCCACTGTTCTACCACACTTCATCCACCCACCCGCTGTTTTACTGCACTCCACCACCCCCACCCACTGTTCTACTACACTCTACCCCCACCCACCCACTGTTCTACCACACTCTTCATCCACCCACCCACTGTTTTACTGCACTCCACCACCCCCACCCCCCGTTCTACCACACTCTACCCCCACCCACTGTTCTACCACACTCTACCCCCTCCCACCCACTGTTCTACCACACTTCATCCACCCACCCACTGTTTTACTGCACTCCACCACCCCCACCCACTGTTCTACCACACTTCATCCACCCACCCACTGTTTTACTGCACTCCACCACCCCCACCCACTGTTCTACCACACTCTTCCCCACCCATCCACTGTTCTACCACACTCCACCCACCCACTGTTCTACCACACACTCCACCCACCCACCCACTGTTCTACCACACTCCACCACCCCCCAACCACTGTTCTACCACACACTCCACCCACTGTTCTACCACACTCTACCCCAACCCACGTTCTACCACACTCTACCCCCACCCACCCACTGTTCTACCACACTTCATCCACCCACCCACTGTTCTACCACACTTCACCACCCCCACCCACTGTTCTACCACACTCCACCTCCCCCACCCACTGTTCTACTACACTCTTCCCCACCCACCCACTGTTCTACCAGTCTTCCCCACCCACCCACTGTTCTACCACACTCCACCACCACCCATCCACTGTTCTACCTCACACTTCCCCGACCCACCCACTGTTCTACCACACTTCCCTGACCCACCCACTGTTCTACCACACAACACCACCCCCACCCACTGTTCTACCACACCCCCAACCTACCCACTGTTCTACTACACTCTGCCTACTCATCCACTGTTCTACCACTCTCTCCACCACCCCCCACCCACTGTTCTACCACACACTCCACCCACTGTTCTACCACTACCCACCCACAGTTCTACCACACACTCCACCCACTGTTCTACCACACACTCCACCCACAGTTCTACCATACAGTCCACCCACAGTTAACTGTCTACCAATTCTCCCCCCCTCCCCCTACACTGGCTACCAACTTCCCACCCCCCTTCCTCACTGTATACCAACTCTCCTCCACCCACACTGGCTACCAACTCACCCCCTCCCACACTGGCTACCAACTCTTACCCCCTCCCTCACTGGCTACCAACTCTTACCCCTTCCCTTACTGGATATCCACTCGCCCCCACCCTTACTGGCTATCAACTTACCCCCCTCCCTCACTGGCTATCAACTCACCCTCCTCCCTCACTGGCTATCAACTCACCCCCCTCCCTCACTGGCTATCAACTCCACCCTCCTCCCTCACTGGCTATCAACTCACCCCCCTCCCTCACTGGCTATCAACTCCCATCCCCCTCCCTCACTGGCTATCAACTCACCCCCCTCCCTCACTGGCTACCAACTCCCACCCCCCTCCCTCACTGGCTATCAATTCACCCCCTTCCTCACTGGCTATCAACTCCACCCCCCTCCCTCACTGGCTATCAACTCACCCCCCTCCCTCACTGGCTATCAACTCTTTCCCCCCCCCCCCCCTACACTGGCTACCAACTCCCCCCCTCTCCCTCCCTCTGGCTACCAACTTCCCACTCCCCTCCCTCACTGGCTACCAACTTCCCACTCCCCTCCCTCACTAGCTACCAACTTCCCCCCCCCCTCCCTCACTGGCTACCAACTCTCCTCCACCCACACTGGCTACCAACTCTTACCCCCTCCCACACTGGCTACCAACTCTTACCCCTTCCCTCACTGGCTATCCACTCGCCCCCCTCCCTTACTGACTGTCAACTCCCACCTCCCTCCCTCAGTGGGTATCAACTCCACCCTCCTCCCTCACTGGCTATCAACTCACCCCCCTCCCTCACTGGCTACCAACTCTTACCCCTTCCCTCACTGGCTATCCACTCGCCCCCCTCCCTTACTGGCTATCAACTCCACCCTCCTCCCTCACTGGCTATCAACTCACCCCCCTCCCTCACTGGCTACCAACTCCTCCCTCCTCCCTCACTGGCTATCAACTCCCACCCCCCTCCCTCACTGGCTATCAACTCCACCCTCCTCCCTCACACTGGCTATCAACTCACCCCCCCCCCCCTCACTGGCTACCAACTCGTACCCCCTCCCTCACTGGCTATCCACTCGCCCCCCCCCCTCACTGGCTATCACTCAACTCACCCCCCTCCCTCACTGGCTACCAACTCCCCCCTCCCTCACTGGCTATCAACTCCACCCTCCTCCCTCACTCGCTATCAACTTCCCCCCCCCCCCACTGGCTACCCCCTCCCTCATTGGCTACCAACTCTCACCCCCCTCCCTCACTAGCTACCAACTCCCACCCCCCCTCCCTCACTGGATATCAACTCCCACCCCCCTCCCTCACTGGCTATCAACTCACCCCCCTCCTTCACTGGCTACCAACTCCCCCTGACCCCCCCCCCCCCCACACTGGCTACCAACATCCTCCCCCCCCCCCCTCTCCCTCACTGGCTACCAACTCTCCCCTCCCCCCCCCCCCATTCACTGGCTACCACTCCCCCCCCCCCCCCCCTCCCCCCTGGCTACCAACTCCCCCCCCATCACTGGCTACCAAGTCCCCCCCCCCCCTCACTGGCTACCAATTCCCCCCCCCCCCTTCACTGGCTATCAACCCCCCCCTCACTTGGCTATCAACTCCCCCCCCTTCACTGGCTATCAACCCCCCCCCCCCCCTTACTGGATATCACTCCCTCCACCCCCCCCCCCCCCCCCCCTCCCTGACTGGCTACCAACTCCCCCCCCCCACACTGGCTACCAACATCCTCCCCCCCCCCTCTCCCTCACTGGCTACCAACTCTCCCTCCCCCCCCCCTCACTGGTGAAATCTCACCCTGCCCCACTGGCTACCAATTCCCCCCCCCCCCCCCCCTGGCTACCAACCCCCCCCTCACTGGCTACCAATTCCCCCCCCCCCCCCCCCCCCCCCTTACTGGATATCAACCCCCCCACCCCTCCCTCCCTCCCCTCCCCCTCCTTCACTGGCTACCAACTCCCCCCCCCCCCCCCCCACACTGGCCACCAACTCCCCCCCCCCCCCCCCACTGGTTACCAACATCCTCCCCACCCCCCCCCCCCTCCCCTCACTGGCTACCAACTCTCACCTCCCCCCCCCCCCCCCCTTCACTGGTTAACTCTCACCCCGCCCCACTCATTTTTTTTTGGTTGCCGAGTTTTTGTGGGGAAAATTGGTTGCTGGCCGGCAATCAATTTTCCCCACAAAAACACGGCAACCAATTTTTTTTTTTTTTTTTTTGGTCGCTGATTTTTTGTGGGGAAAATTTATTGCCGGCCGGCAACCAATTTTCCCCACAAAAACTCTGCAACCCAAAAAAAAAAATTGGTTGCCGAGTTTTTGTGGGGAAACTTGATTGCCGGCCGGCAACCAATTTTCTCCACAAAAACTCGGCAACCAATTTTTTTTTTTTTGGTTGCCGAGTTTTTGTGGGGGAAATTGATTGCCGGCCGGCAACCAATTTTCCCCACAAAAACTCGGCAACCAATTTTTTTTTTTGGTTGCCGAGTTTTTGTGGGGAAAATTGGTTGCCGGCCGGCAATCAATTTTCCCCACAAAAACTCGGCAACCAATTTTTTTTTTTTTGGTTGCCGAGTTTTTGTGGGGAAAATTGATTGCCGGCCGGCAACAATTTTCCCCACAAAAACTCGGCAACCAATTTTTTTTTTTTGGTTGCCGAGTTTTTGTGGAGAAAATTGGTTGCCGGCCGGCAACCAATTTTTCACCACAAATACTCGGCAACCAATTTTTTTTTTTTTGGGTGCCGGATTTTTGGGGGGGAAATTTGATTGCCGGCCGGCAACCAATTTTCCCCACAAAAACTCGGCAACCAAAAAAAAAAAATTGGTTGCCGAGTTATTGTGGGGAAAATTGGTTGCCGGCCGGCAATCAATTTTCCCCACAAAAACTCTGCAACCCAAAAAAAAAAAATTGATTGCCGAGTTTTTGTGGGGAAAATTGATTGCCGGCTGGCAATCAATTTTCCCCACAAAAACTCGGCACCCAAAAAAAAAAAATTGGTTGCGGAGTTTTTGTGGGGAAAATTGGTTGCCGGCCGGCAATCAATTTTCCCCACAAAAACTCGGCAACCAAAAAAAAAAAAAATGGTTGCCGAGTTTTTGTGGGGAAAAATTGGTTGCTGGCCGGCAACCAATTTTTTCCACAAAAACTCGGCAACCAAAAAAAAAAAAAAATTGGTTGCCGAGTTTTTGTGGAGAAAATTGGTTGCCGGCCGGCAATCAATTTTCCCCACAAAAACTCGGCAACCAATTTTTTTTTTTTTGGTTGCCGAGTTTTCGTGGAGAAAATTGGTTGCCGGCCGGCAATCAAGTTTCCCTACAAAAACTCGGCAACCAAAAAAAAAAAGAAAATTGGTTGCCGATTTTTTTGTGGGGAAAATTGGTTGCCGGCCGGCAATCAATTTTCCCCACAAAAACTCGGCAACAAAACAACAATAAAGAATTGGTTGCCAGCCAGCAAAACAGTAGGGGGTTGAGTTGGCAGCCAGTGGGGGTGGTGGGAGTTGATAGCCAGTAAGAGGGGGGATGGGGAGTTGACAGCCAGTAGGGGGGGGGGGGGGGGGGAGTTGATAGCCAGTGAAGGGGGGGGGGGGGGGAGGGGGGGGGGGGGGGGGGGGGGAGGGGGAGCTGGTAGCCAGTGAAGGGGGGGGGAGACTTGGTAGCCAGTGAATGGGGAGGGGAGTTGGTAGCCAATGGGGGAGGGGGGGAAGATGGTAGCCAGTTTATGAGTGGTGCGGGGTGAGAGTTAACCAGTGAGGGGGGGGGGGTTGAGAGTTGGTAGCCAGTGAGGGAGAGGGGGGGGGGGGGGGGAGGATGTTGGTAGCCAGTGGGGGGGGGGGAGTTGGTAGCCAGTGAAGGAAGGGGGGAGTTGATAGCCAGTGAGGGGGGGTGAGAGTTGGTAGCCAGTGGGGGTGGAGGGAGTTGATATCCAGTAAGGGGGGGGGGGGGGGGTTGATAGCCAGTGAGGGAGGGGGGGGAGTTGGTAGCCAGTGAAGGGGGGGGGGGGGAATTGGTAGCCAGTGAGGGGGAGTTGATAGCCAGTGAAGGAAGGGGGAGGGAGTTGATAGCCAGTGAGGGAGGGGGGGGGGGGTGAGAGTTGGTAGCCAGTGGGGGTGGAGGGAGTTGATATCCAGTAAGGGGGGGGGGGGGGGGGGAGTTGATAGCCAGTGAGGGAGGGGGGGGGGGGGGGAGTTGATAGCCAGTGAGGGAGGAGGGTGGAGTTGATAGCCAGTGAGGGAGGGGGTAAGAGTTGGTAGACAGTGAGGGAGGGGGGGGGGGGTGAGAGTTGGTAGCCAGTGAGGGGGGGGGGGGGAAAAGAGTTGATAGCCAGTGAGGGAGGGGGGTGGGTGGGAGTTGGTAGCCAGTGAGGGAGGGGGGTGGGAGTTGGTAGCCAGTGGGGGGGGGGGGGGGCAAGTTGATAGCCAGTGAGCGAGCAGGGTGGAGTTGATAGCCAGTGAGGGAGGAGGGTGGAGTTGATAGCCAGTGAGGGAGGGGGGCGAGTGGATAGCCAGTGTGGGAGGGGGTAAGAGTTGGTAGCCAGTGTGGGAGGGGGTAAGAGTTGATAGCCAGTGAGGGAGGGGGGCGAGTGGATAGCCAGTGAGGGAGGGGGTAAGAGTTGGTAGCCAGTGTGGGTGGGGGTAAGAGTTGGTAGCCAGTGAGGGAGGGGGGTGAGTTGATAGCCAGTGAGGGAGGAGGGTGGAGTTGATAGCCAGTGAGGGAGGGGGGTGAGTTGATAGCCAGTGAGGGAGGAGGGTGGAGTTGATAGCCAGTGAGGGAGGGGGGTGAGTGGATAGCCAGTGAGGGAGGGGGTAAGAGTTGGTAGCCAGTGTGGGAGGGGGTAAGAGTTGGTAGCCAGTGAGGGAGGGGGGTGAGTTGATAGCCAGTGAGGGAGGAGGGTGGAGTTGATAGCCAGGGGGGTGAGAGTTGATAGCCAGTAAGGGAGGGGGGCGAGTGGATAGCCAGTGAGGGAGGGGGTAAGAGTTGGTAGCCAGTGTGGGTGGAGGAGAGTTGGTAGCCAGTGAGGGAGGGGGTGGGAAGTTGGTAGCCAGTGAGGGAGGGTGGGAGTTGATAGCCAGTGAGGGAGGGGGATGAGTTGATTGCCAGTGAGGGAGGAGGGTGGAGTTGATAGCCAGTGAGGGAGGGGGGAGTTGGTAGCCAGTGAGGGAGGGGGGTGAGTTGATAGCCAGTGAGGGAGGAGGGTGGAGTTGATAGCCAGTGAGGGAGGGGGGAGTTGGTAGCCAGTGAGGGAGGGGGATGAGTTGATAGCCAGTGAGGGAGGGGGGTGAGTTGATAGCCAGTGAGGGAGGAGGGGGTGTTGATAGACAGTGAGGGAGGGGGGTGAGTTGATAGCCAGTAAGGGTGGGGGCGAGTGGATATCCAGTAAGGGAAGGGGTAAGAGTTGGTAGCCAGTGGGGGAGGGGGAGGGAGTTGGTAGCGAGGGGGGGAGGGGGTGAGTTGGTAGCCAGTGTGGGTGGAGGAGAGTGGGTATACAGGGAGGAAGGGGGGGGGGAAGTTGGTAGCCAGAGAGAGGGGGGAATTGGTAGCCAGTGTAGGGGGGGGGGGGGAGAATTGGTAGACAATGGTGGAATTGGTAGCCAGTTAACCGTGGGTGGAGTGTGTGGTAGAACTGTGGGTGGGTGGGGGGTGGTGGAGAGTGTGGTAGAACAGTGGGTGGGTGGGGGGTAAATGGTAGAACAGTGGGTGGGTCGGGGGTGTGGTAGAACATTGGGTGGGTGGTGGTGGAGTGTGGTAGAACAGTGGGTGGGTGGTGGTGGAGTGTGGTAGAACAGTGGGTGGGTGGGGAAGTGTGGTAGAACAGTGGGTGGGTGGGGAAGTGTGGTAGAACAGTGGGTGGGTCGGGGAAGTGTGTGGTAGAACAGTGGGTGAGTGGTGGTAGAACAGTAGGTGGGTGGGGGAAGAGTGTGGTAGAAAAGTGAGTGAGTGGTGGCGATTGTGGTAGAACAGTGGGGGGGGGTGGTGGTGTGGTAGAACAGTGGGTGGGTGGGGGTAGAGTGTGGTAGAACAGTGGGTGGGGGGGTGGTGGAGTGTGTGGTAGAACAGTGGTTGGGGGGTGGTGGAGAGTGTGGTAGAACAGTGGGTGGGTGGGGGGGAGGGTGGTAGAACAGGGGCTGGGTGGCGGTAGAGTGTGGTAGAACTGTGGGTGGGGTAGGAGGAGTGTGGTAGAACAGTGGGTGGGTGGCGGTAGAGTGTGGTAGAACAGTGAGTGGGGCGTGTAGAGTGTGGTAGAACAGTGGGGGGGGGTGGTGGATTGTGGTAGAACAGTGGGTGGGGGTGGTGGAGTGTCGTAGAACAGTGGGTGGGGGTGGAGTGTGGTAGAACAGTGGGGGGGCGGGGTGGAGTGTGGCAGAACAGTGGGTGGGGTGGGGTGGGGGGGGGCGGAGTGTGGTAGAACAGTGGATGGGTGGGGAAGAGTGTGGTAGAGCAGTGGGTGGGTAGGTGGTGTGGTAAAACAGTGGGTGGGGGTGGTGGAGTGCAGTAAAACAGTGGGTGGGTGGATGAAGTGTGGTAGAACAGTGGGTGGGCGGGGGTAGAACAGTGGGTGGGTGGGGGAAGAGTGTGGTAGAACAGTGGGTGGGTGGGGGAAGAGTGTGGTAGAACAGGGGGTGGGTGGGTGGATGAAGAGTGTGGTAGAACAGTGGGTAGGTGGGGGTAGAGTGTGGTAGAACAGTGGGTGGGTGGCGGTAGAGTGTGGTAGAACAGTGGGTGGGGGTGGTGGAGTGTGGTAGAACAGTGGGTGGGTGGCGGTAGAGTGTGGTAGAACAGTGGGTGGGGCGGTAGAGTGTGGTAGAACAGTGGGTGGGGGTGGTGGAGTGTGGTAGAACAGTGGGTGGGGGTGGTGGAGTGTAGTAGAACAGTGGGTGGGGGTGGAGTGTGGTAGAACAGTGGATGGGTGGGGAAGAGTGTGGTAGAACAGTGGGTGGGTAGGTGGTGTGGTAGAACAGTGGGTGGGGGTGGTGGAGTGTGGTAGAACAGTGGGTGGGTGGGGGTAGAGTGTGGTAGAACAGTGGGTGGGTGGAGGAAGTGTGGTAGAACAGTGGGTGGGTGGATGAAGAGTGTGGTAGAACAGTGGGTAGGTGGGGGTAGAGTGTGGTAGAACAGTGGGTGGGTGGCGGTAGAGTGTGGTAGAACAGTGGGTGGGGGTGGTGGAGTGTGGTAGAACAGTGGGTGGGTGGCGGTAGAGTGTGGTAGAACAGTGGGTGGGTGTGGTGGAGTGTGGTAGAACAGTGGGTGGGGGTGGGGGAGTGTAGTAGAACAGTGGGTGGGGGTGGAGTGTGGTAGAACAGTGGATGGGTGGGGAAGAGTGTGGTAGAACAGTGGGTGGGTAGGTGGTGTGGTAGAACAGTGGGTGGGGGTGGTGGAGTGTGGTAGAACAGTGGGTGGGTGGGGGAAGTGTGGTAGAACAGTGGGTGGGTGGTGTGGTAGAACAGTGGGTGGGTGGATGAAGTGTGGTAGAACAGTGGGTGGGTGGGGGTAAAGTGTGGTAGAACAGTGGGTGGGTGGGGGTAAAGTGTGGTAGAACAGTGGGTGGGTGGTAGTGTGGTAGAACAGTGGGTGGGGGTGGTGGAGTATGGTAGAACAGTGGGTGGAGTGTGGTAGAACAGTGGGTGGGGGTGGTGGAGTGTGGTAGAACAATGGGTGGGGGTAGAGTGTAGTAAAACAGTGGGTGGGTGGGGGGGGGGGGGGGGAAAGTAGGTAATAAAACCACATTCACACCAATATAATAAATACTTTATTACCAAATTAATTTCTATATTAATTTTATTTAATCAATAGCAGAAACACTTGCAATTAAGAGAAGACTGGCCCCCTTCTCCCTCGTGTTTAATCCCATTAGTATATAGATTTTAAGACGTTTGACTCTAGTTTGGCGAGTTTATGACTTTACACCCCATTTGCTTGTCAATAATAAGACCTTTCGTGCCATTTATGTGTTGAGTGATAGCGAGCATTTAATTTTAAGAGTAACCGGCCGAAGGATATTTTTCTACCGAAAAATGTACACATTTATCTTGGAAGGGTTTTCTAGGGAGGAAACTTAAAAAAAATTATAAATAAAATAAATATATGCATAGTGGCTGCCCCAAATGAAACCTAGTCTATATAGAAAGTCAAGAATCTTAATATTATCTTAATATCTTTAATAATATATAAATGTGTAATTCTAAAAAAAAATATATAATACATAAATCTGAATAGGCCTACTGTACATAAAATTACTAAAAAATAAAAAATATTACGATAAATTGTTAAATTACTAAAAAATAAAAAATAAAATGTTGACAAGTTGTTTATTTGTTGATAAATATAACTGCAAGGGCTAGGAATCGAACCTTACAGGCAGGAGGTCCAGCCACCTATACCACCATGAAGGTTAAAAGGAGAAATCAGATACTTCTACCAGTATTTCTCCCCAACCTCAACTATGGTGGGGAGCAGACAGTCTTTTAATCGTATTCCAGCACCCCTAAGCATGACAAGTTGTTTATTTGATGACAAATATAACTGCTAGGGCTAGGAATCCAACGATAAACTACACTAAACAATCAATATTTATATATGCTTACTTATTAACAATTATACCCCTATATTAACACTAAAATAAAAGACATCTAGAACCAATAATTACTACAACTTGATAATATAAATACCAAATAATAAAGATTGACAACCACTGAATCCCGCAGACACATTTATCCTGACAAGAATATATTACAATTATAAAAAAAAACAAAAAAAAAACACAATTACAAAATGTATATATACACTAATATCTGAATAAAATAAAATTATATAAATTACAATTATACAAAAACAATTAAAAATAAAAAAACAATTACAAAATGTATATACTGTACACACTAATATCTAAATAAAATAAAATTATATATATAAATTACAATTATACAAAAACAAAAATAAATTGTATTTAATCCTATTTTCATCCTATCTACAACAAATGAACGGATTTTGTATTGTTTTGTATGATGTGTTGTGTTGTCCCTGTTCAGGCTCTGTCTCGAGTCAGCCACCCCCGGCTATGGGGTATGAGCCTGAGAATAAACATACAGACATGCCTACAACAAATACTTAAAAAAACACAGCTCATTAATTTTGATATAGACCCCATAACTAGGTCAGGGGGCTAGGAATCCTCCAATTCTAAAATTCAACTACTCAACAAGACAGAGAATGGGGCGAGGGAACACGAAAGTGGTCCCAGACCCTAAGAATTGGAACTTTAAATATTGTTTCTGTTCGGGCTCTGTCTAGAGTCGGTCACCCTCAACTGGGGTATTTGCGCCATTTGATTCAGCTTGCCAAAGTGTACTTATGGTATAAATTTAAACAAAATCGGTTCATAAATAACTTCTATGGAGTTTTTAAACTTTAAAATAGGCCTAGGGGGCCTATAAATAGGTCAAATTTAAAAAATATATATACCGTTGAATCCACAACGCCGAGACGAAGCCAAATAAGTAATATTACTGATGTCAAAATTCGACCAAAATCACCGATTTGCCTGGGCAAGGTTTTTTGAGAAAAATATTTTCGATTCTGGGCGAATGGCTGGGCGAAAATGAAATCTAAGACCATGTCTAGAAGCAGCTCGGCGAGAAAAATCGTATGGCACCAAGTACAATTCCCTAGGACTTATAGTTTGGGCTACAGAGGACTTTTAAAGTCCAAAACACGGTCTCCTGGGCCCTCCAGAAAGGCCCAGTCAAAATCGAAATCCTAAACTAATGGTCCGATTTTAATTATGTTTGCGCCATTCTATTCAGCTTGCCAAAGTGTACTTATGGTATAAATTTAAACAAAATCGGTTCATAAATAACTCGTCTATGGAGTTTTTAAACTTTAAAATAGGCCTAGGGGCCTAAAAATAGGTCAAAATTTAAAAAAATATATACCGTTGAATCCGCAACGGCGAGACGAATCCAATTATGTAATAATATTGACAAGTCAAAATTCGACCAAAATCACCAAGGTTTTTGTTACAAATATTTTCGATTCTGGGCGAATCGCTGAGCGAAAATTAAATCTATGACCATGTCTAGAAGCAGCTCGGCGAGAGAAAATTAATGGCACCAGTTAGAATTCCCTAGGATTTATAGTTTGGGCTACATAGGACTTTTAAAAGTCCAAAAAACGGTCCCCTGGGCCCTCCAGGAAGGCCCAGTCAAAATCGAAATCCTAAACTAATGGTCCGATTTTAATTCTGTTTGTGCCATTCGATTCAGCTTGCCAAAGTGTACTTATGGTATAAATTTAAACAAAATCGGTTCATAAATAACTCTTCTATGGAGTTTTTAAACATTAAAATAGGCCTAGGAGGCCTAAAAATAGGTCAAAATTTCAAAAAATATATACCGTTGAATCCACAACGGCGAGACGAATCCAAATATGTAATAATATTGATGTCAAAATTCGACCAAAATCACCGATTTGCCTTTGAGAAAAAAAAAATCGATTCTGGGCGAAAGTGATATCTAAAACCATGCTTAGAAGCAGCTCGGCGAGAAAAATCGAATGGCACCAAGTACAATTCCCTAGGACTTATAGTTTGGGCTACAGAGGACTTTTAAAGTCCAAAAAACGGTCTCCTGGGCCCTCCAGAAAGGCCCAGTCAAAATCGAAATCCTAAACTAATGGTCTGATTTTAATTATGTTTGCGCCATTCGATTCAGCGTGCCAAAGTGTACTTATGGTATAAATTTAAACAAAATCGGTTCATAAATAACTCTTCTATGGAGTTTTTAATCTTTAAAATAGGCCTAGGGGGCCTAAAAATAGGTCAAAATTTTAAAAAATATATACCGTTGAATCCACAACGGCGAGACGAATCCAAATATGTAATAATATTGATGTCAAAATTCGACCAAAATCATCGATTTGCCTGTAAACCCAAGGTTTTTTGAGAAAAATATTTTCGATTCTGGGCGAATGTGAAATCTAAAACCATGCCTAGAATGAAGATCATTACAGGCTGCACAGCTACTTCACCCACAGATCACCTACATCAAGAAACCAAAATTCTCAAAGTCAAAGACCATCTGGACATGAGAGGCACTCAATTCCTGGCAGCAGCCTCCACGAACCAAGACCACCCACTAAACTACATGGCAACACACCCACAGACACCAAGAAATATCAAAACAACACCCAGCACACGGTATCACACACAATTATTGTCCTCTCTCCCTCCCTGCCCACCCCGAACCAACTTCCAGAAGCACATCCATACTCATATCTCTCACCGATCCATCCACTCACTCACAGACAACACGCAGCTGCATGCACGACCTCCCGAAATCCATCCTTCCGAATCCTCCCTTCCTCGCGAGGACAGAGTCCACCTGGCCAGGCTGAGATGCGGACACCATCCAGCTCTCCTGAGCTATCAGAAGAGACTGGATGACTCCGTTGTCGACGCCTGCCCGGGATGTAACACAGCACCCCATACCATTAAACACATCATAGAAGACTGCATTTCACACAACCACTTACGCCAACAACACAATCTACACTCAATGAGAGCTCTGTGGGAAAGCCCGATCGTGGCCATGGCCTTTCTCAGGGACTCGGGGCTGTTCGGCCAGGCAGCTTAGGGAACAACAACAACAACAACAACCATGCCTAGAAGCAGCTCGGCGAGAAAAATCGAATGTCACCAAGTAAAATTCCCTGGGATTTATAGTTTGGGCTACAGAGGACTTTTAAAGTCCAAAACACGGTCTCCTGGGCCCTCCAGGAAGGCCAAGTCAGAATCGAAATTCTAAACTAATGGTCCGATTTTAATTCTGTTTGCGCTATTCGATTCAGCTTGCCAAAGTGTACTTATGGTATAAATTTAAACAAAATCCGTTCATAAATAACTTGTCTATGGAGTTTTAAACTTTAAAATAGGCCTATTGGGCATAAAATTGGTAAAAATTAAAAAATAATTATACCGGTGAAACCACAACGGCGAGACGAATCCAAATATGTAAGAATATTGACAAGTCAAAATTCGACCAAAATCACCAAGGGTTTTGTTAACAAATATTTTCGATTCTGGGCGGATCGCTGAGCGAAAATTAAATCTATGACCATGTCTAGAAGCAGCTCGGCGAGAGAAAATTAATGGCACCAGTTAGAATTCCCTAGGATTTATAGTTTGGGCTACAGAGGACTTTTAAAGTCCAAAAAACGGTCCCCTGGGCCCTCCAGGAAGGCCCAGTCAAAATCGAAATCCTAAACTAATGGTCCGATTTTAATTATGTTTGCGCCATTCGATTCAGCTTGCCAAAGTGTACTTATGGTATAAATTTAAACAAAATCGGTTCATAAATAACTCTTCTATGAATTTGTTATACTTTAAAATAGGCCTGGCGGGCCTAAAAATAGGTAAATATTTTAAAATATATATACCGTTGAATCCACAACGGCGAGACGAATCCAAATATGTAATAATATTGATGTCAAAATTCGACCAAAATCACCGATTTGCCCAAGGTTTTTTGAGAAAATATTTTCGATTCTAGGCGAATGGCTGGCCGAAAATGAAATCTAATACCATGTCTAGAAGCAGCTCGGCGAGAAAAATCGAATGGCACCAAGTAAAATTCCCTAGGACTTACAGTTTGGGCTACATAGGACTTTTAAAGTAAAAACAACAGTCTCCTGGGCCCTCCAGGAAGGCCCAGTCAAAATCGAAATCCTAAACTAATGGTCCGATTTTAATTCTGTTTGCGCCATTCGATTCAGCTTGCCAAAGTGTACTTATGGTATAAATTTAAACAAAATCGGTTCATGAATAACTTCTATGGAATTTTTAAACTTTAAAATAGGCCTAGGGGGCCTAAAAATAGGTCAAAATTTTAAAAAATATATACCGTTGAATCCGCAACGGCGAGACGAATCCAAATATGTAGACAAGTCAAAATTCGACCAAAATCACCGATTTGCGTGGGCTCAAGGTTTTTTGAGAAAAATATTTTCGATTCTGGGCGAATGGCTGAGCGAAAATTAAATCTATGACCATGTCTAGAAGCAGCTCGGCGAGAGAAAATTAATGGCACCAGTTAGAATTCCCTAGGATTTATAGTTTGGGTTACATAGGACTTTTAAAGTCCAAAAAACGGTCCCCTGGGCCCTCCAGGAAGGCCCAGTCAAAATTGAAATCCTAAACTAATGGTCCGATTTTAATTATGTTTGCGCCATTCGATTCGGCTTGCCAAAGTGTACTTATGGTATAAACTTAAACAAAATCGGTTCATAAATAACTTCTATGGAGTTTTTAAACTTTAAAATAGGCCTACGGGGCCTAAAAATAGGTAAAAAATTAAAAAAAAAAATTATACTGTTGAATCCGCAACGGCGAGACGAATCCAAATAGCCTATGTAATAATATTGACAAGTCAAAATTCGACCAAAATCACCGATTTGCCTGGGCTTTTAATTTTAAACCCAAGGTTTTTGGAAAACAATATTTTCGATTCTGGGCGAATGGCTGGGCGAAAATGAAATCTAAGACCATTTCTAAAAGCAGCTCGGCGAGAAAAATCTAGTGGCTCCAGTTACAATTTTCTAGGACTTATAGTTTGGGCTACAGAAGACTTTTAAAGTCCAAAAAACGGTCCCCTGGGCCCTCCAGGAAGGACAAGTCAGAATCGAAATCCTAAACTAATGGTCCGATTTTAATTATGTTTGCACTATTCGATTCAGCTTGCCAAAGTGTACTTATGGTATAAATTTAAACAAAATCCATTCATAAATAACTCGTCTATGGAGGTTTTAAATTTTAAAATAGGCCTATTGGGCATAAAATTGGTAAAAAATAAAAAAAATAATTATACCGGTGAAACCACAACGGCGAGACGAATCCAAATATGTAATAATATTGACAAGTCAAAATTCGACCATTATATCACCAAGGGTTTTGTTAACAAATATTTTCGATTCTGGGCGAATGGCTGAGCGAAAATGAAATCTATGACCATGTCTAGAAGCAGCTCGGCGAGAGAAAATTAATGGCACCAGTTAGAATTCCCTAGGACTTATAGTTTGGGCTACATAGGACTTTTAAAGTCCAAAAAACGGTTCCCTGGGCCCTCCAGGAAGGCCCAGTCAAAATCGAAATCCTGAACTAATGGTCCGATTTTAATTATGTTTGCGCCATTCGATTCAGCGTGCCAAAGTGTACTTATGGTATAAATTTAAACAAAATCCGTACATAAATAACTCGTCTATGGAGTTTTTAACCCTTAATTAGCGGCTCACCACATAAGTCGAGTTAAATAAAGCTGGACTATGTGGCGGCGCTCGACATAGGTCGAGTGGCAATTTCAGCACGTAATGTTGCTGAGAGAGAGAGAGAGACAAGTGGTGGCAGGAGACTAGCGAGCGTATGACTGCTCCAGACCACCGCGGCGAACCTACTGACACGAATCTCAGCTCCCTCCTCCCTCTCTCACTCGCTACATACTGAATTATATGGGGAAAGTACCGAATTACATGCTTTTTGCACTCGCGTTGCACGGTTATTGCAAGAAAACTAGCCATCATAAAAGGATCGTTATGGTGTCATTCGAAAGCTCTGTTTATGCCCTTTCAGGGATAGGTACTTGTTTTACGTTCTGGGTCTTATTTAGGCATGAAAATGATCACGTAAACAGCCCTATTTTGGCTAAAAACACCCCGCTGGGCGGTACATATAAATAAACCGCATAGGCCGCTCGTAAGGTGTTAAACTTTAAAATAGGCCTATTGGGCCTAAAAATTGGTCAAAATTAAAAAATAATTATACCGTTGAAACTGCAATGGCGAGACGAATTCAAATATGTAATTATATTGACAAATAAAAATTTGCCTTTCCAAGGTTTTTGGAAACTATAATATTTTCGATTCTGGGCGAATGGCTGGGCGAAAATGAAATCTACGACCATGTCTAGAAGCAGCTCGGCGAGAAAAAACGAATGGCACCAGTTACAATTCCCTAGGATTATAGTTTGGGCTACAGAGGACTTTTAATGTCCAAAAAACGGTCCCCTGGGCCCTCCAGGAAGGCCCAGTCAAAATCGAAATCCTAAACTAATGGTCCGATTTTAATTCTGTTTGCGCCATTCGATTCAGTGTGCCAAAGTGTACTTTTGGTATATTTTTCTATCAAAAAATTTACAAATTCATCTTGAAAAGGGTTCTAGGGGTTTAATTATAAGCTTGGAGGTCTAACGAATAAAGTAAAAAACAAAAACAAAATCTGCCCCTTTTGTACCAGCGAACATATTTCTATCGAAAAATGTACAAATTCATCTTAATAGGGGTTTAGGGGTATAATTATAAGCTTGATGGTGGAGGTCTAGCGAATAAAGTAAAAAAGAAAACTTAACCCCTTCTGTACCAGCGACGTCATATATATTTGGTTTGCGCTACACTTAGAAGATTGTATGAAATTTGGAAGGGTATATGGTAGCTAAATTGATTAAATATGATAGTCTAATCTTTGAACGGGTGGACATCCTTCCTAAGCTGAATAAAACCGTCTAATAGTTGCCAGAATATAATGAAAAGGACGTCACCGGTACAGTATGGGTTAAGGCAGTATCATACTAGCAATTTTCCATCAATTTAAAAGGGCAATTGTTGTCCGACAGCTTCATAATACAGGTCTCTCTCGATATACGATTGGGTTACGTTCCTGAACACCCGATCTTAAATAGAAAAATCGTATAGCAAACCCTAAAATTAATGTGATGATGATGATGATGCGGTTTTTACCACCATGCACTCCCTACTCAAGAGCTGGGTTAGGGTGGGTGCTCTAATTATTATGTTCTCTCCACCAACCAACTTTACTCCTAAACTCGATTATGAAATTAACAAACACATGTGGCAGTCCGGGGATTCGAACCCAGGATGCTCACACCGAAAATCAACACACTTATGCATTGCGCCACGAAGACTTCAGTGAACAGTTGCCACAGATTGCTATACCGCACCATCCACGAACAGCACTAGCATCTGCCAATAACAGACACTGGCTGGCCCGAGACTCGAACCCTCAACATCACAGTTTGCAGGCGAGTGCTCTACCAACCGTGCTACGGCCTGTGGTAAATGGGGATGCGTTCTTGGAGCCGCCAAAACCCTATAATAATATGGTAAATCGGGGCATCGGATAGTGAGGGAGCCCTGTATAAGTACCATAAGATCTTAATTCCACTACCTAACATACGGTACTCGAAGTTTGATCTAGTTTCCAATTCCAACGCTAACTACCTATAATTTAATGGATAGTGTAAAACTTGCAAAATAAACAAACGGAACGGCACAATATAAAGACAAAAATACTTATATAAAGACAAGAATACCGGTACTTACCAAAATCACTGTGGAAATAACGATTTAGCAAAATATAATGAGAGAAACCTTGCCCGTCCAAAATTGCAGGAAAATGCGCTTGTGTGATTCGACCTTAACATTAATAAATAGTTATACAAAAAATAATTCCATTGGCCTTCGATGATCCATAATTTGTAGTGCATATTTTGGTATTTCCATAAATTGATTTAGTTACTTTTCTATGTACCGGTATGTCAGAGTAGCCATTACACATACATACATACCTTACATACATACCGGTACATTCTTTTCTATATATGTTTAGCTTCATTTTATTTTACTGTAGCTTGTGATCTTTTTCAATTACTTTTCAATATAATAATGACTTCAAGTTTCTGTACACTTTCTTATTTATTCTTTACACTCCAGGTGGTGTTCTGCCATGGCCATCCTTCACCAGGGGTTTACCAGGCGTCGGAGATGATGATGATCTTGGGTTCTGGGGGAGCGGTCTTCTTCAACTGGATACTGCATAGGTCCTTGGTCCTGGGAATATATACCACTTTGTTAGTACTGGTAATACAAATAATAATAATAATAATAATAATAATAATAATAATAATAATACAAAAAAACAAAAAAAACAAAAAAAAATAATAATAATAATAAATAATGAAGAATTATACAGTAATAATAATAATAATAATAATAATAAATAATATTTTATTAATTTCACCACAACACCAAACACCTCCAATGAAAATAAAAGCATATATGTGATCCACCGGGATTTGAACCTGGGTTATCACTCAGATATTTAAACACTCTAACCATTACACCAAGATGGTAATAATAATAATAATAATAATAATTGGTTGATTTCAAACCAAAATGGGGCTAAAAATACAGACTTAACCTAGATCTTACCCTAAGGGATCAACAGACTGATCCTGGCTGCTAGCGAGAGCGCCTACATACCCACGAGGGAGTAGGACGTGGGCAGGAGACTTTGTGGTTCCCCCGAGGCGGTCCGTCTAGACCTAGTCTTCACGGTCAGGGAAAGTTTTTGAGAGAACTTCCCCTGCCGGCGCGTGGGATCGAACCCCCGACACCAGAGCTAGCACTCCCAATACAGTGACTAAGCACGCTCAGCTAATAATAATAATAATAATAATAATAGTATTAATTAAAGTTGCAAGCAACGTTGTCCGGGGTTCGGGCGGTTTTGCAAACAGGGTATTGTGTTGGATACAAAAGCTGTCACAGATATCAAAAGATCATTTAACTTATCGGGCATGGAGAAACTACAGAAAGAACAGATTGTGCAAACAAACATGAGCGAGAGAGGGAGAGATTGGCTGTATAAGGGATCTGCCTCTATTTTTTAGTAATAGAGTTGTAGATATGTGGAATAGGCTACCGAGTGCTATAATGGGATCAAGAACAATAGAGCTTCAACTTGAAATTAGATAGAACGAGATGGGTTGGGTGTGAAAGGGATTTGCCATGTGTAGGTCAATTGGCTCTGCAGACTCCCGTTTCCTTATTTTGTTTATGTTCTCATTTGTGAGGGAGAGAGAGAGTATGGCAAGAGAGAATAGGATGTCGTAAACGTAAGAAAGATAGCGATAGATATGAGAGAGAGCGCGGGATGGATTGGGTGTGAAAGGGATCTGACCTGTGTGGGCCAATCGGCTCTCTGCAAACTCCGGTTTTCTTATGTTCATTTGTGAGAGAGACAGAGGCTAGGATGTCATAAATGTAAGGAAGACAGAGATAAATGAGTTTTTATGAGATGGGTTGGGTGTGAAGAGGATCTGTCTTGTGTGGGCCAATTGGCTCTCTACAGACTCCCATTTTCTAATGTTCCTATTTCTTACAATTGTGTTTTGGTTGCAGGTATATGATAACATGGGTGTATAGTAAGTAGTGTAAATAACAGGTAACATTTATGAGATGGGTTGGGTGTGGAAGGGATCTGCCTTATGTGGGCCACTTGGCTCTGCAGACTCCCATTTTCATCTTGGTTGCATGTGTAAGGGATCTGCCTCATTTATACCGGTGTGCAAACAAACAAGAGCGAGAGAGAAAGAGATTGGCTGTGTAAGGGATCTGCCTCTATTCACTTGGTATAAGAGTTGTAGATATGTGGAATAGGCTACCGAGTGCTATAGTGGGATCAATAACAATAGAGCTTCAACATAAAATTTGATAGAACGAGACGAGTTGGGTGTGAAAGGGATCTGCCGTATGTGGGCCAATCGGCTCTCTGCAGACTCCCATTTTCATCTTGGTAGCATATGTAAGGGATCTGCCTCATTTGTACAAGTGTGCAAATAAGAGAGAGAGAGAGATTGGCTGTGTAAGGGATCTGCCTCTCTCGTAACAGTCGTAGATATGTGAAATAGGCTACCTAGTGCTATAGTGGGATCAAGAACAATGGAGAATTTCAAGACAAAATCAGATAGTCATATGGACGAAATGGGTTGGATGTGAAAGGGATCTGCCTTTTGTGGGCCACTTGTCTCTGCAGATTCCCATGTTCATCTTAGTTGCATGTGTAAGGGATCTGTCTCATTTGTACCGGTGTGCAAGCAAACGAGCAACAGAGAGCAACTGGGTGTGTAAGGGATTTGCCTCTATTCGTTTAGTAACAGAGTTGTAGATATGTGGAATAGGCTACCAAGTCCTATAGTGGGATCAAGAATAGAGTTCAACATAAAATTAGATAGGACGAGATGGGTTGGGTGTGAAAGGCTGCCACGGGCGTGTCTGGCCACCATTTTGCATATCATATCAAAAGTTGACCAATACAAAAATGCACCTTGTGTCAAAGTTTGGTCCCGATCCGACAAGCAGTTCCGGAGTTATTGCGTAAAAACCGGACTACTGTATATATATTTTTATGGAAGCGTGCAATACTTCTCGAACCCCAGATAACGTTGCTTGCTGTTTGAGGGAGGAGGAAAGGTAAGTCACACCACACCAAAAATTGTCAAAACTTTGAAGGTCTAGAACTTTGTTATTAAACAAAGCATTTGGCAAAGGGAGGAATTGTTAAAAACCTTAGCCAATACTCTGTTATTCACAAAAAATACATTTGAATTATCATTATTATTTGGTAGGGTAGGTATGTATAGGTAGGTTGGCTAAAAAATTGGTGGAATTCGTAGGGACTAACTGTTTTGAGAGAGTTAAATAAAAAACAAATAATAGATCTGAATAATAAATCGACTATGTTATTAAGCAAAACTGGGGGATGAGTGGAAGCCTATAAACTGTAGACGGTAAACTTTGTGTGGGTACCGAATACGGTTTTAAAGTCATTCAAGAATAGACAGTTTTCACTGCTGCGGCCAAACTATTCCACCCATTTATATTATTTTGGTATCAAAACGTTCGGAATCGCGAGCCTCACCCAACTACGCAAACATGGCTTTGATCATCGGCGTAGTTTTCAAGATTTGGAATTTTAAGTGGAATTAGAGTTTTTTTCAAGATTGACGGAAAAAAAAACACGTGCAAAAGCAAAACCTTCTCTATAACAATTGCGGAGCATTAGTAGCGGAGTTCATATGCCAAAGCCCAATCATTTCCTATGAGTGGGAGAGACGGTATTTAGGCGTCAAATTTTTCGGGAAATCAGCTGCCACGGACCTGTTTGGCCACCATGCCGGATGTTTAGCATATCAAAAGTTGCCCAATACAAAAACGCACCTCTTGTGAAAGTTTGATCCCGATCCAGAAAGCGGTTCTGGAGTTATTGCGTCGAAACCGGCGAGTAAAGATAATTTGGATAAATAACCAGGTTTAATGATTACAAATAATAATAATAATAATGCTGATCATAATAATAATAAAAATAATATATAATAGTAAGTGCAGTACCCGCTGATACCAAAAATAACAATGGTAAAACATAAAAACAAACAAAAACACAATATAAAATTAAATCTCTTAGCAACTGATATCTGGTGACTTTATATGAAACTACTATGTGTGAATTTGTATTTTGTTTTTGTGTGTTCATTGTTTTCTGTTGTGTTGTCCCTATTTGGGCTCTGTCTTGAGTCGGCCACCCCCAGATAAAAAGAAAAAAATAGGAAAAGTGGGGAATGGGCCTGAGTAAATACAAAAATACAATACTATGCCTCAGCATCATAAAAATACCAAGTTTTCATAATTAACTACATATTTGGCTATAAAATATTCATTATAGATGAATAATGCAGGTGAAGACATGACAATTTACCATCAGCTGATGACTGGAAGACAGGCATAATAATCCCCCTATATAAGGGTAAAGGGGAAAGAGGAGTGTGTGGTAACCACCAAATAATATGTCTTCTAAGCGTAGTAGGGAAGGTGTACAGTAGGGTAGTGATTGAGAGAGGGAGAGCGAGAACGGAGAAATGGATAGGTGACGAGCAGGGCGGTTTTAGGAAGGGAAGAGGATGTGTAGATCAGATTTTTACCCTGAAATGTGTTGTGGAGAAATATCTGGAGAAGCAACAAAAGCTGTATGTTGCCTTTATGGACTTGGAGAAGGCCTATGACAGAGTGGATAGAGAAGGTATGTGGAAAGTACCAGTACAGTACTTAGAGGGCGGGTGCCCAACCCCGAAAGGGGTTGAAATAGGAGAGCTATCCCCCCCCACTAAAGGCGGCTTTCTAGGGCCTTTCCTAGCTGATGCTGAGGGGATTGGGTTCTAGTCATGTGGTGATGGGCTGGTCTATCAGAGTGAGAACTGAGCAATCTCTGCCATACCCATAGCTTACTCTGACTGTTCCTTTTACTTATATATTTTCTAGATCTCAAGTGACGGCGTCTCTTCCGTGGATTGACCTCCCAATCTACCAAGATTGGAAGCCAAAGCGTCACATTTTTTCCTCTGCCCCTCAGCTTTCTCTTCATAATTGCTGAGGGGCACAGGGCCCTGGGTGGGGCTTTGGTTTCCCGGGCGTTTCTGTCGCCCTCCTCAGCTCCCCGCCATGGAGTGGCTTCGGTCACCCATGCTTTATTGTGGTCGGCTGGGAGGGTTCTGTGGGGGCGCTCGGTTATGGCCTTGGTCTTGCTCGGGGCCTTGGGGCTGTTCGGCCAGGCAGCTTGGGGAACAACAACAACAACCAGTACTTAGAATATACGGAGTAGATGGCAAGTTGCTGAAAGCAGTGAAGAGCATGTATGAGGGTGCAAAGGCGGCAGTACGTGTGGAGAATGATCAAAGCGAGTTCTTTGATCTGAATGTTTGGTTGAAACAGGGGTGTGTGATGTCCCCGTGGTTGCTTACTGTATATATGGATGGAGTCATGAAAGAAATACAAGGAAGAGCAGTGGATGTTGGTGTATCGCTGATAAGGGACGGAAATGAGTGGAAGCTACCTGTACTGCTGTTTGCTGATGATACAGTTCTGATGAGCGATAATGAATGGGAGTTGCAGGGTCTGGTAAATTTGTTTGGAACAGTGTGCCAAAAACGGAATCTGAAGGTGATACATACATACATAAAATTTTAAGACTGAGTGATCCACACATACGTGCAGTTTCAGTCTCTAGTCCTAATGGCGGCGTTCCAGGCAACCCTGTTAAGGGCTGCTTCACTTGTCAAGTGTTTGGATTTGAGATCGGCACGTATAGCCCGATCCCAGGTCTTTCTCGGTCCACCCCTTGGTGCAGCTTCCTCCACAATCACAGACCTGCATTTTTTCACCCAATTTTGTTCATCCATTCTCTCCACATGTTCATACCATCCCAGTCTACTTGTACGCATCACTTCGCTAATACTCTTTATACCTAAACGTCTCCTCAGCTCAACATTTGTTATTCTATCCTGCAGCCTGGCCCCATACATCCATATCACCATTCTCATCTCATTACGTTCCATTCTGTTGACATCCTTTACTTTAACGGCCCATGTTTCTGAGGCATACGTCATTGCACTTCTAACACATGAGGCATACACCTTTCCCTTCAGGGGGAGAGGTATTCTTTTCATAGTCAGAATTGGCAGCAGTTCTCTAAACTTCCCCCAGCCACATCTAATTCTAGCGACAGTGGCAGCCTCGGCCCCACCACCGGCTGAGATGGTATCTCCTAGGTAACAAAACTTGTCCACCAGCTCCAACGACTCATTTCCAAAATTCACAGCCACAGGATCATCACTTAACACAAGCTCGCCTTTCCACACTACGCACTTAAATTTCTCTATTTCTGACTTATCCTTCGGCAGTTGTCCCTTTATTCTACTACAGCACTTACTCCCATGGTGCACCCAGCGTCGACAGATGCTACATTGAATCGCTTTAGCGCCCACACCCTTTCCACACACTGCACATGGGTATGCACCGCTCTTTTCCACATTGCCTCGTCTCAATCTACAATGCATAACCTTGGTTTTCTTAATATTGACTCTTAACCCTTCTTTGGCGGCGCGCAACTTATGTCGTGTGAAATAAATTTGGACTAAGTGGCAGTTCACAACTTATGTCGTGTGCCATTTTCAGCACGTAATGTTGCAGAGAGAGAGAGCTGAGTGGTGTGAGGAGCGTAGTAAGGCTATGACCGCCGCCCACCACCGCGGTGGGCCAACTGAAGTGAAAACCACCCTTCCATCCCCCCTCACACTCGCTACACAGGGAATTATGTAGGGAAAGCACCTAATTACATGGTTTTTGCACTCGTGTTGAGCGATCGTTGCAAGAAAACCAGTGGTCGTACAAGGATGGTTGGGGTGTCATTGGAAAGCTCTGTTTATACCCTTTCGGGGATAGATACTTGTTTTACGCTCTGGGTCTTATTTAAGCATGAAAATTATCACGTAAACAACCCTATTTAGGGTAAAAACACCCCGCTGGGCGGTACATATAAATTACCGCCTAGGCCGCTCGTAAGGTGTTAAACCCTTGCTCGCCATGCCCTCTCTCCATCTTCTGAACTTGGCATTAGCATCTTGCATATTGTCAGCTATTAGGACTAAATCGTCTCCATAAAACAGTTTCAGACAGTGCCTCCAGGACCATAGTAAAGAGGAGGGGGCTTAACACTGAACCCTGATTAACTCCAACACGGACTGCGAACTCATCACTCCGTACACCCTTAACGAATCCTCATACATCTTCATTATCACATGCACCAGCCACTTTTCCACACCAAGTTTCCTCATAGCCCACTGCACAACATCTCTAGGCACTCTGTCAAAGGCCTTCTCCAGGTCTACAAACACAAAGTAAGATCCCTGCCTTTTAGTAAGTATCTTTCCTGTATCTGCCTGACTATGAAGATAGCATCGGTTGTACCACGTCCTGGCATAAAACCAAACTGCATATCATCAATAGAGATGCTTTGCCTGATCAAACCCTCAAGGACTCTCTCACAGACCTTCATGATTTGGCCAAGCATTTTCAGGCCCCTATAATTACCTCTATCTAGCGCATCCCCTTTTCCTTTGTATATATTTACTATTACACTTTTGTGCCAATCCTCTGGGATTTTCTTATCTTTAATAATGGTGTTTATCAACTCAGTGACTAAGTTGACACCAGTCTCCCCTGAGGCTTTTATCATCTCAGCGACAATGTCAGAGCACCCTGGAGCTTTACCGTCCTTCATTTTATTGATTGCGTCGCTCACTACAGCTGGTGCTATCAAAGGAGGGGTCTAGATATTGGTTTTTCGATACTAAGCTGTTCCTTATCCCATTCAAACTCTACATTTAGCAATCGTTCATAGTGTGCCTTCCATGCTTCTCTGATTTCATTTTCTGCATACACAATCTTCCCATTATTGTTTCTAACACACTGTTCACCTATAATATCCCTACTGTCGTTTTTAACTCGCCTAGCTAGGTTGAAGATCCCATTCGGATTGTCAGTGTTACACACTTGTTCGAGAACCAGGTCCTTAATGCCTTTTTTAGCATTGTAAATAACTCTTTTGGCAGTTCGTTTAGCTGCCTGGTATTCCTCCTTGCTGCCTCCCTTCTTCCATGCTTTGAAGCATCTCCTTTTCTCTTTCACAGCATGTTCTACCTCATCGTTCAACCACCAGGTCTTCTTCCTGGGGTGACCCTTTGTTTTCCCACAGACTTTGTCAGTGGCAGCGATAAGGCTATGCTTAAGAAAATTCCATCGACTATTTACATCGTTAGGCCTAACTTCCTTATTTATATTCATTTCCTCCAGTTCACTATGAAACCTATCCCTAACTTTCTTGTTCTTCAGCAGCCACACTTTCCTTTTGGGCATGTATACCTTCTTGCGCTTAGGATCTCTGTATAATCTCATGTCGCACATAATTAGCTTATGCTGGGGGATACATTCTTCGCTCGTGATAACCTTTACATCCCGAACCAGTTTCCAATCTGGGAAGAGAAAGGTTATGGTCTTCGAAAGGGGTGAAGCGGCTGAACCCACAGAGTATGAGGTGAAGTTGAACTGTCAGGGTATGGAGATTGTCAGCTCATTTAAGTATCTGGGCAGTGTGTTGAGTAAAGATGGGACTATGGATGAAGAAGTGCGAGAAAGGGTACAACAGAGGAAGAGGGTTGTAGGAACGCTGAAAGCAGTAACAAGAAATAGGGTGGTCAGTATGGAAGTGAAGAAGTCCTTGCATGACATTGTGGTAATCCCGACACTGACTTACGGAAGCGAACCATGGACGCTGGTGGAGATATTCAGACCAAGAGTGAGAGGGGTGGAAATTAGTTACTTGAGAAGTGCATCCAGAGTTACATGGAGGGATAGACAGACGAATGAGGAAGTAAGAAGGAGGTGTGGTGTGGAGGTAAATATGCTGGAAAGTGTGAAAAGGAACACCTAGATATGGTTTGGCCGCCATATGGAACGTATGGAAGCGAGAGAATGACTTAACACCTTACGAGCGGCCTAGGCGGTATATAATAATTATGTAGCCACCAGCGGGGTGTTTTTAGCCAAAATAGGGCTGTTTACGTGATCATTTTCATGCCTAAATAAGACCCAGAGCGTAAAACAAGTATCTATCCCTGAAAGCGCATAAACAGAGCTTTCCAATGACACCATAACGATCTTTTTATGATGGCTAGTTTTCTTGCAACAACCGCGCAACGCAAGTGCAAAAAGCATGTAATTCGGCACTTTCCCCATACAATTCCGTATATAGCGAGTGAGAGAGGGAGGGAGGAGGTGGGATTCGTGTCAGTAGGTTCGCCGCGGTGGTCTGGAGCAGTCATACGCTCGCTACTCTCCTGCCACCACTTGTCTCTCTCTCTCTCAGCAACATTACGTGCTGAAATTGCCACACGACCTATGTCGAGCGCCACCAGATAGTCCAGATTTATTATACTCGACTTATGTTGCGCCCCGACAGTTATGGGTTAAGAGGGTGTACGAGAGCGAGGTGGAAGGACAGAGAGGGAGAGGTAAACCGAAAGAGAGGTGGAAAGATGGATTGAGAAGTATATGGATGAAGGCGGTGCTGGTTGGGAGGAGGGGCATCGACTGACTGAGGACAGAGGTGCATGGGGGCGGTTCGTTCGTGGCCACCCCTTTGGGGATCACAGTGTCAGGCAATAGATAGATAGATGTATATAGGCTACTCTGGCACCTTCCCCAGTTTTCCATGGGGGTGGCTGATTCGAGACAGAGCAACAGATGCATCACAACACATCAGAAAAACAAAACAAAACACAAAATCACATACATCTAAGTCATCCAGGAGAAATACCCAGGCCCATTTGGGATCCCCAGCAAAAAAAGATTCCCAGGTCCAAGATCCCCCGGAGAGGCGCCGCTTTCCACAGGCAGACCCGCAGCGAAGATGGACCACCACAAGCCCGCCCACCATGATGAGGGATGGAATTTTTTTGGCCCCCCTTTCTCCCTCATGTTTAGCGCCATTATTATACCGGGGATAACTGTTTTTCAGATACCTATTTACAGGTTGGGCGGGTGCCCAACCCCGAAAGGGGTTGAAATAGGGGAGCTATCCCCCCGCCAAAGGCGGCTTTCTAGGGCCTTTCCTAGCTGATGCTGAGAGGATTGGGTTCTAGTCATGTGGTGATGGGCTGGTCTATCAGAGTGAGAACTGAGCGATCTCTGCCATACCCATAGCTTACTCTGACTGTGCCTTTTACTTGTATATTTTCTAGATCTGAAGTGACGGCGTCTTTTCCGTGGATTGACCTCCCAATCTACCAAGATTGGAAGCCAAAGCGTCACATTTTTCCTTTGCCACTCAACTTTCTCTTCATAATTGCTGAGGGGCACAGGGCCTTGGGTGGGGCTTTGACTTTCCGGGTGTTTCCTCACCCTCCTCAGCTCCCCGCCATGGAGTGGCTTCGGTCACCCAGGTTTATTGTGGTCGGCGGGGAGGGTTGTGTGGGGGGCGCTCGGTTATGGCCTTGCTCGGGGCCTTAGGGCTGTTCGGCCAGGCAGCTTGGGGAACAACAACTAAGAATCATTGAACCTAACCTAACCTAGTATATTAGTAGACTATTTATTAATGAAAATTTTAAAAATATATTGAAACCTTACCAAACTATTGATATATAAGTACAGGTCTCCCCACTACACAGGATTATACCAAATACCAAAGGGGGCTAGGAATCCTACTGCCCTTGTATAATTATCCTACTTGACCAGACAGTGAAAGGGGCGAGGGAACGCCAAAGTGGTCCCAGACCCTGGGAATAGGAACTTTAAATGTTGTTTCTGTTCAGACTCTGTCTCGTGTCAGCCACCCCCAGCAATGGGGTATGTGCCTGAGTATATACTGTACAGATCTCTCTCACTATCCGATGCCCCAATTTATGATATTATTAGGCTATAGGTTTTTAGGTGTTTGTGTTTGGGGTTTGGCTGGTCCCAGATCACATGCCTATTTACCCCATTAATTCTCCCTACCAGGAATTCACCGGAGACCTCTGGTGAACGCTTCCGAAGTAGCGCCAGAGCTACGTCTGTCGACATAAACAATACTCAACACCTAGGCTATGCAAAGTTTATCACGATTTCTAACGATTCTGCATGTTTTTAGTATATACTAGATGGCTACACTATGTGCTTATATAGTATGGTAGTTGTGGGGGTAATGTGTCAGCTATAGGTAGTACGACATGTAGCTTATAATTAAGAATGATTGATGGAGAGGGCGGGTGAAGAACTGCGGGATATCGCCATTTAAAGGGCCCAGGTCGCTTACTGTACAAAACAACGTATCTGGCGCGGTAACTCCAGGAATTTCTGGTAGGGAGAATTTTAGGGTTTGCTATACATTTTTTTTTATTCAAGATCAGATTTTCAGGAACGTAACCCAATCGTAAATCGAGGGAGACCTGTACATACAGTACTGTACATACATACCGTACATACAGTACTGTACATACATACCGTACATACAGTACTGTACATACATACAGTACTGTACATACATCTATTCAAGACAAAGTAGCATACAAAATCCTGTCATTATACTGAAAGATTTCCCCCCTGATACTACTCTCCTTGACGTGGTTGGGGGGCTTCGGGGCCGGCGACTGGTGCTTGATGGGGGATGGTTGTGGTACTTACCCTTCCTATCTCCCCTCGAGCTTTTGTCCTCAGCTTGACTAATTTTGAGTAGTTTTTCATTCCTCATTCTATGTTTTTCCCCTTCTATTCTTATTCTGTCCCATTTGGCTGTCCTCAGGCAGCCTATATCTCATGTCTCCCTGGCCTGGCTAGGTAGAAGACTCCTGACCTGATTTGTTTCTTCGGTTGCTGATGTGGCCGGACTGACTTGATTCCCTTCGGTAATGTATGTTTTGCTTCTCGATGTGATTTTTTCTACCTTCGACCTGATCTTTCATTCTTCGCCCTGATCACTTCATGGTTGGTGTTGCGGTGTAGCAGTTCTTGCCTCATCCTTCGGCCCTGCCCTATGAGAGCTCTGATGTAGAGCTCATGTGGTCCGGCTGAACTGGTGAAATGGCGAGAAATGTCTGCGTGTCTTCACCTTCCTCGATTTGTTCCCCTACTTGGTCGAAGAGTTCTGCGACAGAGTCCCAAATCAACGAAAAAGATTTTGCATCCCAGGAGCTGGACTGGACGACATTGTGGAAGCCTTCGAAGATACCACAAAGGATGCAAATGAAAATACCCTTTTTGTCATCCATGCTGGTTCAAATGACGTCATGCGCACCAGATCCGAAGAGTTGATGGAGAAATATCGCAAGATGATCCAGCACTACAAAAACAAGTCAAGGAATATCATCATCTCAGGCATTCTCCCCAAGATCGACGCACCTGACAAATTCTACGACAAGGCCTTCAGCACAAATAGCCGACTAAAATATTTGTGTCTGAGGGAAGAAGTTGAATTCATCAACCTCTGGGACAACTTCTACAACCAGCCTACTCTGTTCCGCAAGGATGGCACTCATCTAAACCCTGTGGGTTCAGCACGCATGGGTCGTCTCCTACACGAAGCAGTCCGCAGCCATGGATCAAAAAACGCCATCCGAGAAGAAGCAGCAGTGACATAAATCATCCAACGCCAAGAAAAAAACAGAGGCAACCGAGGACCACCAGCGATAAGGACCGAAGACAGCGAGGACCGAGGACAGCCATGAACATAAATGTAGATCCGACAAGAACCAAAAATATTATTAAAGAGCTTTCCGTGAGTTCTAAAATAACAAATTTAACACCTTATTAGCGGGCTAGGCGGTTTATTTATATGTACCGCCCAGCGGGGTGTTTTTAGCCAAAATAGGGCTGTTTACATGATCATTTTCATGCCTAAATAAGACCCAGAGCGTAAAACAAGAATCTATCCCTGAAAGGGCATAAACAGAGCTTTCCAATGACACCATAACGATCCTTTTATGATGGCTAGTTTTCTTGCAACAACCGCGCAACGCGAGTGTAAAAAGCATGTAATTTGGCACTTTCCCCATACAATTCCGTATATAGCGAGTGAGAGAGGGAGGTGGGATTCGTGTCAGTAGGTTCGCCGCGGTGGTCTGGAGCAGTCATACGCTCGCTACTCTCCTGCCACCACTTGTCTCTCTCTCTCAGCAACATTACGTGCTGAAATTGCCACACGACCTATGTCGAGCGCCGCCAGATAGTCCAGATTTATTATACTCGACTTATGTTGCGCCCCGACACTTAGGGGTTAAAGGTTTTCTATGCAAACGCTCGTAACATACGCAATAAATTTTCAGATTTAGAGGAGCTAGTGTTTACAGAAAATTATGATGTGATTGGCATAACAGAATCTTGGCTCAATACAGAAGATAGAGACTTTTTAGCAGAGTATTCACTTCCCGGTTATGTAATGTTTGAGAAAAGCCGAATAAATAAAAATGGAGGTGGCGTTTTACTTTATATCAAAGAAAGTCTTAACCCTACCCTCTTGTCAAAACCTCAAATTGTGAACGTCGACGCATCTTTTGTGCTAATAAAGAATAATAAAGGTACAAAAATAATACTTGCATTAATATACAGACCTCCAGCTCAATCAGTGCAAACTGACCGAGAAATTTACGAACAAATTGCAGATGTAAGTAACTCACAAGATACCGTAATTTTTGGCGACTTTAATTTACCTGTGACCAAGTGGGGCGATACTCTTACTTCACACTCCGGACATGACTTGTATACGAACTTGCAAGAGAGTTCGCTTTATCAATTTGTTCGAACGCCAACCCGTGGTAATAACGTTCTTGACATTGTACTTGCAACAAAAGAAGAATTAATAGAGAATTTGAATGTTGGTGATGAATTCAGTAACAGCGACCATCGTACGATAACTTTCACTTTAAAGTTTACTAGTAACGAACCAAATAGTAGCATCGAAAAAGTCCCTAATTTCAAGAAAGCAAACTTCCATAAACTTAGAGCTATGTTTAAAGAAACTGACTGGAGCTTTTTAATTCACAATAACGACATAAATACATCTTGGAAGTTATTCGAAGCCACTTACCTAAAAGCAGTGCAAGACTGCATACCATCGAAAATACGGCGTCCAAGCCATAATAAAAAGCCCAAATGGTGGAATAAAGATATTTCAAACTGCCTGCTTGCTAAAAAATTTGCTAATGATAGATTAAAATCCTCACAAAATGACGAAGAACGGCTGAAATTTGTAGAGCTACGACTCCAAGCCAAAAAGTTAATTAAGCAAAGTAAAAAGACCTTAGAGTTACATATTGCGAATCAAAGTAAAACAAACCCAAAAGAATTCTATAGTTATATCAGAAAGAAAAAAGTAGTTACTTCAACTGTTGGACCGTTAGTCGATGAAAATGGAGAATACACCAAAGACGAAGTACAAATGAGTAATGCCCTCAATACCTTCTTTGCATCAGTTTTTACAACAGAAGACCTCAGTGATATCCCTACACCATCGCCGATTCAGATTGATAATTCAGATGTTCTAAGCAATATCACCGTTACAGAGAGAGAAGTATTGAATTGTTTAGATAAACTCAAGGTAAATAAAACGCCTGGACCTGATACAATCTCGCCTAGAGTTCTAAAGGAAGCTAAGGATGAGCTCTCCAAACCACTGACATTACTATTCAATAAATCCTTGCAGTCTGGAACTATGCCCGATCAGTGGAAGCTAGCCAACGTAACACCGAAATTCAAAAAAGGCAGCAAATCCCTACCCAGTAACTATCGTCCAATTAGCTTAACCTCAGTTGTATGTAAAATGCTAGAAACGGTCATACGAGACCGACTCGTAAATCACTTAGAGGAAAATAACATACTTAAAGATACTCAACACGGCTTTCGTAAAAAACGTTCCTGTTTAACAAACCTCTTAGACTTCTTCCACGATATCCTCAACCTCTACGATGAGAGTAAAGCTGTAGATATTATATACCTTGATTTTCAAAAGGCCTTTGACAAAGTTCCCCACAAACGTTTACTGCTAAAACTAAAAGCGCATGGAATACAAGACGGTGTGTTGAAATGGATAGAAAATTGGCTCAGCGACAGAAAGCAAAGAGTAGTCATAAACGGTAAGGCATCTAAATGGACCAATGTAAGTAGCGGGGTACCCCAGGGATCGGTACTAGGACCAATTCTCTTTCTAATTTACATCAACGACATAGAGGAGGGTCTCACCTGTACAATCTCAAAATTTGCTGACGATACAAAAATTGCAAATAGCGTACTCTCAAAAGAACAAGTTGATGATATGCAACACAATCTAGATAAATTGTCATGTTGGGCCCAAATTTGGCAAATGAGTTTCAATGCGGATAAATGTAAAGTACTACATATCGGATACCTAAATGAGAAAGCAAACTATTCGATGAATGGCACTCAGCTTAAGAATGTAAACAGAGAAACCGATCTGGGAGTAACAATATCGAGTAACCTAAAACCGAGTCAACAATGTTCAGAAGTTGTTAAGAAGGCAAACAAAATAATTGGCTTTATAGGCAGGTCATTTGAGCATAAATCCAAAGAAGTTATCCTAACCCTTTACAATTCCTTAGTCCGCCCTCTTCTGGAATACTGCGTTCAATCCTGGTGCCCTTATTACCAAAAAGATATAAACAAGCTAGAACGAGTTCAACGTAGAGTTACCAAAATGATACCTAGCCTAAAGAACAAACCATACGAAGAGCGTCTTAGAGAATTAAATCTATTTCCTTTAACCCAGCGCAGATTAAGAGGTGACTTAATTCAAGTGTTCAAAATCATCAAAGGCATCGACAATATGAACTCTAGTAAGTACTTCACTATCGACCAATCTAATTACACGCGGGGAAACGGTTGCAAAATTATTGGTAAATCTTTTAACTCACACGAATCTAAGAATTTCTTCTTCAATCGAGTTGTCAACTTGTGGAATGGGCTTCCCCGAAACGTTATAGACTGCAGCACCGTTGATTCATTTAAACTCCGCCTAGACAAATATCTTGCATCAAACCCGCGACTGACTGCGTTTGTAAATGAATAACTTTATTTTATCCCCCCCTCAGTTACTAACCCATCTGTCCCCTACTAACTTCCTAATCCTGCCACGGACATTAGTTCCAGGGCAGTAATTCCCTTTCCAATGTTCCCTTACCCACTCTAAACCACTGTTTGGACACTTGATCCTCAGTGTTTTGGAGGACAAGCAACCTAGAAGGGTCACTAGATCTGTTGTTGCTTGATTTCCTTTGTACTCCTTTGTACTTCCCTTCCCGATCTATCTTGACTCGTTTAGTGATATATCTTGATCGAATCCTTCGGGCCAGCCCTATGAGAGTTCTTTTGTAGAGCTCAGTGGTCTGGTTAAAACTAATATTTAAAAAAAAAAAAAAAAAATTAAAGATTTATTGCTGCCAGATAATTTTATTCAGCTTTGGAAGGATCACTGAAGAAATAAACGTCAGACCCCTTGGATTCCTAGAGGTAGATTATAAGCTTAAGAATATCGTCTAATGGTAACCAGAATATGATGAGAATTACGTCAAAGCTAGCCACACAAAAAATGACACCTCTTTCCTAAGCCAACTACACCTCATTCTTCCCAAATTAATACAGTACAACTATAGTGCATTCAAACTAACCTGGCAGAAATAGGTAACGCTGTCTTTCTATACAATTCTATAGCTAATATTAAGGGGGGGGGGGATTTATTGGTTTAATTTATTTAATTATATAATATTTTTTAGTTAGGATCTAAGAAATGTTGCCGGAAATATGCTTACCCCTTTTAAATTTGTTCTTAATTTACAGTACCCGTATATATATTTATTTTGTAAAGTTTTCTCCCTATATCTCCATCAAGCTTACAAAAAACACTCGCAAGATCCTCCTTTTACATATATTTGTACATTTTTTGGTAGAAAAATATCCCGGCCAAAAGCCGGTTTCCTCTTAACCTAAGAAGTGCGCATGGGGGGTATGAGACACCACACTCCTGTGCTGACGTATTTGAGCTGTTCCCATCACTAACATCGTTATTACAGGCCGGGAGTTACATAATGTATGGCTGAGGCAACCTCCCTGCCCTCCACCCCTCCCCTTGTCTGGAGAGACACTGTTCCGCAATAGTCTCTCTCTCGCTCTTTCCCATGCTTGGTAACAGTGATGACAACGCCCTGCTACCAACTCGCTAATGTTAGCACGAAAATAAACCACAGAATAAGGGAATAACAGGGAAAATAGGTGATAACTGAAGGAGGGGAGGAAAGTGGGGAAGGAGGGGAGGTGGAGGAGTGATATTTGGCATGGCCCAGGGGCAAAATAAAAACAAAACAAACAAATTTTGTTGGGGTGTTTTAAATGGATTTTTTTTTTTTCCCTTACTCTTAACCTGACAAGCGCGAAATAGACCTAGGGGCTAGGGTAGTTATTTGTGCATTTCTAGCCTTGGATTCTGACAGAATTCGTTATATTTACAATATAGAGCATTATTTGTTTTCGGTATGCTTTTATTTTACATATATGATGTATATATGAACCTTCAAGAGTGCTAAAATAAGTGGGAAAAGCATTTGGGTGGTGAAAAACGAAGATATTGGCCACCCGGTCATAATTTCAGGCGAGAGAGAGCCACAGGCAACCCTCCTCTCTCGCTGTCTGTGAGGTAACTGAGACGAGCGGGGCGGTGTGGGCCGGTGTCTGGGTGTTACATAACGATCTTTTCTACAACCCACTTGTGCTACATTATCGCGGGAGAGAAAAATAACCGATAAAGGATGATAATAAGAGGAAAAATAGGTGATAATTGAGGAGGGGAGGGAGGGGGGAATAAGGTGGGGAAGGAGGGAAGGGGGGTGGGTGAGACTTACATGGATGAGTACTGGAGGGGAATTATCTCACCTAGAGACAAATTCCTTTGTTTTGATAGGCCCTTTTTTTTTTTGGAAGGCTTTTTTTATGGTCTTGCTTCCGTGAGGCCTATCGCGCTTGCCGGGTTAAGAGTCTTCCCGCAGTCCACCAGGGGAACTCTTAAGAGTCTCCCCGCAGTTCCCGGGTTAATTACAGGCTCGATCACTTGCCAGGAAAAGATAAATCTAAATTGTACAAAAGATCTTAAAATTAACAAAGAAATGGGATGAATGGTCTTAAAATTGCCTAACTAATGGGACGACCGTCTTAAAAATCTCAATATTAATGGGACTGAACATGAGGGAGAAGGGAGTCCAGACAAAAATAACCTTAAACCTTACCTTTATTTTTGTGCTGAGTGTTCCGACATTCAAGAAGGGTTGGAGCTTGTATACATTTCTTGCATAAATATCTTGAGTGCCGGGGCGGACTGCTGGATATTTTGGACGTCGTCGTCTTCAGCGGTTGTTCCTGAAAATATTAGAGCAGATTAGTAAAGATTATAATAGTAATAGAGGAGAATGCAGATGACCTAGTACTTATCGCAGATAGTGATTGGGATGCCGAGGCCAAGTTCAGAAGATGGAAAGCGGACATGGCAAGTAAAGGGTAAAGAGTTAATAAAAATAAAAACAAAGGTTTACATACCCGGTAGTGGAATAGGAAAGATAGAAAAAAGTGGGGCATAAACATGTGCAGTACTGTATGCAGAAAAGTGGGGCATAAACATGTGCAGTACTGTATGCAGAAAAGTGGGGCATAAACATGTGCAGTACTGTATGCAGAAAAGGGGTGGGCGCAAACTCAATACAGTGTAGCATCTGCCGCTGCTGGGTGCATCACGGGAAGAAGAGCTGCACTAGAATAAAGGGACCTCTACCAAGGAAGAAGTCCGAAATTGAGAAATGTGTATGCATAGTATGCAAAGGTGAGCTTGTATTCAATGACCGGCTCGAGAGTGTTAACTTTGGCAACGAGGCACTGGAGATGGTGGACAAGTTTTGCTAAGTCTTGAGTGATACCGGTACCATCTCTGCCGGTGGTGGGGCTGAGGCCGCCACTATCGCCAGAAGAAGATGCGGTTGGGGAAAGTTTAGAGAACTTTTGCCACTACTCACCATGAGAAGACTCCCTCTCCCCTTGAAGGGAAAGATGTACGCTTGCTTCATGCGATAGAAGCGCAATGACATATGCTTCAGAAACGTGGCCTGTCAAAGCGGATGATACCAACAGAATGGAACGCAATGAGATGAGGATGGTAAGATGGATGTGTGGTGCCAAACTGCAAGATAGGATATCAAGTGTAGAGCTAAGGAGAAGGTTAGGTATCAAGAGTATCAGTGATGAGATGTGTACTAGCAGGTTTGGATGGTTTGGACATGTGGAGAGGATGAATGAACAAAGCTGGGCGAAAAGATGCAGGTCCATGAATGTGGAGGGAGCTGCACCAAGGGGCGGACCAAGAAAGATGTGGGATCGGATTTTGCAGTCTGATCTTAAATCAAAGAACCTGACAAGTGAGGCAGCTCTTAACAGGGCTGCCTGGAACGCCGCCATTAGGACGCGAGACCAGAACCGCATTTTGTGTGGAGCACTCGGTTTTTAAATTTGTGTATGTATGTACATGTGGAGCGTAAGGTGAGTAAATAACTATAACATTTTATTAGTGTGAGGTGAATGGCCAAATTTTTAACCAGTCCAAAACAAAAACATACCGGTAATTAATAATGACTTAAGCATTACTACAGGACTTAAAAGGAAGATGGGTTGTTTTTCTGGGCCCTCTTCTTCCTCATGTTTAGCCCCATTAGCTTTCAGAGTTTATGATGTTAGGCTCATTAGTTTGGCAATTTTAAGACCTTACACCCCATATATTTGTCAATATCAAGACTTTTCGTGTCATTTAGGTGTCTATTATTTCCTGGCGAGCGATAGCGAGCCTGTAATTTAAGAGCCGGGACATTTTTCTATCAAAAAGTGTACAAATTTATCTTGAAGGAGGGTCTTGGGGTGTTATTTTTTAGCTTGATGGAGGTCTAGGGAGGAAACAAATCAAATTATAAAAATGGGCAAATAAATACCCCCATCAGCTCTTAACCCATTGGCTGCGGGAGACGTTCTAGAATGCACATGGCAATTTATAGCAATTTACAGGCTTTTAGAGCCCGTGGAGTCCGAGTGAGCGGGAGCGCGGCAAGCCCCCGTCCGCTCTCCAGCCCGGCAGCCGTGACACTGAGGAGGTATGAGGTATATCCCGCTAAACTTTGCAGCGCTGCCAGAAGGCAAATGTTGCGCGACAATAGCAATATTCGCTCAAATTAGCGAATGTCTATGGTAGCACTGCTGATTAACCCTGCGCGCTATGAACCTCGTTCTGGTGTCATTTTAGAGCTATTTTCTTCTAGTTTTGGGCTGAATACATTTAATGTCATTCAGACACTTGCTCAATCATTCAGGAATCAGGAGTGCCTGAATGAGCCCTAATATAGCGGAAATATGCCCGCAGCGTAAGTGTTAATACTAACGATAAAGTAGACGTGCCGTTTTCCCAAAATAAAAACGGCATACCCAACTCTGCGATGGGTTACCATCATCAATCACAATCGCCATCATCACTACTACTGCCATCATCACTACAACTGCCACAATCATCACACCTACTGTCATCATCACCATTACTATGATCATCATTGCTACTACAATTACAATCATCACTACTACTCTCACCATCATCACTACTACTGTCACCATTGTCACTACCATCTTAATCACTATCATCTTTGATACTACACCTATCAACCATCATTACTACTATCATCACCGTCTTACAATCGTCATCACTACTACTATAACCATCATCATTACTACTGTCACAAGTATTACCATCATCACTACTACTGCCATCATCACCATTACTATGATCTTCATCATCACAACTATTGTCATCACTATAACTTTCACCATCACCACTACTACTCACCATCACTAATACGCACACCATCGTCATTTTCATCATCACTACAACTATCATCATTACTTGTCACCATCATCACTACTATTATGACCATCATCACTACTACTAGTACTGTCACCATCATATCTACTACTGGCACCATCATCACTACTACTGTCATCATCATCACTACTATTACCATCAATCCCACTATTACTACTATCACTTCTAATGCCAACTAAACTAACTTAACCTAGCAACACATACATACATACATACATACATAACATTTTAAGACTGAGTGTTCCACACATAAGTGCAGTTTCAGTCTCTTGTCCTAATGGCGGCGTTCCAGGCAACCCTGTTAAGGGCTGCTTCACTTGTCAAGTTCTTGGATTTGAGATCGGCGCGTATAGTCCGATCCCAGGTCTTCCTCGGTCCACCCCTTGGTGCAGCTCCCTCCACAATCACAGACCTGCATTTTGTCACCCAATTCCGTTCATCCACTCTCTCCACATGTCCATACCATCCCAGTCTACTTGTACGCATCACCTCGCTAATACTCTTTATACCTAAACGTCTCCTCAGCTCAACATTTGTTATTCTATCCTGTAGCCTGGCCCCACACATCCATCTCACCATTCTCATCTCATTACGCTCCATTCTGTTGACATCCTCTACTTTAACGGCCCATGTTTCTGAGGCATACGTCATTGCACTTCTAACACATGAGGCATACACCTTTCCCTTCAGGGGGAGAGGCATTCTTTTCATGGTCAGGATTGGCATCAATTCTCTGAACTTCCCCCAGCCACACCTAATTCTAGCAACAGTGGCAGCCTCGGCCCCACCACCGGCAGAGATGGTATCTCCTAGGTAACAAAACTTGTTCACCAGCTCCAAAGACTCATTTCCAAAATTCACAGCCACAGGATCATCACTTAACACAAGCTCGCCTTTGCACACTACGCACTCAAATTTCTCTATTTCTGACTTATCCTTCGGCAGGGGCCCCTTTATTCTACTACAGCGCTTACTCCCATGGTGTACCCAACATCGACAGATGCTACATTGAATTGAGTTAACGCCCACTCCCTTTCCACACACTGCACATGGGTATGCACCGCTCTTTTCCACATTGCCTCGTCTCAAACTACAATGCATAACCTTGGTTTTGTTAATATTGACTCTTAAACCCTTGCTCGCCATGCCCTCTCTCCACTTTCTGAATTTGGCCTCAGCATCCTGCATACTGTCAGCTATTAGGACTAAATCGTCTGCATAAAACAGTTCCAACGGGAGTCCGCCTCTAAAAACTCTAGACAGCGCCTCCAAGACCATAATAAAGAGGAGGGGGCTTAACACTGAACCCTGATGGACTCCAACACGGACTGCAAATTCATCACTCAGTACACCCTTTCACCCTCACCGAACTTCGCGAATCCTCATACATCTTCATTATCACACGCACCAGCCACTCTTCCACACCAAGTTTCCTCATAGCCCACTGTACAACATCTCTAGGTACCCTATAAAAGGCCTTCTCCAGGTCCACAAACACAAAGTAAAGATCCCTGCCTTTTAGTAGGTATCTTTCCTGTATCTGCCTGACTATGAAGATAGCATCGGTTGTACCACGTCCTGGCATAAAACCAAACTGCATATCATCAATAGAGATGCTTTGCCTGATCAAACCCTCAAGGACTCTCTCACAGACCTTCATGATTTGGTCAAGCATTTTCAGGCCCCTATAATTTCCTCTATCTAGCGCATCCCCTTTTCCTTTGTATATATTTACTATTACACTTTTGAGCCAATCCTCTGGGATTTTCTCATCTTTAATAATGGTGTTTATCAACTCAGTGACTAAGTTTACACCAATCTCCCCTGAGGCTTTTATCATCTCAGCGACAATGTCGGAGCAACCTGGAGCTTTACCGTCCTTCATTTTATTGATTGCGTCGCTCACTACAGCTGGTGCTATCAAAGGAGGGGGCCCAGATATTGGTTTTTCGATACTAAGCTGTTCCTTATCCCATTCAAACTCTACATTTAGCAATCGTTCATAGTGTACCTTCCATGCTTCTCTGATTTCATTTTCTGCATACACAATCTTCCCATTATCATCTCTAACACACTGTTCACCTATAATATCCCTACTGTCATTTTTAACTCGCCTAGCTAGGTTGAAGATCCCATTGGGATTGTCAGTGTTACACACTTGTTCGAGGACCAGGTCCTTAATGCGATTTTAGCATTGTAAATAACTCTTTTGGCAGTTCGTTTAGCTGCCTGGTATTCCTCCCTGCTGCCTCCTTTCTTCCATGCTTTGAAGCATCTCCTTTTCTCTTTCACAGCATGTTCTACCTCATCGTTCCACCACCAAGAGGTCTTATTCCTGGGGTGACCCTTTGTTTTCCCACAGACTTTGTCAGTGGCAGCGATAAGGCTATGCTTAAGAAAGTTCCATTGGCTATTTACATCGTTAGGCCTAGCTTCCTTATTTCTATTCATTTCCTCCAGTTCATTATGAAACCTATCCCTAACTTCCTTGTCCTTCAGCAGCCACACTTTCCTTTTGGGTATGTAAACCTTCTTGCGCTTAGGATCTCTGTATAAGCTCATGTCGCACACAATACCAGACATTTGGAAGCATGGTATCATCATCACATTCCCCAAACCCAACAAAGACCCCACGCTACCCTCCTCGCACCGCCCCATCACACTCATTTGCTCCCCCTCCAAAGTCATGGAATGCCTAGTATTACAACTAATTACACCTGACCTACCCCTAGCTCCAACACAACATGGCTTTAGGCCACTGCACTCCACAAACACTCTTCTCACAGACCTTACACAAAGAGCTTTCGACGGCATCAATTCAGCTAGACCACCACACAGATCACTATTAGCCACACTCGACATTAGTAAAGCCTTCGATGCCATCCCCCGCCACAACCTAACAAATAAAATCTACAACACAAACATGCACAACAACACAAAAAGGTGGCTGGCCAACTTCCAAGCAGGCAGATGTGCACACGTATCTTTTGCCGGTCAGTCATCTAAAATCAGAAACTTTCCAAACGGAGTCCCACAAGGATCCGTCCTATCGCCCGCACTCTTCAATCTGTACATGCACGATATAACTACACCCAATACGCCCCAAATAAACTTAGCCTCCTATGCAGATGACATAACACTCACATGCACACACCATGACCCAAAAAGAGCAACAGATCTCCTTCAACCCTATCTCAACACACTACATGGCTGGTGCACTACAAACAGACTTAATCTAGCCCCAGCCAAATCCACCGCAACCCTGCTCACAAGTTGGACAGGAGAACACGAATACATCCCTCAACTCACCATAAACAACACACCCCTAACACATACACACACACCCAAAATCCTAGGAGTAACATATGATACTCATATGACATTCAAACAGCACACCACAAACATTAAAAAGAAACTGACACCCAGACTTAACTCCCTCAGGTCACTTGCTCACACAAAATTTGGACACAGCAAAGAAACTACCACCACAGTATATAAACAATACATAAGATCAGTGATGGAATACGCAAGCCCAGCCTGGGCTTCTAACCTAGCTGAAACACATCATAAGACCTTACAGACTATTCAAAACAAAGCCCTGAAGATCATTACAGGCTGCACAGCTACTGCACCCACAGATCACCTACATCAAGAAACCAAAATCCTCAAAGTCAAAGACCATCTGGACATGAGAGGCACTCAATTCCTGGCAGCAGCCTCCACGAACCAAGACCACCCACTAAACTACATGGCAACACACCCACAGACACCAAGAAATATCAAAACAACACCCAGCACACGGTATCACACACAATTATTGTTCTCTCTCCCTCCCTGCCCACCCCGAACCAACTTCCAGAAGCACATCCATACTCATATCTCTCACCGATCCATCCACTCACTCACAGACAACACGCAGCTGCATGCACGACCTCCCGAAATCCATCCTTCCGAATCCTCCCTTCCTCTCGAGGACAGAGTCCACCTGGCCAGGCTGAGATGCGGACACCATCCAGCTCTCCTGAGCTATCAGAAGAGACTGGATGACTCCGTTGTCGACGCCTGCCCGGGATGTAACACAGCACCCCATACCATTAAACACATCATAGAAGACTGCATTTCACACAACCACTTACGCCAACAACACAATCTACACTCAATGAGAGCTCTGTGGGAAAGCCCGATCGTCGCCATGGCCTTTCTCAGGGACTCGGGGCTGTTCGGCCAGGCAGCTTAGGGAACAACAACAACAACAACTTAACCTAGCAAATGCATAGCGAGATGTTTTCGCCCCCAGAACACCATCATTGCTAGGGGGGGGGGGGGGGGGGGAAGCCATATTTTGGACCTAAACTCATAACTATTGCATAAATTCAAAAAATCTTTTTTGACTGACGTTCGCATTCACGCAACAAATGTTCATGTGAAATTTGGTGAACATCCGTCCAACGGTCTAGGAGGAATTTCGGGACAGACGGACAACAACAACGACGACAGACATTTTTTTCCGGTGGTACCCACTATACGAGGGGGCGATACCAAACTCTGCTTACGCAGAGTTGATAACAAATAAACCATACAGTACTATAAGCAATAACAATAATATTACAGGTTAACAATATACAGCAAGACAAGCAACTACAGACCTAACGATCCTACTTGTAATACAAAAAAAAAAAAAAAAAAAACATCAACTGAAGGGCTTCAGTTGCAAAAACACATTAGTCCAAAAAAACAAAATTATAGTACAGTACTGTACAGTGAGTGCACTCCCAGTATCAGCGCTCCACACATTCGCCAAACTCTTTATTCGCGGACACCCCTAAATATCTTATTACTCGTTATCCGCACAATACCATTGTAAAATACCAGCTATTCACGGATTAGAATCGGGCGGGCTGATGCCCATCTCGATTAGTGTTTTGGTCGGCCATCTTGCGTGACGTCAACACTAGGCCAGCCGCTCACAGCCCACCCACCATTGTGTTGGAAAACCACCTGTTTATAAGATTTTGTTTTGCCCGAACCTCGTATCTCTCGCGTTTATTAGGGCCTTTAATGCAGTCAGTGATAGGGACAGTGGGCCTGGTAGTAATGATGAAGCAATTAAATGCCAGGGACCATCAAAACAGCAAACGCCAGTCAAGCGTGCCTACCGTGTCGGACGAAAGCGGCAGAATTATGCCGATGAGTTAGGCTAGGCTATATACGACTGATTTCAAATAAAGTCTGTGTGGTAAGTAATCTCCTCATAATAAGTATTTATAAGTATTCTCCTCATATGTATTTATTGGATGTATTTGGGGGGAAATAGGTACTTTAGGGGTGACTGGACAAATTTGGAACCAATAGTGTGGTACAGTCACCCTATCCGTTTAATCATTTGGTAAATATTAACACTTGCGCTGCATATTTCCGTTATATTAGGGCTCATTCAGGCACTCTTGAATGATTGAGCAAGTGTCTGCATGAAATGAAGTGTATTCAGCCAAAGACTAGAAGAAAATAGCTTAAAAATGAACCGAGGTTCGTAGCAAGCGGGGTTAATCAGCAGCACTACCACAAAGATTCGCTAATTTGAGCGAATATTGCTAATATTGCGCTACATTTGTATTTGTCAGCGCTGCAGTCTAGCGGGATATACTTCATACCTCCTTAGTGTCACGGCCGCCTGGCTGGAGAGCAGACGGGGCGCTCCTGCGCTCCCGCTCACTCGGACTCGTCTCCACAGGCTTTAAAACCCTATAAATTGCCATGTGCGTTCCGGAATGTCTCCCGGAACCAATGGGTTAATGTCATTAGGTAGGTCAAACTAATGGTTTGAGGGTCCAGGATGGGTGAACCTGTCTATTTCTCAATGAAAACTATGTTAAACATTGCCAACATATTCGCGAAACCATGTACATGCAGACAGGTACCGGTACGAGTTAGGCACGAATGAACACCAACAACAATACCTTTCCTCCATAAAAGGCTTAAACTGGAAAAACTCATTTACCTTACCATAATCCTACAGATGTATTAAAAAAAAAACAGTGTCTTTGTCTAATTGGTGGATAGTATGGATACAGGTAGTCTACTTATGGGGTTGTTGTTGGGTTGACTCGTTGGTGATGTGATTCTCCTGATGGACTTGGTACGGCCGCTACTATACATCTGCAACAGAAGGCACTAATAATTAACTTGTAAAAGCTGGTGTTTTCTATCGTTATAAGCGTCCGTTCTACATCATGAGTTACAGATCAAATTAAGGGAGATTGTGATAAGAGTGGTAAATGAGTGGAACGCACTGCCCCAGTATGTAGTCGATTCCGAATCAATAAGGGAGTTTGAAAGTAATCTTGATAAAGCATGGGGAAGACAAGATTTGAAGTTTGATTATAAAGCAAAAATACAGAATAGTAAAAATGTTGCGTCTGCTACCGCCACCGTGAACGACCGCAACAGTGCAAGTACTGGTACCGTACTGAGCTGGATACACAGGCCTAGTTTGCCTTTTTCCAGAGGATCTACTGTAAGAAATTAACTTTCCTTTTAAATTTTGTATTAACTATTATATACAGTATAGCTATATACATATACTTTAGAGACATAATTAATTATCAATAGCTTCTGATCATTTCTCCTTTTCATTCTTAAAACAAAATTACCACGAAGAAACACCCTTTGCTACATCTGCAAGGAAAGGTACTAATAATGATGATTCAGTTTGATGCAACTTTTAACGCCGTACACTCCCTTCATTGACAGGACTAGAGCGTGTCCATGTTACAGGGATCTTACTGGATTATAGTGGGGATTATACATGGAGGTAGAGTATCCATGATGATATGCATACAAGCAGGCTTGGATCAACTAAGTTGAGTAAAGAGATGCAGGTGAGTGAAAGTGGATTGAGCTGCACCATGAGTAGACCAAGGAAGATGTGGGATCCGATCATATGGTCTGATCCTGTACTTAAATAACCTGAGAAGTGAGGCAGCTCTGAATAGAGCTGCCTGGAGTGCCGCCACTAGGACATGCGGAAACATACACTCCAGAGATGTGAAGACGCCAAATAATGAAAGTATTACTCCTTTGGTCGTTTCATCACATAATGGCAAGCCAAAACACAATACTGTATTGGCTAGTAAAGACATTACCTTACCTTAACTATAGAGCATAACTTTAATAGTGTATGAGAATGGTGATATGGATGTGTGGGGCCAAATTGCAAGATAGGATATTTAGTGAAGAGCTGAGAAGTGAAGCAACTCTGAACAGGCTACCTGGAACTTTGCCATTAGGACATCAGACCGGAACCGCACTTCATGCGGAGCACTAAGTTTGTTGATAACCGGTGCGTATGTATGTACATTTAATAATAACAACTCAAACCAAGGGACTCAGATTTGTGACTTGGTAGGAAATGTTTCTGTATTATTCCAATACGGACAATTGCAATTTTTAAAAATTCCTTCTAAGGGAGATCCCCCCCCCCCCCCCACCCACCTTTTTGCATATTTGTGTGAACCTTCGACGCTCTAGCACGCGAGTTAACCCATTGGCCAAGCACCGCACCCGTTGAAGATTTTGTTACGGTACAGTATGCAATTTTGGGCGTCTTTTTTCACTCTTGCACATTACTTTTAGTAATTTGACACAATTGCATGGGTGTGGGGACCCACCTAAGATACTAGGTTACTTGAAGTTAGGTTGTCAAGCAATATGAAACATTTTTGCACTAATTAAGTGTCAAAATCACACAAATTACCGGTACTGTACTTAAAAACCAGTAAAAAAAAATACCTTGTTTTATAAAAAAAACAAAAAAATGTAATCGTCCACTTCTGGAAATTTAACAATGTCTTTGTTTTGCCAGTCTAACATACATCATGTCCCATCACTGTTGATGTTCTGAAGTGGAAGGCCTATGTCTATGGTAATGATGATGATGTGAGATTTTATACAAGCCTTCTGAGCGAACGCCACTTATAAGGCTAGGAGACCAATGATGTGTTGAGAAAATGGGGGGACAGATTAGGAATAGGTCAGTCAGGTTTAACTGAACATATTTATAATGTGTAGATAGGTGCGGATTGGAGTAAAGGTAAAGGTAGGAGAATCGCAAAGCAATGCAGGAAGAGTCTTGTTACAAAGATAATGCAGTCGTTCATAACTATACAGTATCTGTGGCATTGCATTCGCACAGCAAATGGGCGACAGTGATGGCCATAAGGTGGTGGAGGCCTAGGTGTAGTCATTAAATAGCCATGTGTCACCTTGGTATGGCCGACTCAAAGGCGGGTAAGAACAACCTGGTCAGCGCGATCAGTAGAGGGAGCTGATAACCATGGGGAGACATGGTCTTTGACGGAACAGAGAGCCTATGTCTATGGAAGTGATAACATTGACAATACTGTATTTGCTTCCATACATAAAAGCAGACAGTAGGCCTACAAGTTTATGCCAATAATAAATGTTGACAAATTGTTGCTCCGTTAATATTAAAAAACAAATCATAATTAGATACTATGATTCTTGATAGTCAATATTTCCTGATATTAAAATAATAATGGGGCAAAGGATAACCTGTTAAGTCATTGGTTTGTTACGCCTCTCACCTTGTAACGCATGACATCCAAACCCAGGGTAACCGCTACTGTAGTCTGCTCAGGCACCAGCAACATTGACTCTGAACTGATGCAAAGCTCAGTCCTGTAGCATCGCAATAATCCGGGATGAAGTCAGAAGAAGTATTCCAAGTCACTTATTTGATGGAACCGGTACACAACCTGCAAGATAAGCAATGCATTAATTATATAGTTAATAGGAAATACAAGTAGGCTAAATTTGCATAGTAAAGATCAACAGTTCGATGATAATCTTGATCATAATAAGTGTGAAATTTAAGAGTACTGGGGACAGCAACTTGACATATGCAAATCATTAACCACGATATTTGAAACGTGAACTGTTACGGAAGAGAGAAGTAACAAGCACTGCATAGCAAAGAAGTGAAGGCCTCAGCTGAATGCTGGTAATCACCTAGCAGCTTTAACCCAGGGACTACGACGGTCTTTCCGGGCACAGTACTTAAACATGTGTAAGAACAACCCTTCAAATACTGTACCAGTACTGGGAATTGTCTGAAAATTGGGTGACACATGGTAGGAGATAATGCCTTGTTGGTGTTACTCTCCTGTACTGCCTCAGTCGTGCGCGCAAGCGATTCTGCTAGCTGCCGACTAATCAGAAACTGTGATAGTAACCGCCAGGCACGTTGTCTCATGTTATTTTATGCCTTGGCTCTTAAGAGGACCCTCGCCTTCACCCACCAAACCTCTTATGAGGATCCTCGCCATTCTTGGGTTAAGTCATTGGTTTGTTACGCCTCTCCCCTTGTAACGTAAGACATAAATGTGTATCCAAACCCAGGGTAACCGCTACTGTAGTCTGCTCAGGCATCAGCAACATCGACTCTGAACTAGCGCCGATGCAAAGGTCAGTCCTGTAACATCGCAAGAATCCGGGACGAAGTCAGAAGTCAATTATTTGATGGAACCGGTACACAACCTGCAAGACAAGGAATGCATGTACTGTACAGTATATATAAATTTTTAGATAAATACAAGTAGGCTAAATTTGCCCCTGCTGGTAATATACTTGTATATGATGATGACAATAAGTAATGGGGAGTGAAGGGGGCAAAGTCCCCCTCAACCCATTATTGTATCCGATGGCCAGGTGTTGTGTAAATTGTTTTGTTACCGGCCGTGGGATACAATAATAGGTTGAGGGCCTCACCCCCCATGACTAACCGTCATCATTATATATAATACCAGCAGGGACAAGAAACAGCAGTCAAACTAGACGCGAATGTAACTGCGAGCGTGCGACTATTTAAACAATGCGGACTGTATGCCTGCTAACACAACTCTTACCACCTTCCCTAAGGACCGGTCCTGGCGTCAACACCCGCACTAGACACAGTGGCGACTACACGTGTGACACACCTGCATCTCTGCCCGCCCCGTTCAGTTGTGTGTGTGTGTGTGTGCATGCGACGTTATTCTATTGGCATGTTTAGTGGCAGTTTGGGTTTGTGCATGTTTTCACTGCTTTTACCTGCATGCTAGTGTTTTGTCTGGCCATTAATCATATAAAGTTATCTAGTTCAATAGGAAGATGATGCGTAAAATAGGTCGCGGCGAAATTATACTGCCAGGCGGGGCAATTTCGCCACAAGAGTAAAAAAAAAATGTTTAAATCGGCAACATAACCAAAACATTATATATATTTTTTTTTTTTTGGAGGGGGGGGGGCATCTATAGCAGAAAGGCTGAATGTATATATAAAAAATTAAAACATTCAAAATTCCATTTGTGGCAGTTTCTATTCGTCAAAAACCGTGATTTTCGGCGAAATTACCCCGTCTTACCCTATATACTCAGGCCCAATCCCCACCTTTATTTTTTTTTGCCCCCTGCTGGCAACATATATGAAAATGACAATAAGTCATAGAGGGGCGAGACATAATATTGTATCCCACGGCAGTCAAATTAGACGGGAACATGATCGCGAGCGTCCGCGTAGTGTAAACAAGGCGGGCGGTATACCCGAATACTACATCCTTGCCCTATTTTCCCTAATAAGTTGTGTCTAATAGCACAACAATAGTGTCGTTTATGATTATCAATAATACTGTAAGACAAAGTTATAGAAAACAGAAAGAATTATATCTCATACGTGACCTAAAATACATATTGTCCTAAAAATAAGGGGATGGATGTAGATTCCCGTATGGTCGTCATGTTTACATAGGGCGATCGCCGCAGTTAACTTCACGTCTATTTTGACAAGAGATTTTTTGCGGTTATTTGCCCCCTGCTGGCAATATATATGATGATGACAATATGTCATGGGGGGGTGAGGGGGGCAAAGCCCCCCTCAACATATTATTTTATCCAATGGCATTCAAAATAGACGGGAACATGATTGCAAGCGTCAGACGCCTCAGCCATGTTTACATTTGTCGATCGCCGTGGTTAAAGTTCGCGTTTATTTTGACGGCGATTTTTTTTTGGTTATTTGCCCCTTGCTGGCAATATACTGTATACAGTATGATGATGACAATTTGTCATGGGGGGGTGAGGGGGCAAATAATACTAGGTTAGGTTAGGTAAGGTTGGTAGGTTAGGCTAAAATCTTTAATGTTGCTTAATTGTTGGCTAATGGGTAATGAGCTTAATGGGCAAGTTCATTTTCTATCCCATGTATCATCCAACAACTTTTGCCAAAACTTGACTTTTTGTTGTCATTTTGGGAGTTTCTTAAGTTGAAAAACAAGAAAACCTGAGCCAACTTTTTTTTGCCACTTTCTGACTTTTATGAAGCTGAAAAATCTTAAAATCCGAGCCAACTTTTGCCAAAACTTGGCTCGGGTTTTTTCATTTTGGGGTTTTCTCAAGTTGAAAAACAACAAAACCCGAGCCAACTTTCATCATAAAAGCCATTATATCGCCTTTTTATGTCTTTAACCCCACATTTTCCCTGATCTTCATAGCCCTCCCCACTATCGGGCGCCGTGTCTTAAGATCGTTGGATAAAGGGGAAAACGATTTTTGCGGAGGTTCAAACTGTAATGTCAATCACTATATATTGATGCAAATAAACTAAAACTAAAAAAAAAAATAATGAAAATAATTGGTGGGTGGCTTCCTTAATATTTTCCCAACTCGCTAATGTTAGCATGAAAATATACCTCAGAATAAGGGAATAACAGGGAAAATAGGTGATAACTGAAGGAGAGGAGGAAAGTGGGGAAGGAGGGGAGGTAGAGGACTGAGATTTTGCATGGCCCAGGGGCCAAAAAAATATATATATATAAATAAATAAATACAACAAAAATAAATACAAAAAAAAATACAAAAAAAAAAAAAAAAATCTATGTCAAAACTTGATTTTTTTTTTCTCTGACTCTTAAGAGTCTTCCCGCAGTCCGCCGGGGGAACTCTTAAGAGTCTCCCCGCAGTTCCCAGGTTAAAAACCTTACTAGATTGTCTGATATAAGATTAGGAACCCAGAGCCAACAATACTGTACTTAATTTTAGCTCGGTGAAGCATAGTTTACCACATAGATTTTAATTATTGTCCGTGAAAGTGGAGAAACTGAAAGCAATGTGTTTGGGGCTGACTGGCCACATATACTGATGATAAGTCATGAGAGGGTGAGGGGGGCTTTATGTTGTCATCATCATATATATTGCCAGCAAGGGGCAAATAACCGAAACAATTGCCGTCAAAATAGACGGGAACTTAACTGCGGTGATCGACCTTTGTAAACAGGACGGCGGCGGCGGACGCTTGTGATTATGGGGGCTTTGCACCCCCCCCCCCCCCCCATGACATACTGTATTGTCATCATCATATATATTGCCAGCAGGGGGCAAATAACCGAAAAAACAGTCAAAATGTAAACATGACTACCGTACGCCCGGACACTACAGTACATCCATCCCGAAAAAATAGACGGAAACTTAACCGCGAGTGCACGACCTATGTAAACATGACGACCGTACTTCCAGATACGACATCGACCTTCCCAACAATTTACCCAACAACTGGCCGTGGGATACAATAATGGGTTGAGGGGGCAAAACCTCCCTCGTAATTGTATACTATAACGGCTTCCGCTCTACTCCCTTAAAACCTGTTCCAAATACAGTATATAGATAAGGCTGTAGGAATCCATAGAAGTGAAATACAGAACGGAAATGCCAAATTTATGACATATTATTTGTGGATAGACGATATATCAGACAAAAATTCCCGTTTTGTGATGTAACGATGCGCGATCTCGGAGGTGTTTTTCACTCTTCCCCAGTGCTTTCTAGGGCAAGAATGTAGTTACCGGGTGTACCCCATCATGTTCCCGTCTATTTTGACTGCCTTTGGATACAAAAATACATTACCATAACCAAACAACCTAACCTAGTATTATAGATTTATAAGTATTTATTTTATTATAAGTATTTATAGATGATTTATGTTGTATGTCGGTAGTAGTACACCCGGTAACAACATTCTTCCCCTTTCTAGTAATACGACATCTTCTACATCATTTTTAAGAGCAGCGGGGGTCTGGGGGCGGCATCCCCTAGGTTAGGTTAGGGTAATGACAATATTGTTGTCGGAGGTCCGGAGAAGGCTGGCGAGTCACATGACTTTGATTATGGGCAAGAATGTAGTTACCGGGTGTACCGCCAGTCTTGTTTACACTACGCGACGCTCACCATCATGTTCCCGTCTATTTTGACTGCCTTTGGATACAAAAATACATTACCCTAACCAAACAACCTAACCTAGTATTATAGATTTATAAGTATTTATTTTATTATAAGTATTTATAGATGATTTAGGTTGTATGTCGGTACTCGGTAGTGGTACACCCGGTAACTACATCCTTCCCTGTTTATGTCCGCGAGTATCCTCGCTAGGCGGCTGTCATGCACGTCGGAGAAGCCGTTCCTGTAAACGGTAATTATAGGGAATAGGCTCGCACCCTTATTTTTCATGTTTTTTCCTCTAGATTTTGAGAAATTAGTGTTTCATGGTCTTAGTTATGATTCCAATGTAGGCTATACTATGGGTTGAGGGGGGAGCCCTCGGCAAGAATGTTAAGTGCGGGCGTACCGCCAGCCTTGTTTACACTACGCGTAGTGGCGTCGGACCTGTCCCATCATGTTCCCGTCTATTTTGACTGCCTTTGGTTATAAAAAATACATTAGCCTAACCAAACAACCTAACCTAACCTAACCTAGTATTCATATAGTAATGACAGGGGCAAATAGCAGAAAATATAGCGTCGAAATAGACGGGAACGTAGCTGCAAGCGCACAACATGACGACCATACGCCCGATCACTACATCCATCCCGAGCCCTCACGGAAATGCCAAATTTATGACATATTATTTGTGGATAGACGATATATCAGACAAAAATTTCCATTCTGTGATGTTACGATGCGCGATCTCGGAGGTGTTTTTTACTCTTCCCCAGTGCTTTCTAGGGCAAGAATGTAGTTACCGGGTGTACCCCATCATGTTCCCGTCTATTTTGACTGCCTTTGGATACAAAAATACATTACCATAACCAAACAACCTAACCTAGTATTATAGATTTATAAGTATTTATTTTATTATAAGCATTTATAGATGATTTATGTTGTATGTCGGTAGTGGTACACCCGGTAACTACATTCTTCCCCTTTCTAGTAATACGACATCTTCTATATAATTTTTAAGAGCAGCGGGGGTCTGGGGGCGGCATCCCCTAGGTTAGGTTAGGGTAATGACAATATTGTTGTCGGAGGTCCGGAGAAGGCTGGCGAGTCACATGACTTTGATTATGGGCAAGAATTTAGTTACCAGGTGTACCGCCCGTCTTGTTTACACTACGCGACGCTCACCATCATGTTCCCGTCTATTTTGACTGCCTTTGGATACAAAAATACATTACCCTAACCAAACAACCTAAGCTAGTATTATAGATTTATAAGTATTTATTTTATTATAAGTATTTATAGATGATTTAGGTTGTATGTCGGTACTCGGTAGTGGTACACCCGGTAACTACATCCTTCCCTGTTTATGTCCGCGAGTATCCTCGCTAGGCGGCTGTCATGCACGTCGGAGAAGCCGTTCCTGTAAACGGTAATTATAGGGAATAGGCTCGCACCCTTATTTTTCATGTTTTTTCCTCTAGATTTTGAGAAATTAGTGTTTCATGGTCTTAGTTATGATTCCAATGTAGGCTATACTATGGGTTGAGGGGGGAGCCCTCGGCAAGAATGTTAAGTGCGGGTGTACCGCCAGCCTTGTTTACACTACGCATAGTGGCGTCGGACCTGTCCCATCATGTTCCGTCTATTTTGACTGCCTTTGGATATAAAAATACATTAGCCTAACCAAACAACCTAACCTAACCTAACCTAGTATTCATGTAGTAATGACAGGGGCAAATAGCAGAAAATATAGCGTCGAAATAGACGGGAACGTAGCTGCGAGCGCACAACATGACGACCATACGCCCAATCACTACATCCATCCCGAGCCCTCACGGAAATGCCAAATTTATGACATATTATTTGTGGATAGACGATATATCAGACGAAAATTCCCGTTCTGTGATGTTACGATGCGCGATCTCGGAGGTGTTTTTCACTCTTCCCCAGTGCTTTCTAGGGCAAGAATGTAGTTATCGGGTGTACCCCATCATGTTCCCGTCTATTTTGACTGCCTTTGGATACAAAAATACATTACCATAACCAAACAACCTAACCTAACCAAACCTATCCTAGTATTATAGATTTAGAAGTATTCATTTTATTATAAGTATTTATAGATAATTTATGTTGTATGTCGGTAGTGGTACACCCGGTAACTACATCCTTCCCTGTTTATGTCCGCGAGTATCCTCGCTAGGCGGCTGTCATGCACGTCGGAGAAGCCGTTCCTGTAAACGGTAATTATAGGGAATAGGGTTGCACCCTTATTTTTCATGGTTTTTCCTCTAGATTTTGAGAAATTAGTGTTTCATGGTCTTAGTTATGATTCCAATGCAGGCTATACTATGGGTTGAGGGGGGAGCCCTCGGCAAGAATGTTAAGTGCGGGTGTACCGCCAGCCTTGTTTACACTACGCGTAGTGGCGTCGGACCTTTCCCATCATGTTCCCGTCTATTTTAACTGCCTTTGGATATAAAAATACATTAGCCTAACCAAACAACCTAACCTAGTAATATTCATGTAGTAATGACAGGGGGCAAATAGCAGAAAATATAGCGTCGAAATAGATGGGAACGTAGCTGCGAGCGCACAACGTGACTACCGTACGCCCGATCACTACATCCATCCCGAGCCCTCACCCCCCCTAGCCCCTTATTCCCTATAATTATCATATATTGTCAGCAGGGAGCAAATTACAGAAAAAAGCAGTCAAAATAGACGGAAACGTAACCGCGAGTGCACGACCTATGTAAACACGACTACCATACGCCCAGATACTACATCCTTCCCCACAACTCTTACCAAAGTTGCTGAAATTTAACCAATGATAATCTTCAAGGACACTACATCCGCCTTATTAGAAACAATTTATTGGGGACAATAGGGACCAATAGATTCGCCATATTTTTCGGTAAATATTTACGAGTCGCACCACAGCTGGGATCTCATTTCTAATGCTAGTTTTGGGTTCCTATCATTCTATGCTTCATTGCTATATACTTTTTATCCACGGGAAAATATTTTTTGTTCTTGTTTTTTTTGGTTTAATTCTAGTTTCGCTTTCACAGCATACTCATAAATTTCTATGGCTACTTTAGAGTTGTCATATACCATACTTAATTCCTATATATGTCCAAAGCGGCGGAAATGCATTATAAGGAATTATACCTACTGTAAAAAAAAAATATATTTTCTCCCCATATGCGGCACCATAGCTATTACATAATACTAGGTTAGGTAAGGTTGTTAGGTTAGGCTAATGTCGTTAATGTAGTTTATTATCATTATATTACGTCTTTTACCCAGCAATTTCCCTGATCTTCATAGTTGGTCGGGAAGCTATGCCTTTACAACGGCGCCTCCCTTTTGTCGCTGTGTACGTGAAACTAGAATTTTACTTTTTTTTTTTTGCATTAACCTAACCTAAATGTATATGGGGCTGTTAGGTTAGGATAGGGTTTTTGGTTAGGTTAATGCTAAAAAAAAAAAAAAATAAGCCAAGAAAAAGAAAACAAAAATCCCGAGGATAAAAAGTATATAGCAATGAAGCATAGAATGATAGGAACCCAAAACTACCATTAGAAATGAGATCCCAGCTGTGGTGCGACTCGTAAATATTGACCTATTTTTCTCCATATAGTCTGCATGGAGGATTTTCGTTATCAACAAATTGAAAAATACCCACTTCACAGACAAATACACCAAAAAATCTAAGTCAAAGCGGTGTGGGGGTGGCAGCCCCCACCTATAATACTAGGATAGGTTAGGTAAGGTTGTTAGGTTAGGCTAATGTCCTTTCAAAGGGGTATAGGGTAGTAAACACTAGGATAGCCTATACCCAGTCAGAGGTAAGAAGAAGAGTCCTGCAGTAGTCTCCTTGAATGCTACCTAACCAATTACTGTAACCTTATTTTTATTAATTGTTCGACCAGCGAGGGTCAAGGGGCGGCAACCCCCAAGGTAGGTTATTAGCCTAGGGTAGCCTAAAACACCAACCTGATTTAGTGCGGCCATCTCCTTATATATTACCCAAGAAACAAAAACAATGGAACAACTGTTGCTTGATATCAAAATAAGTGAAGGTCTGACAGTAAAAGATACCATAAAATGTAAACAAGAAATGCAAATGGCTACCGGAAATGGGTCAACACGGAAATCCCTAAATATAAATAACTAAATAATCCTTAATTATTTATACACACGATATATAACACATACCACATATCCGTGGAAGCTTCAAGATCCACCGAAGCAACACAAAACGTCCCAATCTTGCAGAAAAAACCCAAAATAATAACCGTTAACGGAGAGTACGTCCTCCTCCTTCCACACCCCAGGGGGAAAGTGATCGTTGTGTTTGCAGTGTTGCCAATCCTTCCACTGTTCCACACATATTTTGCTAGATTGGACCGCTAGATACACAAAAGCAGTATAATTATAATATATAATGGTATAATCTAGAATATGTTGCTTTAATACTTGTATATATATACATACAATCACCTTTAAGTTGTCCATACCTCGATAATACCGGTATTTCTACGTATTTCTCCCAATATAGCATCCTAAAACACAAGTTCAGCTAGATTACTTGAAACACAAATTCAGCTAGATTAGCATGCTAGATTAGCAAACCCCATTTATCAAAAGAACGATTGTCAGAAATATCTAATGTTTTGCTACAGAATTTGAAAACCTCACAATAATCATGTACATACAAGTGGTCCTCATCTATAAATATACGTATTTATCCCAATAATGAGTAAACACAAATAACCGCTAGACGTGAACAAATACCTCCAAATCTAGATCAAAGTTGCTAGACTGGCAAACCAAATATAAATAATCCGCTAGGTTATTCCTCAAAACTCGCTAGACTGTGTGGTTAGGTAGAATAACACGCAAAGTATAGCTAGAGAAATGGAACAATTTATGAATATCACTTGCGAATAGCTCAAATCTCCATAATATAGCATTATAAAACTCAAATACATATGTAGCTAGATTCAATAATTGGCGCTAGATCAACAAATATATCTCGATCTAGCATACAAACCGCTACTTTAACATTGCAACACTGTTGCAACAAGTGGATGGGGTAACTCGAACAAACGAAAAGAGTTCGCTGTTTCGTTTACATTATAATATACATATTTTGTTTTCTGTATCATTACTATTAATGTGTGTAGAGTAGATATGGATAATTGATATGTTAATGTTAATTACAAATGCATTTTAAAAGTATTGGCAAAGTAATTTACCGAAAATCCTGCAGAAATTGTATAATATTGCATTCGACTCAATCAAATGAATCATCAATTAGATTATTTTTCATGGAACTAATGCCTAGCTGTGTTTGAATTTCGACCAATGAGCATCCGCCACGCAGAAGAGGCTAGAGGGGGGGGGGGGGGAAGACGCTGATTGGCTAGTTTGAATTACCAGGCTACGGTATGATACGGTTATGCTCAAAAGTTATGTCACCATTTGAATTTGCATTATATTTTCAAATAATGGAAGAAAAAATAAAGTTATTATATAAAAACAAACTCCCGAAAATAATACATGTCATTCTAACTGTATTCTGTGATGTCTAAGAGTGATTTTATTCATACATCGAGGGAGAGAAATAGTGATGAAGGTCGATGTAGATTATTGAGCATGGCTGTACTGTGGGTCTAGGCTTTCTATGGTGAGAATTATAACGTAGTACTTGTTGTTTTTAGTCTGTGTATTTATCTTTAAGTATTTGTTTGTTTTATTTCCTCGCTAGACCTCCATCAAGCTTTTAAAAAAACACCCCCTAGACCCCCTTGCAAGATAAATGTGTACATTTTTCGGTAGAAAAATGTCCTGGCCGAAGGCCGATTCCTTCTAAAATTACAGCTCGCTTTCGCTCGCCAGGAAGAAAATCGACACCTAAATGGCACAAACGGTCTAAATATTGACAAAGAAATGGGGCGAAAGATCTTACAATGGCCCAACTAATTGAACGAACATCTTAAGATCTCAAAACTAATATGCTAAACATGAGGGAGAAGGGGATCCAGAACAAGCGACAACCTCCCTCCCCCTTAACCCGCTACAGTACAGTACCGGCAACTATTAGACGATTTTATTCAACTTAACCCCTTCAGACTCATATGACGCAGAGGTTGCCAGATTAGCAATAAGAAATAGAGTTCTCTCACTCATATAATTACCTCTCCAAAATTAGTTTTCTGCGATTTTGAGCCTATTGGGAATACTTTAAAGCCTTTGTTACCATCAGGGGTATTTAGAAATCTTTAGTTTAGTTACTTCAACCTCTGCAGTTGTCTTTGAGTTAGCTTCTTTTTTTTTCTTTTTTTTTCTATGTGATTGAGGGAGGCAAAAGGCATAACTGCCTATAGCGAGTGCCTCCCCCATAGTTGAAAGAGTGACAGGGCCAAAATCAAGGGACGTTCGAGCCAAAATGCCTGGACACACGGAGTTTGAAGCAATTTAAGTCATAGGAAGAGGGAAAGACTGATTCTGGGAGAGAGTTCCAGAGCTCAGATGTTGAGTAGAAGAAAGTTTGAGAGTAACGTTTCACTCTTGGGTTGGAGAGTTGCACAGAGTAGGGGTGGGATTGAGTTGCAAGACGGGTACCACGTGCCCTACGTAAAGGAGGTGGTATGCACTGGGATAGCTCTGAGGAACACTGATTATTATAGTAGCGATAGAATAGCGAGAGAGATGCAACATTGCGGCGGAGAGAGAGAGATTGCAGAGAGTTGGTGAGTGGACGGGAGTTAATGATACGAAAGGCCTTCCTTTCAACTTTGTCTAGGAGAGCGGTGTGAGAGGAACCTCCCCACACATGTGAACAATACTCAATACAAGGGCGCACTATGCCCCTGTACAGAGCAAGAAGCTGTGCAGGGGAAAAGAACCCCCTAAGGCGGTTGAGCACACCCAGCTTCTGGGAGGCTGCCTTAGCAAGACTGGTAATATGGTCCTTCCAAATGAGAGCAGAAGAAAAAGAGACACCAAGAATATTGAGAGAAGATGAAGGGTTGATTTTTGTATTGTTGAAGAATAAGGGATAGTCCGCTGGGAGATCCTGACGGGTAGATAGATGGAGAAATTGGGTTTTGGAAGCATTAAAGTTAACAAGGTTTTCTCTGCCCCAATTGGAAATAGTATTTAGATCAGAATTTAAGAGTTCTATGGCTTCATTACGTTTGTCGTTGAGGGATTGCTGGCTGGGGCGTTCTGAAAAACTAATGGAGTAGTGTAAGGTTGAGTCGTCTGCGTATGAATGGATGGGAATTAAGGTACAGTTAAGGAGATCATTTATAAAAATTAGAAAGAGAATAGGAGATAGGACAGAGCCCTGAGGAACACCGGAGTTTATAGGGTGAGGAAGTGAACAATGGCCGTCCACAACCGCAGCTATGGAACGGCCGGAAAGGAAATTAGAGACAAAGGCACAGATGGAGGGATAGAAACCGAAGGAGGGTAGTTTAGAAATTAAAGATTTATGCCAGACTCTATCGAAGGCTTTCGATATGTCTAGTGCAATAGAAAAAGTCTCACCGAAGTCCCGAAAGGAGGATGACCAAGAGTTAGTAAGATATGAAAGAAGATCACCAGTAGAGCGACCCTTAAGGAAGCCATACTGGCGATCTGAGAGCAGATTATGAGAAGAGAAATGCTTAAGAAATTTGGAAGCAAGAATAGTTTCAAAAACTTTAGAAAGACAAGAGATAAGAGCAATTGGACGATAGTTGGAGGGTTGAGAGCGGTCACCCTTCTTTGGGACAGGTTGAATGTGAGCAAATTTCCAGCATGAAGGGAAGACGTTAGAGGATAGACAGAGACGAAAGAGTTTGCCTAGGCAGGGAGTCAGCACGGAAGCACAGTTTTTGAGAACAGGAGGAACACCGTCCGGACCGTACGCCTTATTAGTGTTAAGCCCAGAGAGGGTAGAAAGTACATCTTTAGAAGAGCTGTGGGCAGAAAACTAATTTTGGAGAGGTAATTATAAGAGAGAGAGAACTCTATTTCTTATTGCTAATCTGGCAACCTCTGCGTCAAAAATGCGTGAAAGGGTTAAGAAGGATGTATACACGTTAGGCTACAGACTATCTCAATTCATTCTTTTAGCTACCATACATCTTTCCCGAGCTTCATAATATCGTCTAAATGCGACTGAAATCAAAACAAAAAGACGTCACCGGTACTGTAAGGGTTAAATACCCGTAAATTTAATACTTCATTAATTATACACTATAGGGAGAGTTCATATTTTTCATATATTTATTAGATATGCATTAATTTTTCCCTCCATATGCCTCTTATCAAGATTAAAAAAGACCCCCCTTCGAGATAAATTTGTGCATTTTTCGGTAGAATAATGTCACGGCCAAAACCCAAGATAGGAGGTTCGCTATCGCTCGCCAGGAAAAACATCAACACCTACAGTATATGGCAGGAAAGGTTTAACACTTGCCAAATTAATGGGACGAATGTCATAAATTAAGTAACACCCCGTTCTTAACATTAATCAGCCATTACAAACCCCAAATTGCACTTGAATAAATTAATGAAAGCATAATTATGGTCCTCCCGGGTTTCAAACTCGGGACACCACACCCAGAACATGAGCATCTAAACCATTACACCACCAACAACAATAATAAACTAATGAAAGCATATGGTCCTCCCGGGAATCGAACTCGGGACACCACACCCAGAACATGAGCATCTAAACCATTACACCACCAACACAGAACTAATGGGACTAAACACGAGGGAGAAGGGGGTGCAGAAATTCCCTAAAAAAGATAACCCTTCAAGATATATTTTTACATTTGCCGGTTCCTCTTGAATTACATGCTCGCTATCGCTCGCCAGGAAAAATCGACACGTAAATGACACGAAAAGTCTTAATATTGGCAAATAAATGGGGCGAAAGGTCTTAACATCGCCGAACTAATGTACCAAACGTCTCAAAATCTGAAAATTAATGTGACCAAGCATGAGGGAGAAGGGGAACAGAAAAACCGACGATCTCCCCCTAAGGGTCATTTAGTCATTTCATTACACACATAAATTAATTCGGTTAAATAATTATGGAAATGTATCTAATATATATTTTTTTTTTTACTCTTTATCCTGGCTAACCTAAGACGAATTTTTGCAGTTGAAGAAGGACCTATACGTTATCCAGGGATCTGCCTTGTGTGGGCCGATCGGCTTTTTGCAGACTCCCATTTTCTTATGGAGATATTATTTACCCCTTTGAGTCCTAGAAGTATTTTATAAGGCAAAGGATATATTTTCTGGACTCCCTTCTATCTCGTGCTTAGCCCTATTCATTTGGATTTTTAAGACGTTTAGCCCACTAGTTTGGCCATTTTAAGACCTTTTGGCCCCATTTTGTTGTCAACTTTAAGACCTGTCGCGCCAGTTACGTGTCGATTGTTTCCTGGCGAGCAATAGCGCACCTGTAATTTATGAGGAATCCGGACGTGGCAATTTTCTACCAAAAAATGCACAAATTCAACTGGGGAGGGAGGGGGGGGGGGGGGGACTCTAGGGGATATTTTCTTGAAGTCTGATGGAAGTCTAGGGAGGAAGGTAAAAATAAATATAATATATAAATGGGCTGTAAATGTCCACACCTCTTTCCTGGCTGACCCTTCCCAAATGGTAGACACTATTAGCTTGATTACTCTCTCAGTTTGTGAGTTGTGGAAGTTAATGTTCAAGAGTTTTGGCCTACTTCTTTGGAACAGGGTGTAGACCAGTGTATGTATAGCCAAACATGTGTATACTGTATATATATATATAAGAATATGGGCAGCACTATGATAGAAAGTTGGTATTATTATTATTTGTCATTAACCCCTTCTGTACAGTCGGCCTAATAAGTGGTCTCGGCACCAATTATGTTTTGATCATTATTTGGTATCAGCAATATTTACACATGAGATCTTATTTTTGAGTGAAATATACAACCATGTTCCTACACTTACCCACCCTATTCAACATCTGATGGACATTAATACAGCACAGAGCTAGCCAAACGTAATGACAGCTGAGACATGACTTATTAGCGCCACTGTACCGGCGACGTGTTTTTAATTCTATTCTGGCTACTATTAGACGATTTTATTCAGTTTAAAAAGGGCCTCCGGCAATGAATAGGTTTCGACTTAGCCTACCTCACTCAACCCTTTTTAGCTGAAAATGTAGCTGAAATTTTCAGAGTAAATCATCGACTTTTATGGTATCGGAACGTATAGGTAGGAGGGTGGTGGGAGGGTGGTTTGGGGGATGGTGGGGGGAAGGTAGAAGTGTAATTGACTGTTACAAATATGAAGCAGATTGGTGAGGTAGTTTCGCCACCACGGATTTTCCTTTTTTTCCTTTTCTTCGTACGGATACGCTGGAAGTGGGTGGTGGGAGGCGGTTGGGGGTGTGGTGGGGGGAAGGCAAAAGGGTAAAGGACTTGTCACACAAATATGGAACCGATTGGTGCAGTCGTTTCGCCGCCACAGATTTTCCTTTGTTTTCCTTGTGAGGCGACCGATAGTCAGCGAGTGGGTGGGGAGAGGGGGTTGTGTTGGTGGTGGCAAGAAGCCAGAAGGGTAAGGTACAGTAGCCCAACTAAGTTTTGCGACACTATTAGGTACGTGGCACCTGTCTAGTTTGCACTCCCGTCCCAAGCCCGTGGTTAGCAGAGACCCGTGGTGTCTAGGCAGGCGCCATCGCCACCTGCGCTACCACAGCTACCACAGCCAGGGCACACAGACACAGTACTCGCAAATGCTGGGCGCTACATACAGTAGGACAATATTGTTATCATTATTTGTTTATCATATTAGAACTCTGTCTAACTCTCTAACTCTACTCTCTCTCTCTCTCACTGAGGTTAATATCAATCAAATGCTGGGCGCTACATACAGTAGGACAATATTGCTATCATTATTTGTTTGTATCATATTAGAACTCTCTCTAACTCTCTAACTCTCTCTCTCTCACTGAGGGGGGAGACTCCAGGTTTTTCCTATCTCAGCTTAAATTTCTAATGTTTCTGTTTTTGTTCTATAATGCTTCTTTCAACATAGGAGAATAGCATAGGAAGGAACAAAAAAACATATCGCATCCATAACCCCCCCGGGCCGGGGGTTCGACCTCGACCCCCGAAAAAAAAAATTTCAGCCACCCGAATTTGTTTTTGTGTCTGTAGTCTAAAGGGCTGCTGTAAGCAATAGAAATGATCATATGAGGGCATAAACACCCATAGGATATCCCTAGGGCCCCCTTGGGGGGGCCCCAAAATCATGGATTTTGGTAACATTTTGCTTATAAATAATAATACAAAATACTTTAGTCTCCCAAATAATCGAGTTTTCTTTGCGAGCGGGTGGCACTATACATGACAAACCTATAATAGGGGTAACTGAAGGAAAATCTCGCGCGGACTCTGACTGGAAAATCTTTACGTTACGAGTAAATTTCAATTTCTCTTTATGAATAAAGCATGTTTATTCACCTTATATGATGGTGAGTCAGCCTGTTACTGTCCGATTGTCTCTATTTTCTCCACATAATTAGAACAAGTAGACATAACAACTCCCTCGGAAGCTTATTGAGTTTGGGAAATATTTTCCATACTCAAATTATTTATTTAGGATAGGAAATTGCGCCCAATTATTTATATTGATAATTTATCTGCGGTTTTCAACATGATCACGTATCAACTTGGCAATAAGCTTCCGAGGTGTTGTAGACAGTCTATATAAGGTACCTCATACACAATATAAAAAAAAATTGCAAAGTGGTTTTTGGATCACCAGAAATTTAGTAAAAAAAGCTAAAAATGCGCTCGCACGCGCGGACATAGAACGATGAAAATTTCAGCGAGTCACCGTTACACCATTACCATATATATGGCAAAAGGCCAGCAATGAGTCTCTTATAGAAGCTGAGCTAGGCATGAGTCCTGGAGTCTCCCCTTATCAATCAATTTTCACGCTACACTATTTGTAGATTAATTAGCACGCACACACACACACACACACAGGAACGGAAGGCAAAGTTCAGTGTTATAAACCCACATTCTTCACTGATTTCCTTGATAAAACAATGAGGTGTAAATAATTGTGTTCTTTTATCTAATTAACCCTTTCAAGATCCGATACGCATTTCTGTTCTGTTTTATGGTAATTATTAGACGATTTTATTCAGATTAGGAAGGGTATATGGAAGTCAGAGGGTTGATCGAGCTAGTCTTTGCCCTTTTAATAACCACAGATCCTTCCTAAGCTGCATAAAATCGTCTAATGATAGCCAAAATAATGTGCTAAAATGCATCAGAGCTTCAAGGGGTTAACACTTTAGATAATACAGGTATGTTATAATCTGCATCATCTTGCAGTGCTGGGTTATACGATTAGTTCTATTTGCAACATCTGCATCAGGTAATACTATTAATGATAAGAACGTGTATTAACCAATACTGTACCGGCGACGTCCTTTTCTTCCTATTCTAGCAACTATTACGCATTTTTAGTCAGCTTTGAAAAGACCTCTAGCCATAATAAGGCTTCAAACTATCTCAACCAACCCTTTTAACTACCACAGATCCTTCCTAAGCTGCATAATATCGTCTAAATATAGCTAGAATAAAATTGAAAAGACGTCGCTGGTATTCAAAGGGTTAATATACAGCTAAAGTTCTTACTGTTTCTATGAGATACTATTAGAATATAGACAATTATCGTTACCGTATCATAATTTTAGAATCTAACTTCGATGAAATTCTGTCTACTATGGAAATATATGGGAGTATAACTAAACATTATTTAGTTTACCGGGTATATAATTTAAGTTCTATTTTACAGAATTTTACACACACACACACACACACACACACACACACAGTGATCCGTAGCATATTGGTCAGCGCACTTGGTTCACATCCAAAAGGACACGGGTTCCATTCCCGGACGGGAAAGAAACATTTGGGCAATTTTTCTTACACAATGCGCCTCTCTTGACCTAGTAGTATAAATAGGCCTCTTGAATAACAGGCCACTTACGACGTCTGTTTTAGTGTTGGTGGTCTATTACTAGCTGGACGGGTACCGTACAGGTCAACCAAACACTCAAAATCAGATATCGGCAATTGGCTGATTACAGATTACATGCATATCTACAGCCACTCCAACCATGCATTAACACTTTACGCAATATATTCCCAGGTCGAACTTTTTTCGGTTAAAAATAAATAAATACATAAATAAAAAAACGTGAAGCTGTAATTATTGGAAACTGAGGTGATCAGAAAATTCTCAATACTCTCTTGCCCACATCACACCTAGTCATCCATTCAGCAAGTCATGGCTCATCAGGCTGCTAAGGTTGCTGAACGCGGTAGTAAGGTTGGATGAGCGAGAGTGGGGTGTCGAAACGTTTACCGGTGGCAAAAAAAGGTGGGAAGAAGGGCAACTGACAGACCGACATAGAAGTGGAGCTAAGCGGAAAACCACGTCATAACAGGCACAAGAGATTAAACAGTATATGTATAACCATCCATTCTCCAATGCCGACGAAGCTAAGCAACATTTGCAATTTCAAGCTTCTACAGAAACTATACGCAAGAGATTGAAGGAGATGGGATATAAACATAGATCACCAGTTGTCAAGCTAAAGCTAACCAAGAGGCACAAACAAACTAGGCTTGATTTCGCTAGACTATTTGTTGACCAGGGCATTGACTATTGGGCACGAGTTGTTTTGATAATGTCAGAGATGTTCCATAATTGTACCAGAATGATTACAATTGCATCACTTAGCCGAGGTGGCGGGAGTTGTTCAAATAAGGATAAAAGTGGCTTCCTTTATCCGCTCATGGCCGAGTTGTTACGGTGCCCAACTCTCCCAAACATACCTGGAGTGAGTGGGTTCGAATCCTGGTCAGGATACCTCTATCGAGTCTATCCCAACCAAGAGTTGTTTTCTCAGACAAGAAAACTTTCAGCTCATCCACGCATGGGTTGGGTCGAAGACTGCACTGTTGGAGGCCTAGGAACACACGGCATGTGAGTTAGTCCTAGTTGATATTGTGCATAAAATATATAGAATAGTCATCATACAGAGTAATACTTTCCATCATATCACTCTTGGCTAATTTCATGTTAACCGAGCATTATATAACTTCTTAATTTCATTACTCATCCACTAATACCCCTAACTTACTAATTAACTCCTTACTTATATTGTTCAAATACTATTAAGCTAGCCTGACTTGATAGAATATGCACATTAACCACTCCTGTCTTTATCGGTTGTTTACCTAAAAAACAACCACGTTCGGTTTAGTAACTCATCCTAGCCACCTCGCCCGCCACTATCTGTGCAATATAGGATAGATCTTCCCCTATTACTTCCCTCCCCCCTTAGTGAATGCATATAACTTGTTTGCGAATATAATAAATAATACTTTATCTAAACTATCATTGGTGAATAGAGACCAGTTTATCATGAGAATCAATAAATATATACTCATTAATCCCATTAGGATTGACTAATGTTGGCAGTTTAATCGGGCTTTTCATTAGAGGGTTTATACAACTTAAGGAGGTTCTGTAGGAATTATAGGGACACATACTATGTCATATTTACCCTTTGACTTTCATATTCCCTTTCCACTCTGAATAAAATAGTTTCCTTTTCTACTCTGAATATAATAGTATAATGCTAGTCTGAATAAACTGCCAAATACTCGTCCTGATTTCACTAGGCCTACATAAACATTAACATAAACAAAAATCATAAAAGAGGATTTTTTTCAGAGGACTGACTCCATGGGGTGACTGGCCCATGGTATAAAGACTAATATTAGTCTTTATACCATGGACTGGCCCATTCACGGCGGATCCCATTGACAATCAGCACATCACGGCCATGTGCCTATCTAATTATGTTTCTAAGCTTTCTGTCGTTATTGATCCTACTGTAGCAATCGGTAGCCTATTTCACATATCTACCAAACTGTTGCATGCTTATCACGGAGCGGCAGTCCGTTTTCCACATCGTCTTTGTGGATTCCACTTACAACTAAACCATCTGTATCATATCCTCTCTTATTCTACACTTCTAATATATGCAAGCCTAATGTTTTCCCAAGTCCCCTTTCTTTTGTACTGACCATATCATGTATGTCATGATATTCACTACCTCAATAATCTTTTACTTGAACTGTTAAATGTTCTAACCCATTCTGGCTATAATTCCGTGTCATTTGGCCTTAGTCGTCAGGCGTTAGAATATTATTGATGTTCTAATGTTCTATTATTCTGGATTGTTTTGCCATTCTTCTTTGTACCGTCAATTCCAATCAATTTATGGACACTGGACAGCAAAATTAAAAAAACATAATCCATGTGAAGCCTTACTTGGGACGGGTGAAATGTTAAAATTCCGTTTGTTGTTATTCACGCTTCTAGATATCTACCTAAAAACTCTGATTTCAAACAATGTTGCATTGTTTTTTTGGTTTCATATCACAACTGACGATGACTTTCAAATCTTTTGTAATAATTGAGTTACTTAATTCCATGTTATTTAGCCATCTAGATACCACTGATATTGCGTCTTGCCCCTGTTACCACTCAGATTGGTGAACAAATATTTTTTTCTTCTGAGATATAGCAGGTGGTTACTGGCTACCTTGGCCTTAAGTAAGGGAGATGGGTAATGGAATCGGACATCACAGGAATGCATTGAGCTATTGAATCTCATACGGGAGATATATGGCGCGTAATTATTGACGAAGTAAATATTGTTAAATTTATATCCTGAGATTTCTGTCGATTTCCCAATTTTCACTAAACTGCATGTATTGCCCATTGGGTAGTGCAGTGGTCAGCAGCCCTTAAAGCTAGAAGAGCCATTTTTTTTAAATTTCATAAAAATGTTGTACTGTCGGAGCCGCAATACAACAAAATTGGTCTCAGCATCCGAAATATACAGCACCCTACTTCTGAACTAAACAAATTATAGTGATATTGTTCAATATCCGGAAGGACCATATGCTTTCATTGTTCAAGTGCATTGGGGTGTGTAATTAATTATTAATGTTAAGAATGGGGTGTTACGTAATTCACAAGCTTAGGGAAGACATGTCACATTTCTAGAAATCCTAATGATTGATGCCTATTAGTAGGGTCATTTGCTTGGAATCCGTGACCATTTTGTTCCTACCTTTTTCTCTCGATGGATTTGACAACCTGAACCATTTTAAAAGAAAATTAGCTCCTATGCCCCTCTGAAATATGACGGCTAACTCTGCTAGAGCCCAATATTCAAAATGGCCGCCAATGCCATCTTGAAAAACATGAAATGTAATATCTCTGGCATCAGATGAGCTACAAGGACGAATAAGGTGTCCTTTTTCACTAATTCTGGCATTACAAATCCACTGGAATGGTTATTGTATTGTATTGTATTGTATTGTATTGTATTGTATTATACTAATTGTACATACTAATCTGCCACTTCACTGTCACTACATGATTCACTGTATGAGCCACTATCAGAATCACTGTCCTCACTTTCGCTGCTATCATCACTGTTGTTCTCTGCCTGCGGATTTGTAGGTAGTGGTATGGATGGGGGAAGTGGGGGCTGGGTTGAACGGACAGGCAGACATAGGCCATTTACAAGATGCCATCCATGGCCGATCGGTGAGGGGTGACTTTGGAGCTGGTAATGCTTTTGCAAATATGCAAGCTAGTTTGCACGCTCCAAGTGTGGACAGAGACTGTCCAAGTCAGGCACAAGTCGGATAGTGCTTTTTTTCTTCTGAGCTCTCCACTTCGCTGCCCTCGCATCTCCCAGGGTCTTGCTTTTGGTATCACCATAGACATATCGAATGACAAACCGCTCCAAAACACTGATGACCTGTTCTGTGACTAGGAGCTGTGTACCACATGCTGCTAGCAGGTCGTGTGCTTCTTTAGACTTCTCTAGACGATCTGCGATGAGCTTCTTGCTTGCTCCATAGAAGCCAGAGTTGTGGTCACACCCAGTGAGGACATGAAGTGGTATGATGGATGCAGCCATTGCCTCACTGCACAAACATCGGGCATCGATAAGCTGACGTTTGCGTTTCACACACAGGATTCCTGTTGTCTTCTGAGCAACATATGCCGCTTGCACGTAGTTGTCTGTGTCCTCTGTGTCAAGAACGACAGCTGCTGTGTAGCTGTCTGACCGGAGCACACTATATATGGTGAGCATTGCCATATCTGCCTCTGCATGGGAGCATGTGAGCTCTGGCACAAGCTTGCCTGTGGTGAGATTCTTTGCAGTGCTGCCAACTACACAGTAGATGATCTCGGTGCTAGTTGTTGCTGCTGTTCTCTGGAATTCCGTTTGAAGAAATGCCTGAAGGCGGATTTTGTTCTCAGGTTTACCCAGGAGAGCATGGAAAATCACCAACAATTATTGCAAAAGGCATCTTTTTTTCTTAGATTGATTTTGCAAGCTTACACATCACATCATTGAGAATTGTCTTGCTGGGTGGGTTGGGATAGGTCATGTGGTATATTGCTCGACTCTTCTCATCTGCATTTGACATGCTGGCGTGAAACCCTGAAAACCCAGGCACAGTCTGTTCTTCTGGCTTAGGTCTCGTTCGGTCATCTTGCGCCCTGGCCAATGCATGGATCACACCACGAATTCTTTGCACCGATGTGTCAGGAGGAGGAGTACTTTGATCAGCTGGTGGCTTCCTGAGAGGTGGTTCCTCTCTCATTATATGATTTCTTCATATAATGCTGGCTCGCTATCGCTCGCCAGGAAGAAATCGACACCTAGAATGGGATAAACGTCTTAAAATAGTTGGCTGAATGGGGCCGAATGGATACAAGCCAGAGAAAGAGAGAAAAGGACAGAAATAACAAAAAGCAGGTCACCCCCCTTAAAGGGGTTGAATGAGATGGTTCGAACGTGTTAAGGGGGAGGTACTCGCTTTTTCTGGCCCCCCTTCTCCTTCTCCCTTCTCCTTCTCCCTCCTCCCTCTCTCCTTCTCCTTCTCCTTCTCCCTCATGTTAAGCATATTAGTTTTGAGGATTTAATACGTGCGTTCCATTAGTTTGGCGATTTTGATAACTTTCGCCCCATTTCTTTGTCAAAGTTAAGACATTTCGTGCCATTTTGGTGTCAAATTTTTCCTGGCGAGCGAAAGCGATCCTGTAATTTTAGAAGAAAACTTCCTTCGGCCGGCACATTTTTCTACCGAAAAATGTATACATTTATCTTGAAAGGGGGTATAGTGGGTGTTAAGTTTGATGGAGGTTTAGCGAGGTACCTAAACAAATATATAAATATATTCTTTCCTCTCACTTAAACATTAGGTGCGCACCGCACATGGTGCGGTGGGAATATGAACATGATTAGATTAATATCCTGAATTCGAGAATGGATAATAAGTCGTAGTCGTGTGCATAAACCTTTAACCGTCTTGGTGGTGTAATGGTTAAGGTGTCTACAAATCTGTGTGTGATAACCCAGGTTCGAATCCTGGTGGATCATATATATTATGCTTTCATTAATATCATTGGAGGTGTTTGGTGTTGTGGTGAAATTAATACAAATAGATTATAGACCAAAAACCAAGCATTACCCCATCCGAGTGCCTTCACCACAACCAAGAAAAAGAGAGTTCAAAGCTTTATAATTGGTAGAGATCCTTCCTACACTGAATACAATACAGAAATGGGGCGAAGGGTCTCAAAATCGCCGTACTAATGAGTAGAACGACATAAAATCTGAAAACTAATGGGGCTAACCATGTGGGAGAAGGGGGACCAGAAAAACGACCCATCTCCCCTTAATAATATTCCGTTTTCTTTGTCCTATTCATTTAAGTCTCGAAACCCAAATTGTCTCGGTGTGATCCATTTTTTTTTTTTTTTTTTTTTATACAATTAATTATTTTCATTATATTTTAGTATTTTTTTTACTATATGTGATAACTTTATTTTATTCAACCCTTCTCTACCGGTGACGTTTTATAAGGTTTATTGTAGCTATATTTAGACGACTTTGTGCAGTTTAAGAAGGATCTGTCGTAGTAAAAATGGTTAAGTGAAATAGTTCGAAGCTTGTTAATTGCTGGGGGCCCTTTAGAAACTGAACATAATCGCCTAATAGTAGCCAGAAAACTACGTCACCGGTACAGAAGGGGTTGATAAATTAATATTAATAATCACACATAGTAAAACAAAATACTAAAATATAATTATAATAGTCAAATAGTCAATAGTCAAAATAAATTAAAAACAAAACAAAAATCTGTTTTTGGGAATCGGTGTTTCTCAGAAAGTGTACTGGTTATCGCTGGCATTCGTTTGTTTTCCAGAATGTATGGGTCGTCAATTATCGTTCAGGAGGGGTATAAGTACGGTGAGAAGGTGGGAAGTTGATCTACCACTTCCAATCCCCGGGGCTCTACTTGAGATTGAGCTAGGCGACTCAACTCTCAATGTATCTCATGACATATATAACAATGACTACTGTATAAACTTAGTTGAGTGACACTAGGGCAAGTGCCAGCCCCAACAAAGCAACACAGCAATCAGAACTTGGGGGTCCGTCCTATAAGATGAACCCATTCCTTATCAAATCTATCATAAATAGAATCAAAATCAGATCATTCAAGAGAAAGAGCAGACTCTGAGGACACTGTTGTGTCTTCAGAACCTGCTAACAGCCATGTCAGTGGAGAGAGTGTATGTTGTTGCTGAGGGTTGAGTGGCGGACTCTGGTGGCACCATGGTGTCTCCGAGTTCTGCCTGGATCAGCAAACCTATGAAATAAAAATAAATATACATGTTTTTCAAATTTACTATTAAATGTTTACTATGTTTTTATGAGTGACAGGCTTCCGAGGCACTGTGTTGTCTCTGCAGCCTGCCTGTAACTGTGTATATAATTGCTGGGAGTGGAGTGACAAACTCCGGAGACACCGAGGTGTCTCCTGAGTCGACCAATATCGGAATCAGGAGAGAATCATGTGATGTGTTTTCTTTGTTTTTGAAAAATTAGAATGACAGACTCCGGAGACACGTATATAGGTGTCTCCGGGGTCTGCCATTGTCAATGTACTGTGTATGATTATGTGTAATGACAGTGAAACAAATGGAGCTACCTGGTTGGGCCCAGGTTCTTTAAACTCGTACTGTACTTCTCTCTTCTTTGCTTTTCTTGCACTATTTAGCCAATCCCAAATACCCTCCAAATATCCCCCAAACTTCTTCTACGCCCGCCCCATATCTCTAACATACAAAACAATAGTCTTTCAAACTATACTCTAGCCATCAATCAATCAAGTTGATCAGTACTCACCTGGACACCACACAAGCAGGACTACCACCATCTCTCTGATATAGGTTTAGTGAAAGTTGACAAGGGTAGTGCTTTCTTTTTTGTCTATATATTTATCTGTTATTTTAGTTTCCTCGCTAGAATTACAAGCTTCTAAAAACCCTATATCTCATTTCAAGATAAATAAGTTTTAATCATTCTTACTGTAACTTTAATTTTAAATATGATCTATAAAACTTTTAAGTGATCTGTGTTTAAATAAATTTCTAGTTTCTCTAACATGTTCTAACATTTTAGGTAGAATAGTCTTGGTAAATATATATAAGGTTAATGTTAGATTAGTTTGTGGAAACTTCTATTTAGTTTAACTTTTACTCTTTAAAATATACCTTAAAGGAGCTTAAGTTTTAAATTTATAAATTTAGTTAAATGTCATTTGATATATTTAGTTTATTCTCGCTAAACGCCAAACTCTTCCCACTGAAATTAATGAAAGCATCTGATCCTCCCAGGATAAGAACCTGGGTCACCACATACTGATCTTGAACACTAAAACCATAACGCCATGAAGACTTAATGTGGTAACGTCAATTAAGGTCCTAGATTCTGAATTTCTTAACTACTCTTACCTTGGTTTATAATTTTATTTTGATCTCTTTCAGACAATTTCTGTACTTCGGTGTGTTCTACAAACGGCAACTGACGAGGCTACGTAATATCTACGATGATTTACAATGAGGTGGGGCTAGGAACTATCCACTTTACCTGGACGTGATGCGTTTAACTTTAAGTATCTGGTACCAAAGGCTACTATTGTTAATATTGGTTATATCAATACGGAGTTTACTTTATTTTGTTAACCATTGATCTTATAAACTTGTGTATACGTATTTTATCTTTAGACAATTAACTGTTTTGAGTTTAAGTTTAATTTAACTGACCAAAGATTATATTTAGGTAAAAGATTAGTATAAAATTATCTCGGTTGTAGCATACTAACGATAGAAAATAATGGAGACTTAGCATTGCAACCATATGCTCGAAGGCAAATAATTAAACTAAAACTACTTTAAACAAATATTTTATATAATTTCAAATAATTAAACTATGCTAGCTATTCAAATATTAACTCTAGTTAATTGTATAGCATATATTATACTATTGTGTATCAGCCCTCCTAGAAAACAAATTTATATATAAAAACTACATACAATTTTATAATTTTCGTGGCAAACTTTCAATTTTGAATGTGAATAAATTTTATTTTGGAATTTTAGGAACCACATTTGTCTTAAAGGTGCACACTTACATTGTTGGAATGACCAATGTTGGAAACTCTAACTCCATAAACCTTGACCAATGTTGGAAACTCTAACTGACCAATGTTGGAATGACCTGGAATGACCATAAATGACCAATGTTGGAAACTCTAACTCCATAAACCTTGACCAATGTTGGAATGACCAATGTTGGAATGACCAATGTTGGAATGACCAATGTTGGAATGACCAATGTTGGAATGACCAATGTTGGAAACTCTAACTCCATAAACCTTGACCAATGTTGGAAACTCTAACTCCATAAACCTTGACCAATGTTGGAAACCTGGAATGACCAATGTAAACCAATGTTGGAATGACCAATGTTGGAAACTCTAACTCCATAAACCTTGACCAATGTTGGAAACTCTAACTCCATAAACCTTGACCAATGTTGGAAACTCTAACTCCATAAACCTTGACCAATGTTGGAATGACCAATGTTGGAAACTCTAACTCTATAAACCTTGGAGACTAAAAAAAAAACCCCATCGAACTGCCAATTGTTCTAGTTACTTTTAAGTTAAGATCTTGCATAATTAATTCCGTAAAATAACAATGAAACTGTTAAACGATTTTTTTTTTTTTGGGGGGGGGGTCTATTAATTTATTTATTTTTAGTTTCCTTACTAGACCTTAAAGCTTAAAAACAAAAATTAAGACTCTTTTAAAGATCAATTTGTACATTTTTTTAGATATAAATATAACTGGATTGCTATCGCTCGCTTTAAAAAAAAAATCTTAAATAGAAAGGTCTTTATTGATCTATTAATGGGATGAAAGGTGTTAACATCGACAAACTATAGGGCTGAAAGTCTTAAAATCAGAAAACTAATAGGAATAACGATGAGCAAGAAGGGGGACAAGAAGAACGTGCATATATCTCTTTAAAGCCCCATCCACACGAACGAGCAGTGTCTGGCAGGCCGTGCCCCTTCACCGGGCAAAGTCTGTCGAACACGCTTGTGTTGTTGTTCACACGGCCGTGACTGGCCAGTTAAAGTCTGCCAGTGGTCAGACAAAATGCTCGGCAGGGCAGTTAAAGAGCTCTAAAGTGTTTTGTAGCATAATAATTGTTATGTTGCAAAAAAGATAAGAAAGTTGTTTGAAGATAAATAATTTATTTAATCAGCTTCCTATTTCTTATAATACAATTACCCAAAAATATAAATTACGTAGGAATGGGTTATACTTTAATATGAAATAAACGTCATGATAAAAAACAAAACACAATTGAAAAGATCATATACCGGTACCAATAAAAGAGTGAACTCGCAAAATAGCGTAAGTTACGAGCTGCAATTACACACACACTCACTCACTCTCTCTGATGCTGTCTTATACAATATTTACGTAATACACTGATAAGCTTAACCTATGGGTGTGAATATCCTAGGTTTGAGTCCTTGGAGTGCCACTGTATTTGTTGATTTAATTGAGTTTAGAAATAAAGTTGGTTGGTGAAAAAATATGAATTTATCCTACCATATAATTTCTGATAGTGCTTCAATCATCACTCGATTTGCTGATATGGTCAGCATACGGACGTTAAACGAACATTAAATCAATAGTTAGTGCAGTAGATCATGGCGGGGTGGCTTTCTCACAATAATAAGATTAATAATACTATTAAGAATATTAATAAAATAATATCTATAAAATAATAGCGTCTATATAAATAGGGATGCTACCCATACAATATATTAAAGCTAAAACTTAATGCATACCATCAGTGACCGTTAATAAAGTGCTTGCACATATTACATCCTGGATTACTTCCAACTGATAAACATCCGTAAAATAATATGATAAAATATATTTGATAATTAAAGATCAAACTCCACACTACTCCCCTCCTTCCACAGGCCCCCTTTATCCCCATATCCACCGACTGCCCGGTAGGCAGTGTCTGGTGTTTTCGCTCACCCACCGCCGCGGTCATTCCCCTGTTTTGCCCGCTGAATTTGTCCCATTACGGACATTTCCCACGTGCCTGACGAGCAGTGCTCGGATCGTGTGGAACGGGCCTTAAAGGCAGAGTTCCAGGCAGACATATGCAGGGCTCTTCCACAAGTCAGTTTGTATTTGTTTCCTTAATCATGAGAAGACTCTCTCTCTCTCCTTAACCCCTTCAGCACCATGACACCTTTTTACCTTTGATTCTGGCTAAAAGTTGACGATTTGATGCAGTTTAAGAAGGACCTATGTTACTAAGAGGGTTTATCGAGATCGTATTTACCCATTTGAGTCGTAGAGGTAGATTATAAACAATAGAAAATCGTCTAATGGTAACCAGAATATGATGAAAATTACGTCATGGTGGTGAAGGCTTTAAAGGGAAAGCGTAATGACATAATGAAGTGCAATGACGCAATGAGATGACAATGGTGAGATGGATGTGTGGGGCCAAACTGCAAGATAGGATATCTAGTGAAAAGCTGAGGAAAAGGTTAGGTATTAAGAGTATCAGTGATGAGATGTGTACTAGTAGGCTTGGATGGTTTGGACATGTGAAGAGCTAAGGAGAAGGTTAGGTATCAAGAGTATCAGTGATGAGATGTGTACTAGCAGGCTTGGATGGTTTGGACATGTAAAGAGCTAAGGAGAAGGTTAGGTATTAAGAGTATCAGTGATGAGATGTGTACTAGCAGGCTTGGATGGTTTGGACATGTGAAGAGCTAAGGGGAAGGTTAGGTATCAAGAGTAACAGTGATGAGATGTGTACTAGCAGGCTTGGATGGTTTGGACATGTGGAAAGCTAAGGAGAAGGTTAGGTATCAAGAGTATCAGTGATGAGATGTGTACTAGCAGGCTTGGATGGTTTGGGCATGTGGAGAGGATGGATGAACTAAGTTGGGTGAAAAGATGCAAGTCCGTGAACGTGGAGGGAGCTGCACCAAGGGGTAGACCAAGAAAGACGTGGGATCAGAACTTACGGTCTGATCCTCACTACGCTTTTAAATAACAGTACTATAATGTTTTCATATTTATTAGTAAGATTTATTTTAATATCTCCCAATGATCAAATGGCCTTGTTTGCAGCTGCTGCACATTGATCTGAGGTCTTTAGGTTTTCAGATATTAAAACCCCAGATCTTTAGCCAATGCACTTGTTTTGATTGGCTGGTCTTTCATCTTGTATTCACTTTTATATTACCTACAGTATTTGTCATACCTAGCATTTGTCAACATTGATTGGCATCTGCCATTTTTCTGACCACTCAACTATATTATTTAAATCAGATTGCACCTTATTTCTGTCTTCTTCGTTTAAGGGGGGTCACCTGTTTCTGTTTTTTTTTTTATCTTTCTATCCTTTTCTCTCTATCCCTGGCTTGTATCCATTCGGCCCCATTCAGCCAACTGCTTTAAGACGTTTATCCCCATCCAGGTATCGATTTCTTCCTGGCGATCGATAGCGAGCCAGCAGTGTATGGAGAAATCCGGCTTCGCCGGAGAAATTTTTCTATCTAAAAATGTACAAATTTAGCTTGCTGTCAAAACAAATATATATATATATATATACAGTATATATATAATATATATGCTGGCTCGCTAGCGCTCGCCAGGAAAATATTGACACCTGGATTGGGGTAAATGTCTTCAAACAGTAGGCTGAATGGGGCCGAATGGATACAAGCCAAAAAGAGAGGGAGAGAAAGAGAAAACAAGCGAGGTGGGCTCCCTTAAAACTAAATTTCCTATCTTCGTGTCATCAACAAACTTTGAGATAGTGTTATTTAGTTCTAAATCAATGTCATTTATATAGATACGAAACTAAACTGGCCCCAGGACCGATCCCTGATGCACTCCACTGGCTCCCACTCAGAAACGGGACAGAAGTTTATATATGAAAACAGAGATTACGTATGAAGTATATGGGAAAGATGGAAAACGAAGCAGGAGTTGAAATATGAAAACAAAGATATATCACGTATAAAAAGTATGTGAAAGATGGAAAACAAAGCAAAAGTAGAAATATGAAAAAAAAAAAAAAAAAATCTTACTAAAAGTATATTGGAAAGATGGAAAATGAAGCAAAAGTTAAAATATGAAAAAAAAAGAGAGATTTCGTAATAAAAGTATATTGGAAAGATGGAAAACGAAGCAAGAGTTGAAATATGAAAAACAAAGATATATTACGTATAAAAAGTATGTGAAAGATGGAAAACAAAGCAAAAGTAGAAATATGAAGAAAAAAAAAAAAAATCGTACTAAAAGTATATTGGAAAGATGGAAAACGAAGCCAAAGTTGAAATATGGCACTAAAAGTTATAACCGAACACTATGTTATTCTCTTTGGGTTCAGTGTTTGCTTTAAGGGAGCCCACCTCGCTTATTTGAGCTTTCTCTCCCTCTCTCTTTGCCTTGTATCCATTCGGCCCCATTCAGCCTACTGTTTTAAGACGTTTACCCCCATCCAGGTGTCAATATTTTCCTGGCGAGCGGTAGCGAGCCAGCATATATATATTTTTTTTTTGACAGCCAGCTAAACTTGTACATTTTTCGATGGAAAAATGTCTCCGGCGAAGCCGGATTTCTCCATACAATCCTGGCTCGCTATCGCTCGCCAGGAAGAAATTGACACCTGGATGGGAATAAACGTCTTAAAACAGTTGGCTGAATGGGGCCGAATGGATACAAGCCAGAGAAAGAGAGAAAAGGAGAGAAAGATATAAAAACAAAAAGCCGGACCCCCCTTAAAATGGCCGTGGGCTCCAGGGTGTTGTTTCCAGGCTAAATATTGTCCCTCACAAGTTTTTTTGAAGCGACTGTGTTTGAAGTGACTGGCTGACTGTGAGTGTGAAGTGACTTTTCTTGACTGTGGGGTGAAGTGACTGGGGCTTAAGGGGAGATGGTTGTTTTTAATGGACCCCCTTCACCCTCGTGTTTAGCCCCATTAGTTTTGAGATTGTAAGACGTTCGGCCCATTAGTTTGGCGACTGTAACACCTTTTTATTGTAAATTTTAAAACCTTTCGTGCCACTTAAGTGTCGATATTTCCCTGGCAAGTGAAAGCGAGCCTGTAATATAAGAGAAACCGGCCTTCGGCCAGGACAATTTTCTACCGAAAAATATAAAAAATTATCATGAAGGGGGGTTCAATTTTTTTTTTTTTTTTTTTTTTAAAGCTTGATGGAGGTCTAGCGAGGAAACTAAGAAAATATATGAACAAATAAAGAAATAGACCAAAAAAATAACCACTACCCCCTTCAGTGACTGGGGGAGGGAGGGGGGGGGGGGGGAGAGATCAGGACTCAGGCACCCTCAAATTCTAGGTAGTCGTGTTGTTGTTTTTGTTATTTTTATATATATTTGTTTCATTATCTCTTAATCTTTTCCCTCAATTGTCTTTTGTTTTCCTTTTGAAGAGCCTGATACTTCCTGGTTGTTATGTCTGTCTGTCTGTCTGTCCCTGTCTGTCTGTCCCTGTCTGTCAGTCCCTGTCTGTCTGTCTGTTTTTTTTTTTTATATATATTTTTTTTTCTATATTCCAAATTACTCCCTCTCGGGCATAGACTGAGAGCCTGTATATTCAACCGTTTCCAGTCTTGGGAGTGAGACATGTGAAGCTGCAGCCAGCCATTGCCATCTTGCCTTCGCATATACTGTACATGGAGCTGCTTCGCCTTCGTGCTTCACTGTCTGACCCCCAAAACTCGGACCCTCACTCTCAGAACGCCACCTATTGAGCAATGAACAAAATAGGCATTGTTCCCCTGTAGCATATTTTGAATATGGGAATATTCATACAATGCTATTTAATAAGGGAACAATGAGGGTATTTTTTGGCGTTTCGGTGGGCTTTGTGGTAATGCACTGATACTATAGTCTATTAGCTGTAAGTAGGCGAGAAATTATGACCTCTTATCCTCTGTAACTCAAAAAGGGCTGGAGCAAATGGGCTGTAAATTTCCACACATATTCCCTGGCTGACTCTTCCCAAATGGTAGACACATTAGCTCAATTACTCTAGTCGTTTTTTGAGTTACAGAGGTTAGAGGTCATGATTTCTCGCCTACTTACAGTGAATCGACTGTAGGTACAGCACAAATTCCATCCCAATAATATCTTCCCATTGATACATCGGGGATTCGAACCCGGGATCATTGGATTACCAGTCCAGTGGCAAAACCACTCCACCACACCTTCTCTGTCTCTCTCTCTCTCTCTCTCTCTCAGATAGATAGATAGATTGGATAGTCTCTCTCTCTCTCTCTTTCTCTCTCTCTCTCTCTCTCTCTCTCTCTCTCTCTCTCTCTCTCTCTCTCTCTCTCTCTCAGATAGATAGATAGATTGGATAGTAAAGATGTAGATATAGATATTCTTTCTCTCTCTCTCTCTCTCTCAGATAGATAGATAGATAATGGATAGTAAAGATGTAGATAGATATAGATATTGATATTCTCTCTCTCTCTCTCTCTCTCTCTCTCTCTCTCCATTAAACTCTCTTCCCCCCCCCCCCCCCCACCCCCCCGTCATCCTCACAACTCCCTCCGATCACTCACACCAACAACCCCCTCCCTCCCTCCCCACCCCCTCACTGGGAGAAAAAAAAAAAAAAATAAATAAAAATCTCCCACTATCAATTTCCGCTCCTCTCTATATTATCTTCGCTTCCTTTACATCTTGACTACCAAGAAATAATAATAATAATAATAATAATAATAATAATAATAATAATAATAATAAAACAAATTATCTATCTTTTTTCTTCTTGCACTGACCACCGAAAACAAAATAAATTATATATATATATATACACACAGTCACATAATAAAGATGGTGTGCAACCTTCACAATTTCAAGTTTATTTTCCACTTAAGGGGGATGGGCATATTTATTTCCTCATTTATATATCTTCGGGCAATCTTTGTTAAAGGGAGATCAGTCGTTTTTCTAGATCCCCTTTTCCCTCGTGTTTAGCCCCATTAGTTTTCAGCTTTTAAGACGTTCGGCCAATTAGTTTGGCGATTTTTACACTTTTCGTCCCATTTCCTTGTCAATATTAAGACCTTTCGTGCTATTTATTTGTCTATTTCTTTCCTGGCGAACAATAGTGAGCCTGTAATTTTGAAAGAACAGGCCTTCGGCCTGCACATTTTTCGGTAGAAAAATGTGCAAATTTATTTTGAATGGGGTTTTGGGTTTTTTTTTTCTAAGCTCGATGGAGGTCTAGCAAGGAAACTAAAAAAATAAATGAATAAATTAATTAATAGACCCCCCCATAACAAATAGACCCCCCCCCCCCCCCTCCCATAAAAAATAAAAACAAATAAAAAAAAGCCACTATCCCCTTAAACTGACCAACATGGGGGGCCTTTGACATATATTTTGTTTAGGTGAGTGAATTATAGTCCATGTATGTTTGCGGATGATACAGTTCTGATGAGTGATAATGAATGGGAGTTGCAGGGTCTGGTAAATGAGTTTGGAACAGTGTGCGAAAAACGGAATTTGAAGGTAAATACGGGGAAGAGCAAGGATATGGTCTTCGAAAGGGGTGAAGTCACAGAGTGTGAGGTGAAGCTGAACGGTCAGGCTATGGAGATCGTCAACTCTTTTAAGTATCTGGACAGTGTGTTGAGTAAAGATGGGACTATGGATGAAGAAGTGCGGGAGAGGGTACAACAGGGGAAGAGGGTTGTAGGAACGCTAAAAGCAGTAACAAGAAATAGGGTGGTCAGTATGGAAGTGAAGAAGTCCTTGCATGACAGTGTGGTAATCCCGACACTGACTTACGGAAGCGAAGCATGGACGTTGGTTGAGAGACTCAGACCAAGAGTGAGAGCAGTGGAAATGAATTACTTAAGGAATGCGTGCGGAGTTACATGGAGGGATAGACAGACTAATGAGGAAGTAAGAAGGAGGTGTGGTGTGGAGGTAGATGTGCTGGAAAGTGTGAAAAGGAACAACTTGAGATGGTTCGGCCATATGGAACATATGGAAAGCGAGAGAATGACTAAGAGGGTGTACGAGAGCGAGGTGGAGGGACAGAGAGGGAGAGGTAGACCGAATATGAGGTGGAAGGATGGAGTGAGGAAGTACATGAACGAGGGCGGTGCTGGTTGGGGGGAGGGGCGTCGACTGACTGGGGACAGAGGTTCATGGGGGCGGTTCGTTCGTGGCCATCCCTTCGGGGATCACGGCGTCAGGCAATAGATAGATAGATAGATCATTATGAGAACTTCCACATCTCTCTCTCTCTCTCTCACACACACACAAACACACACACACACACACTCTATCTCTCTCTCACACACACACACACACACAATCCCTCTCACACACACCCACACACAGTCTCTCTCTCTCTCTCTCTCTCTCTCTCGTAAATCTGAACCCAGGATGAGGAAGTGGCTGGTGAAGAGCATGGATTTATTTGACTTGAGAGAGTGTTGCAATGAGTGATTGGGCGAGCTGTCTGTCCGTGTGTGTGTATGTGTGTCCGTGTGTGTGTGTGTGTGTGTGTGTGTGTGTGTGTGTCCGTGTGGGTGTGTGTGAGAGAGAGATAGAGTGTGTGTGAGAGCGAGTGTGTGTGTGTGTGTGTGTGTGTGTGTGAGATAGTGTGTGTGTGTGTGTGTGTGTGTGTGTGTGTGAGAGAGAGAGCGAGTGTGTGTGTGTGTGTGTGTGTGTGTGTATGTGTATTTGTGTGTCTGTGTGTGTGTACCTTGCGGTCCATTCCGAGGAGATACTGGAAGTGGAAGGAGAGAGACTGTTTAGTGCACTACACTCACTACAGAGTGTGCAAAACACTATCTACTCTCTTCTTGAACTGCTCTACTGAAGAACTATTTACAACTTCGGAGGGAAGTTTGTTCCAGGTAGAACCGATCTTATATGTGAAAAATGTTCACTAATACTAGTGCTGAACCTTTTCAATTCTAATTTCCAGCCTAAAGAGAGAGAGAGGGAGAGAGTGAGTGTTGAAGTGAGTGATCGGACAAGCTGTGAGTGGCAGAGGAGGAGGACAAGAGATTAATGGAGAGAGAGAGAGAGAGAGAGAGAGAGAGTGAGTGTTGAAGTGAGTGATCGGACAAGCTGTGAGTGGCAGAGGAGGAGGAAAAGAGATTAATGGAGAGAGAGAGAGAGAGAGAGAGTGAGAGTGAGAGTGAGTATTGAAGTAAGTGATCGGACAAGCTGTGAGAGTGGCAGAGGAGGAGGAAAAGAGATTAATGGAGAGAGAGAGGGAGAGAGTGAGTGTTGAAGTGAGTGATCGGAAAAGCTGTGAGTGGCAGAGGAGGAGGAAAAGAGATTAATGGAGAGAGAGAGAGAGTGAGTGAAAGTGAGTGATCGGACACGCTGTGAGAGTGGCAGAGGAGGAAAAGAGATTAATGGAGAGAGAGAGAGAGAGAGAGAGAGAGTGAGAGTGAGTGTTGAAGTGAGTGATCGGACAAGCTGTGAGAGTGGCAGAGGAGGAAAAGAGATTAATGGAGAGAGAGAGTGAGTGTTGAAGTGAGTGATCGGAGAAGCTGTGAGAGTGGCAGAGGAGGAGGAAAAGAGAATAATGGAGAGAGAGAGAGAGAGAGAGAGTGAGTGTTGAAGTGAGTGATCGGACAAGCTGTGAGAGTGGCAGAGGAGGAAAAGAGATTAATGGAGAGAGAGAGAGAGAGAGAGAGAGTGAGTGTGAGGAATTAGCTAACCCATATATCCCCTCACCCCCTATATCTAACCTCTCCCCCCTAACATCCCACCCCATCCCCCCTATAACTACCCCCTCCCCCCTACATACCTCCAAGCCCCTCACCCATACATCACCCCCTCACCCCCCTATAACTCCCCCCCCCCCCTACCACCCCTACATGCCCCCACCCCCCTATAACTATCCCCTCCCCCCCCCCCATCAGCGCAGGGGCAGGTATATAACTCAGGGTGTTAATGAGCCTCCCCCCTCCCCCCCCCTTATTTATGGGGCACCACTACAATACCCTTCAAGTGTTGGGGCTGGAGAGAGAGAGAGAGAGAGAGAGAGAGAGAGAGAGAGAGAGAGAGAGAGAGAGAGAGAGAGAGAGGATATATAAATAGGGCCATAAAGATACGGGTACACGATATACTGTACACACACACACACACACACACACACACACACACACACACACAGTCCGTAGCCTAGTAGGTAGAGCTCTCGTCTCACACACGAGGGGTCGGGGGTTCAATCCCCGGCCGGGCGGAGACAAATTGGGCTTGTCTCCTTTCATGTGTTAGCCTCAGTTCACCTAGCTGTAAATAGGTACCTGGAATAAGTGGACGACGTTGTGACGTCCCATCTGGGGTTGGCAAAAATGGTACAAGGCGAGATGGGTATCATATGGTTCACCTAAGCTGATGGCTACCTAAACCTTCGGGCGAGACGGTACCGTGTACCGTCTATAGTGAGAATGGTACCATACAGATCCACCCTAAGCCTTCGTTTCCGATGTCGCCAATTGGCTAAAAATACAGACTACACACACATCCACAGCCATTCCAACGATACATATAACACCTACACATATAGGAGGCGGGATATAACGAGCATGCTCACTCCCGCAATACAACTAGAGTAAGTACAACTAGAGTAAGTACATACACACACACACACATACACACACACACATAGCAAGCCTGTAATTTAAGAGGGTTTGGCCTTTGGCCAGGACATTTTTCTATCGAAAAATGTACAAATTTATCTTGAAGGATGGTTTTGGGCGGGTGTTTTTATAAGCTTGGTCAAAATTTGACAAAGAAATGGGGCGTAAAGTCTTAAAATCACCAAACTAATGTACCGAATGTCTATAAATCTAAAAAAAAAAACAATGGGGCTAAACACGAGGGAGCTTGATGGAGGTCTAGGGAGGAAACCAACAAAAAAATAGTAAAAATATCCATAAATCCTGAAACTTCATTATTCAGTAATATCAAAATACCTGACGCGAATAGTTTAGTGAGTTTCCAAATAGTGTGATGGAGAGCCTTATGATCTGTTTGTGTGTTGTTGTTTTTTTTTTTTTTTTTTTTTTTGCTATGTACAGTCTGCCAAATAAGTCATGTCTCAGCTGTCATTACGTTCGGCATCAAGAATATTTTGATCAATAATTGGTATCAGCAATATCTAAACTTGATTTATTAATTTCAAGTGAGATATACCAACATGTTCCTACACTTAACCACCCTATTCAACATCTGACAGACATTTATACAGCACAGAGCGAGCCAAAAGTAATGCCGCTGAGACATGACTTATTAGCGCTGCCACCGTAGTCTCTCATAACAAATCTTGGACTCTACCTATTTCTAATTATTGAAGTATATCTCAGGAAACGAAGAGATGAGTATAATTTTCTTTACATCAACAACCCAAACATTCATATTAATTGTTGAAAAGCAAGTTCTATCCATACAATCAATCCAGATAGCTTAAAAAAAAAAAAAAAAAAAAAAAAAAAAAAAAAAAAAAAGTGGGGATCGGGCCTGAGCATATAGATAGATAGATAGATAGATAAATATTTGCATAAAGAAAAACAAAGGAGGTCCAGACATTTTGATGAGTGATTGTACAGTCGCGCTAATAAGTCATGTCCCAGCTGTCATTACGTTTGGCTCGCTCTGTGCTGTATTAATGTCAGATGTTCAATAGGGTGGGTAAGTGTAGGAACATGTTTATATATTTCACTCGATATGAAGAAATGAAGCTTATATATTGCTGATACCAATTATTGATCAAAACATAATTGGTGCCGGGACATCACTTATTAGCGCGACTGTACGGCACCTCATTCATATACTCTCATTGGAAATTACCTGATTCTCTTCATTAATCCCTTCTTACCGGCTGCGTCTTTTTAACTTTATTTTTGGCTACTGTTAGATGATTATATTAAGTTTCAAAAGGGCTTCCAGCAACTAAAAGGCTTCGAAGGCTACTACTAGACGATTTTATTAAGTTTCAAAAGGGCTTCTAGCAACTAAAAGGCTTCGAACTATCTCACTCAGCCTTTATTAACACCACACATCCTTCTTAAACTGCACAAAATCGTCTAAATATATCTACAATAATATTAAAACTCGTCTAAATATATCTACAATAATATTAAAAAGACGTCACCGGTACAGAAGGGGTTAAGAACGCAGATATTGTCAGCATGAGGAATCCCTTTAGTTAGTCGGCTAAAAGGATTTGATAAACTATGTGTACTGTGTGAGAGAGAGAGAGATATTTACATATATTTACATATATACACTGGCCACACAGACCTTACGACCCAAACAAGGTGGTCAGGACTTAATTCTAGTAGAGATGGCATATCCAATAGCAAAGGAAAGTTGAAGGAAAGGATAGAAAAGAAGAAGAAGAAGAGAGAGAGAGAGAGAGAGAGAGAGAGAGAGAGAGAGAGAGAGAGAGAGAGAGAGCGAGAGCGAGAGAGAGCGAGAGCGAGCTAGAAAAGAGAGAGAGAGAGAGAGAGAGAGAGCGCGCGAGAGAGAAAGTGTAAGAAAGAATAGTTAGTATTTCAAAAACCTTGCGATCCATTGCGGGGAGATTGCAGTGTGCAAAATACTATACTGTATAGGCCTATAGTTTCTTCTTGAACTGCTCTACTGAAGAACTATTTACAACTTCTGAGACAGGTATGTTTTAGGTAGAGCAGATCTTATAAGAGAGAGCGAGTGAGAGAGCGAGCTAGAAGAGAAAGAGAGAAAGAGAGAAAGAGAGAGAGAGAGAGCGAGCATCAGACCTACAAATTAACAGATCGTTAGTCACAAACATACGAACACAACCCCACCAACTTTCACCCCCCCCCCCCCCTCCCCCCCACCCCCACTTCACGGGGTATTAAACTGTGAAATTATGTATGTGTAAACTTTTAAATGCCCCTGTGTAGCAATAGTTTAGCCGAGTGTTGACCTGGTTACTAATGAGCTCCATACATACATACATACAGCACACCTTATTAACCCTTTCAAGCTCCAATACGCGTTTCTCTTCTGTTTTCTGGCTACGATTAGACGATTTTATTCAGATTAGTAACGGTATATGGAAGTCAGAGGGTTGATTGAGATAGTATTTACCCTTTTCATACCCACAGATACTTCCTAAGCTGCATAAAATCGTCTAATGATAGCCCAAAATAAACTACTAAAACGCGTCAGAGCTTCAGAGGGTTAAAGGGAGGGGAGGGGGGGGGGGGGTACTCTGGCCCCCTTTCTCCCGCATGTTTTAGTCTCTTTAGTTTTCAGATTTTATGTCGTTCGTCCCGTAGCTTGTTGAGTTAAAAATCTTTCGTCCCATTTCTTTATCAATATCAAGACCTTTCGTGCCATTTACAGTAGGTGTCTAATTTTTTTTTCCTGGCAAGCGTTAGCGAGCCTATAACTTTTTTCCTAGCAAGCGTTAGCGAGCCTATAACTTTTTTCCTAGCAAGTGTTAGCGATCCTATAACTTTTTTCCTAGCAAGCGTTAGCGAGCCTATAACTTTTTTCCTAGCAAGCGTTAGCGAGCCTATAACTTTTTTCCTAGCAAGCGTTAGCGAGCCTATAACTTTTTCCTAGCAAGCGTTAGCGAGCCTATAACTTTTTTCCTAGCAAGCGTTAGCGAGCCTATAACTTTTTTCCTAGCAAGCGTTAGCGAGCCTATAACTTTTTTCCTAGCAAGCGTTAGCGAGCCTATAACTTTTTTTCTAGCAAGCGTTAGCGAGCCTATAACTTTTTTCCTAGCAAGCGTTAGCGAGCCTATAACTTTTGGCTTTCGGTCAAAATATTTGTCTACAAAAAATGTACAAATTTATCTCAAAGTGGGATCTTGAGAATACTAACTTAATTAACACTTTCGTACCGGCGACGTCTTTTCAACATAATTTTACCTATATTTAAACGATTTTGTGCAGCTTAAGGAGGACCTGTGGTAGTAAAAAGGGTTGAGCAGGATAGTTCGAAGTCTGTTGAGGGGAGGCAGACCGTTTTTCTGGACCCCCTTCTCCCTAATGTTTAGCCCCACTAGTTTAGAGATTATAAGACAGTCGGCCCATTAGTTTGGCGATTTTAACACCTTTTGCCCCATTTCGTCAATTTTAAGACCTTTCGTGCCATTTAGGTGTCGATTATTTCCTGGCGAGCGATAGCGAGCCTGCAATTTTAAGAGGAACCGGCCTTCGGCCGAGAAATTTTTCTGTCGAAAAATGTACAAATTTATCTTGAAGGGCGGTCTAGTGGGTGTTTTTCTAAGCTTGATGGAGGTCTAGGGAGGAAACTAAAAAAATATATGAATAAATTAATTAATAGACCAAACAAACGGTCAGTCTCCCCTTAATTGCTGGAGGCCAATTTCAAACTGAATATAATCGTCTCATAGCAGTCACAATCAAGTTTAAGGGGGGATGGGCCGGTTTTTTGGACCACTTTCTCCCTCATGTTTAGCCCCATTAGTTTTCAGATGTTAAGATGTTTGCCCCATTAGTTAGTCGATTTTAAGACCTTTCGCCCCATTTCGTCGTCAATATTTAGACCTTTCGTGATATATAGGTGTCAATTTTTTCCCTGGCGAACGATAGTGAGCCTGGTATGTTGGAAGAACAGGCCTTCGGCCGGGACATTTTTCTACCGAAAAATGTACAAATTAATCTTGGATGTTTTATTTTAAATTTGATGAAGGTCTAGGGAGGAAACTAGAACAATACTGAATACATGCAAAAATCGCCCAAAAGGTAAACCAGTACAGAAAGGGTTAAGAGTAGACTTCGGAACCCCCCCCCCCCCAAAAAAAAAAAAAAAAAAAAAAAAAAAAAATAAGAAAATAAATACAAATAAATATTTGTGTTTCTAAATTGCTTCTTTCAACATAGGAGAACAGAATATGAGGGTATAAAACACCCATATAACATCCCTAACCGCCCCCATCCCCCCACCTCATATAATATTTGATCTTGAATTTGTTACACCCATATGACATCCCTAATCCCCCCCATCCCCTCTAATCCCCCCCCCCCCCCCCCCCCCCCCCTCCCACATAATATTTGATCTTCAATTTGTTACACCCCCCTCCCCCCTAACCCCCCTACCCCCCATAATGTTTGATCTTGAATTTGTTACACCCCCCTCCCCCCCTAACCCCCCCCCCCCCCCCCTCCTCCTTGATTTTCAAAAGGCCTTTGACAAAGTTCCCCACAAACGTTTACTGCTAAAACTAAAAGCGCATGGAATACAAGACGGTGTGTTGAAATGGATAGAAAATTGGCTCAGCAACAGAAAGCAAAGGGTAGTCATAAACGGTAAGGCATCTAAATGGACCAATGTAAGTAGCGGGGTACCCCAGGGATCGGTACTAGGACCAATTCTCTTTCTAATTTACATCAACGACATAGATGAGGGTCTCACCTGCACAATCTCAAAATTTGCTGACGATACAAAAATTGCAAATAGCGTACTCTCAAAAGAACAAGTTGACGATATGCAACACAATCTAGATAAATTGTCATGTTGGGCCCAAATTTGGCAAATGAGTTTCAATGCGGATAAATGTAAAGTACTACATGTCGGATACCTAAATGAGAAAGCAAACTATTCGATGAATGGCACTCCGCTTAAGAATGTAAACAGAGAAACTGATCTGGGAGTAACAATATCGAGTAACCTAAAACCGAGTCAACAATGTTCAGAAGTTGTTAAGAAGGCAAACAAAATAATTGGCTTTATAGGCAGGTCATTTGAGCATAAATCCAAAGAAGTTATCCTAACCCTTTACAATTCCTTAGTCCGCCCTCTTCTGGAATACTGCGTTCAATCCTGGTGCCCTTATTACCAAAAAGATATAAACAAGCTAGAACGAGTTCAACGTAGAGTTACCAAAATGATACCTAGCCTAAAGAACAAACCATACGAAGAGCGTCTTAGAGAATTAAATCTATTTCCTTTAACCCAACGCAGATTAAGAGGCGACTTAATTCAAGTGTTCAAAATCATCAAAGGCATCGACAATATGAACTGTAGTAAGTACTTCACTATCGACCAATCTAATTACACGCGGGGAAACGGTTGCAAAATTATTGGTAAATCTTTTAACTCGCACGAATCTAAGAATTTCTTCTTCAATCGAGTTGTCAACTTGTGGAATGGGCTTCCCCGAGACGTTATAGACTGCAGCACCGTTGATTCATTTAAATTCCGCCTAGACAAATATCTCGCATCAAACCCGCGACTGACTGCGTTTGTAAATGAATAACTTTATCCTCCCCTCAGTTACTAACCCATCTGTCCCCTACTAACTTCCTAGTCCTGCCACGTTAGTGGCAGGGCAGTAGTTCCCTTTCCAATGTTCCCTTACCCACTCTAAACCACTGTTTGGACACTTGATCCTCAGTGTTTTGGAGGACAAGCAACCTAGAAGGGTCACTAGATCTGTTGTTGCTTGATTTCCTTTGTACTCCTTTGTACTCCTCTTCCCCACATGTTTGATCTTCAATTTGTTACACCCCCATCCCCCCTACCCCCCCCCCCCCCCCTTCCCCACATGTTTGATCTTGAATTTGTTACACCCATATGATATCCCTAATCCCCCCCGCCCTCCCCATAAAACTTTTGACCTTGAATTTGTTATATACTTTTTAATACATCATGTTCAAGAGGGTACAACTGCTATCTGGCAATTTAGAAGCTTATGTTCTGGGTGCGGTGTCCCGAGTTGGAATCCCGGGAGGACATGCATAATAATGCTTTCATTAAATTATTCAAGTGCATTGGGGTTTGTAATGGAGGATTAATGTTAAGGGGGTTCCTTAAGGGGAGGCTGGCCGTTTGTTTGATCTATTAAATAATTTATTCATATTTTAGTTTCCTCCCTAGACCTCCATCAAGCTTAGAAAAACGCCCCCTAGACCCCCCTTCAAGATAAATTTGTAAATTTTTCGGTAGAAAAATGTCCCGGCCGAAGGCCGGTTCCTCTTAAAATTGCAGGCTCGCTTTCACTCGCAGGAAATAATCGACACCTAAATGGCACGAAAGGTCTTAACATTTATAACAAAATGGGGCGAAAGATGTTAAAATCACCAAATTAATGGGCCAAACGTCTTATAATCTCAAAACTAGTGGGGCTAAACATTAAGGAGAAGGGGGTCCAGAAAAACGGTCTGCCTCCCCTTAATCCTAAATACTGCCATCTAACTTGCTAACCCCACCCTCCGTTTTTCCTCCACCTTCCCAAAATAAAACTATAATATAGTTCACCAAAATATCTCCCAACACACTGACATGGGTATCACAGACATTTGTTCATAGTGTACCATAAAATTCCTGCCTTACTTACATTTTCTCTAATAACTACACTAGAAAACGGCCACAACATTTATTTTATAGTATACCAGAAAATTCCTGCCTTACTTGCATTTTCTTTAATAACTACACTAGAAAACGGGGCCGGCTTTGAGTAACACTGGTATTTTTTCATGACGCACTGGCAAATATTGAGCTATGTTTTATATATTTGATTTTCGTCTGCGATTTCCAGCAATTATATATTGGCAACTTCCAAGTGTAATTACTCCACTGTATATTGCCGGTGAAATCCTTTGCTTGCGAATTGAAGTGTAAGCGAATGTATTTGTGTTCGAATTGACCAGTGACTTTAGTAGTCAGAACAGGCTTTGATGAAGATTGGTCAGTCATTCCGCCCCTCCTTCCCTTCGCTCCCCTCAAACATAAAAACACACGCGCACACACACACACTCCTCTGCACATACATACCTATGTACATATATACACAGACACTTACAAACACACACAGACACTCATGAACACTCTCTCTTTCTCTCATGCACAAACATAGGCCTATATGCATACACACTCTTTCACACACACACATGCTCTCACACACACGCAAACATACAGTTTCTTACACACAGACACCTACACACCTACAAACACAGTCACACACACACACTGTCACGGTGGCCGAGCGCGCTTAGTACACTGTATTGGGAGCGCTAGCTCTGGTGTCAGGGGTTCGATCCCACGTGCCGGCAGGGGAAGTTCTCTCAAAACTTTCCCTGGCCGTGAAGGCAAGGTCTGGACGGACCGTCTCGGGAGACCCAAAAAATCTCCTGCCCACGTCCTACTCCCTCGGGGGTATATGTAGGCGCTCTCGTTAGCAGCCAGGATCAGTCTGTTGATCCCTTAGGATAAGATCTAGGTTAAGTCTGTGTATTTTCAGCCCCATTGGCTGCCAGCTTGAAATAACCCGATTATTATTATTATTACACTCCTACAAACAGTCACACACACACACACACACACACACACACACACATACACTCCTACAAACAGTCTCACACACACACACACTCCTAAAAAAAAAAAAAACACACACACACTCACACACACCTACAAACACCTAGTCACACACACAAACACACATACACTCCTACGAACACCTAGTCACACACACAAACACACACAACAAACTAATCACATAATATATACTTTCCTATTATAATGTAGTGTTTTCTAGACGCTCACAATACCCCCCCCCCCCTCCCCCTCTCTCCCTCTCTCTCTCTCCCTCTCTCTCTCTCTCTCTCATGTATTCCTTTATATTTTTCGTTCTCACACTTTTGGATTCAACTTCCTCCTCTCTCTCTCTTTTATCATTATTTTTTATTTATTTTATTTTGTTTTATTTTTGTTTTGTTTTTAGTTTTATATTTTTCTTCACTGCCATCTCCCCATTCCTCTAAAAATGTTATCCAAGTTTTTAAAGTGTATTATTTTTTCTTGCATATATCTATCTCCATTTTCAGGTCCTGGTGTTGCAAGGGTTCGTATTTTTCTTAATTGATATATATATATATATATATATATATATATATATATATATATATATATATATATATATATTATCCACTCTCTACTCACTCTCACTCACACACTATTTCTCACACTCATTTTTTTCTAATGATGAAAAAAAAAAAAAAAAAAATCCCACCCCTCTCCCATTCTTAAGGGGAGGTATTTAGTTTGTACCCTAAACCTCCATCAAGCGTAAAAATTACACTCTCTTGACCCCCTTCAAGATAAATTTGTACATTTTTCGGTAGAAAAATGTCCCGGCCGAAGGCCGGTTCCTCTTAAATTACAGGCTCGCTATCGCTCGCCAGGAAAAAATCGACACCTAAATGGGACGAATGGTCTTAAGTGATATAAATGGGGTGCAAGTTCTTAAAATCGCCAAACTAATGGGGCGAACATCTTAAAATCTCAAAAGCAATGGGGCTAAACATGAGGGAGTAAGGGGGTCAAGAAAAAAGTCCCTCAAGTGGAAATCTCCCATTCTTAAGTAAGCCATTTTATATTTACAGAAGAGTGACCATTACTGCATGGCCACAAACATTTCAATATAATGTTTAAGCATGTACCGGTATACTATTGGTTTGTGTTGACTTAAGGGAGCCCACCTCGCTTTTTTTTTCTCTCTCTCTCCCTCTCTCTTTGGCTTGTATCCATTCGGCCCCATTCAGCCTACTGTTTTAAGACTTTTACCCCCCCCCCATCCAGGTGTCAACATTTTACTGGCGAGCGACAGCGAGCCAGCATATATATATTTTTGTTTTGACAGTAAGCTAGATTTCTACATTTTTCGATAGAAAAATGTCTCCGGCGAAGCGGGATTCCCCATACAATGCTGGCTCGCTATCGCTCGCCAGGAAGAAATTGACACCTGGATGGGGATAAACGTCTTAACACAGTTGGCTGAATGGAGCCGAATGGATACAAGCCAGGAAAAGAGAGAAAAGGAGAGAAAGATAAAACAAAAACGGTGACCCCCCCCCCCCCTTAAGGGGAGGTTTTTAGTTTGGTCCCTAGATATCCATCAAGCTTAAGATTACACCCCCTTGAGCTCCTTTCAAGATAAATTTGTACATTTTTCGGTAGAAAAATGTCCCGGCTGAAAGCCGGTTCCTCTTAAATTACAGGCTCATTGCTTTTGAGATTTTAAGACGTTTGCCCCATTAGTTTGGTGATTTTTAAGCATTTCCGCCCCATTCTGTCAATTTAAGACCTTTCGTGCCATTTAGGTGTCGATTTTATCCTGGCGAACGATAGCGAGCCTGTAATTTAAGAGTAATCGGCCTTCGGCCGGGACATTTTTGTACCGAAAAATGTACAAATTTATCTTGAAAGGGGGTCAAGGGGGTGAAATTTTAAGATTGTTGGAGGAGTAGGAAACAAACTAGAAACCTCCCCTTGAAGCTCTGACGCGTTTTAGCAGTATATTTTGGCTATCATTAGAGGATTTTATGCAGCTCAGGAAGGATCTGTGGGTATTAAAAGGGTAAAGACTCTCTCAATCAACCCTCTGACTTCCACATACCCTTCCTAATCTGAATAAAATCGTCTAATAATTACCAGAAAACAAAACAGAAATGCGAACTGGAGCTTGAAAGGGTTAAACAGCAACGCAATAATAAAGTGCGTTTCTGATGGATAAAAAGTGTGTTGAATTTGTTTTTAGGTATTTATAAATGTACTACGATCGATCACATTTTTCGCTGGCAATTCTGTTAAATATCGATGACTACAGCTCCAACTTCCTTATAGAACGAAACTCGAAAGTCGGCAATTCAGCCCATCGCCACGGCCATTTCAAAGTTCAAGTCTCTCACCCTCTGTAGCGCGGAGGACCTTGTACCCCTGAGACATAGGAGTGCAGACCTGAGGAGGGAGAAAGAGAGTTGGCATCTCATCCATGTTATGCTGGCGTTTTCTCTCTCTCTCTCTCTCTCTCTCTCTCTCTCTCTCTCTCTCTCTCTCTCTCTCTCTCTCTCTCTCTCTCACTCATTCGCTCACTCTCACTCTCTCTCTCTCTCTCTCTCTCTCTCTCACACACACACACACACACAGGGAGGCATATATATAGACAGACACTCAGAAATAGCGAGATAATGGGAAAATAAACGAGTGTAGTGTGAGTGTGTGTGTGTGTTTATCTTTTGTGTGTCAGTGATTGTGTGTGTATGTATGTGTGTATATAGTCAGTATATGTGTGTATGTGGCTCAGTATGTATGTATAAGTGTGTGTGTGTGTCTTTGTATGCCTGTGTGTGTGTACTTACTCTAGTTGTATTGCGGGAGTGAACATGTTCGTTATTTCCCGCCTCCTATATGTGTTGGTGTTATATGTATCGTTGGAATGGCTGTGGATGTATGTGTAGTCTGTATATTTTTTTAGCCAATTGGCGTCATCGGAAACGAAGGCTTAGGGTGGATCTGTATGGTACCATTCTCACTATAGACAGTACCGTCTCGCCCGAAGGCTTAGGTAGCCATCAGCTTAGGTGAACCATATGATACCCATCTCGCCTTGTACCATTTTTGCCAACCCCAGATGGGACGTCACAACGTCGTCCACTTATTCCAGGTACCTATTTACAGCTAGGTGAACTGAGGCTAACACATGAAAGGAGACAAGCCCAATTTGTCTCCGCTCGGCCGGGAATTGAACCCCCGACCCCTCGTGTGTGAGACGAGAGCTCTACCTACTAGGCTAGGCTACGGGCTGTGTGTATGTGTGTGTGTGAGTGCGTGTGACTGTGTATGTGTGTGTGTGTGTGTGTGTGTGCGTGTTTGTGTGACTGTGTGTGTGCGTGTGTGTGTCTGATACACCCTCACCTGTGCCAGACCCGTATATAAAAAAAAAACTTTGTCAGTATCAAGCCTGCATAAAAAATCCCAACCAAAATATTCATGTTTTTATTACAACCAGTAGCAAACCTTCAAAGAGGCTTGCATTTTTTTTTTTTTTTGCATCCCCTCGTGCGTAAAATGTCTGCTCTGTCCATTTTCGAGAGCTTAGGGAGACGTGTATACAGAGAAATAGAATGTTTTTATTTAACTACAATCACTCTATTTTTATTTTGTATTTATTTAATACTAGCAGGGGTACCCGGCGTTGCCCGGGTAATCACCATAATCACCATCACTACTACCACCACTACTACTACCATAATCACCATCATCAATCACTACTACCACAATCATCACAATACTACTACTACCATAATCACCGGCCTCGACCTCCCTGTGCCTCATTAAACGGCGACCTCGATTTCAGCCGCTAAATGACCTCCGATTTTGGATCTGACCTCATCCGTACCCACATTTTATGGGGGGCCTGCGAACAACTTTCGTTCCATACACCTTTTCGATCGGAGGCCTCCTTCTGCCCCAAACGGCAATTTGTTTTCGCATTTTTTTCGCTCCCGTATACTACATAAGTTCTGCCGAAAATGTTATTAAACAAAAGTGTCTCTGATTTCCACTAAACTCGCCTAAACCATCTCCAAAGCCTGGACTTTCCAACGGTGCCCCACACTCCCACCTGGCACCAAAACTGTGGGAGGAGTTTAGTAACAAAGGTCGGGTAACTGACAAACAGACAAACATTGACCTATATTTATTAAGAGATACCGGTATATATATATATATATACAGTATATATACATATTTTGTTTTTTTTTGTTTTTTTTTGGGGGGGTGGTATCTTGCTGTTGAAATTACTTTGTTATCCTGACTTTCATTCAGCTTCACAATTTAGTGTTTTTTTGTTTTGTTTTCTATGTGGATGAGGGAGACAAAGGCAAAACTGCCTGTGACGAGTGCCTCCCCCAAAGTTGAAAGAGTGACGGGGCCAAAATTAAGGAACAGTCTAGCCAAAATGCCTGGACACACGGAGTTTGAAGCTATTTAAGTCATAGGATGAGGGAAAGATGGATTCAGCGAGAGTTTCAGAGCTCAGCTGTTGAATAGAAGAAAAATTGGGAGTATCGTTTCACTCTTGACTTGGAGAGTTGCACAGAGTAGGGGTGGGATTGTGTTGCAAGGCGGGTACCACGTACCCTATGTAGAGGAGGTGGTATACAGTGAGAGAGCTCTGAGGAACACTGATTATTGTAGTAGCGATAGAATAGCGAGAGAGATGCAACATTGCGGCGAAGAGAGAAGGATTGTAGAGAGTGGAGATTAAAGAGAGGTTTTTATTTGGTAATTTATTATCATTTATAATATTATTATTAGTGTTCTTCAAGTTTCCTCCCCTAGACTTCCATCAAGCTTACAACACTAACACCAAGACCCCTTCCATCAAGCTTACAACACTAACACCAAGAACCCTTCCATCAAGCTTACAACACTAACACCAAGAACCCTTCCATCAAGCTTACAACACTAACACCAAGAACCCTTCCATCAAGCTTACAACACTAACACCAAGAACCCTTCCATCAAGCTTACAACACTAACACCAAGAACCCTTCCATCAAGCTTACAACACTAACACCAAGAACCCTTCCATCAAGCTTACAACACTAACACCAAGAACCCTTCCATCAAGCTTACAACACTAACACCAAGAACCCTTCCATCAAGCTTACAACACTAACACCAAGAACCCTTCCATCAAGCTTACAACACTAACACCAAGAACCCTTCCATCAAGCTTACAACACTAACACCAAGAACCCTTCCATCAAGCTTACAACACTAACACCAAGAACCCTTCCATCAAGCTTACAACACTAACACCAAGAACCCTTCCATCAAGCTTACAACACTAACACCAAGAACCCTTCCATCAAGCTTACAACACTAACACCAAGAACCCTTCCATCAAGCTTACAACACTAACACCAAGAACCCTTCCATCAAGCTTACAACACTAACACCAAGAACCCTTCCATCAAGCTTACAACACTAACACCAAGAACCCTTTTCGAGATGAATGTGTGGATATAAACACCGTATGAGGAGGAGCACTATATTGACAACGCCTCGCAGACACAGCAGCTTCTTTGCTTAAGGGGAGGTTTTTAGTTTGTTTCCTAGACTTCCATCAAGCTTGAAATTACACCCCCATGACCCCCTTTCAAGATAAATTTGTACATTTTTCGGTAGAAAAATTTTTCCGGCCGAAGGCCGGTTCCTCTTAAATTACAGGCTCGCTATCGCTCGCCAGGAAAAATCGACACCTAAATGGGACGAAAGGTCTTAAAAGTGACATAAATGGGGTGAAAGTTCTTAACATCGCCAACTAATGGGGCGAACGTCTTAAAATCTCAAAAGCAATGGGGCTAAACATGAGGGAGAAAGGGGTAAAGAAAAAAAATCCCTCAAGTGGAAATCTCCCCTTAACCCCTTCTGTACCGGCAACGTCTTTTTCCTTTTATTCTAGCTATATTTTGATGATTTTGTGCAGTTTAAGAAGGAGCTGTGGTAGTGAAAATGGCAGAGTGAGATAGTTCCAAGCCTGTTAATTGCTGGAGACTCTTTTGAAACTGCACAAACATCGTCTAAGAGTAGCCGGAATGAAGTTAAAAAGACGTCGCAGGTACAGAAAGGGTTAATTAACTAAGGTCGGTTTTATTGTATCTGACGAGATAAATAGAACCCCTTTAAGGGCAGGTATTTAGTTTGTTCCCTAAACCTCCATCAACCTTAAAATTACACCCCCTCGAGTCCCTTTCGAGATAAATTTGTACATTTTTCGGTAGAAAAATGTCCCGGCCGAAGGCCGGTTCCTGTTAAATTACAGGCTCGCTATCGCTCGCCAGGATAAAATAGACATCTGAATTGCACGAAAGGTCTTAATATGGGGTGAAAGTTCTTAAAATCGCTAAACTAATGGGGCAAACGTTTTATAATATCAAAAGCAATGGGCTAAACATGAGGGAGAAAGGGGTCAAGAAAACAATCCCTCAAGTGGAGACCTGCCCTTAACAGCTAATGTATCGATACTTAATATGAAACGATTAAGACCAAGTTTAAATAATTAGCCCCCCCCCTCTCTCCTTTCTATCTATTGTCTTATTTTCTTTGTTTTCTTTTTGACTTCAAGGTAACCATTTCAAAGCGACCCAATACTATAAATACTATATATAAATACTATAGTAATACCACCAGCTGTATTGTCCTTATTGTTAGGGAAGGAAAAGGTATTTCTCCGGTGGGATTCCTGCTTTTGTTCTAGTGAGAGTTTTTGTTGTGTGTGTGGGTGTGTGTGTGTGTGGGTGTGATATTTATGGTGGGGTCAGAGTAAGTTCACTGACCTCCCTGCTTCTTGTGATATGACCTTTTCTGTTAGTTAGTGTGTTACTCAATCAGTCAGTCAGTCAGTTATATAGTGATTTAGTTAGTTAGTCAATCAGTCAGTCAACTAGTCAGTCAATCAGTCAACTAGTCAGTTAGTCAGCTAGTCAGTCAATCAACTAGACAGCCAGTCAACTACTCAGTCAACTAGTCAGTCTGTCAGTCAGTCAACTAGTCAGTCAGTCAACTAGCCAGTCAGTCAACTAGTCAGTCAGTCAACTAGTCAGTCAACTAGTCAGCCAGTCAACTAGTCAGTCAGTCAACTAGTCAGTCAGTCAACTAGTCAGCCAGTCAACTAGCCAGTCAGTCAGTCAACTAGCCAGTCAGTCAGTCAACTTGTCAGCCAGTCAACTAGCCAGTCAGTCAACTAGTCAGTCAGTCAACTAGTCAGTCAGTCAACTAGCCAGTCAGTCAACTAGTCAGTCAGTCAACTAGTCAGCCAGTCAACTAGCCAGTCAGTCAAATAGTCAGTCAGTCAACTAGTCAGCCAGTCAACTAGCCAGTCAGTCAACTAGTCAGTCAGTCAACTAATCAGCCAGTCAACTAGCCAGTCAGTCAACTAGTCAGTCAGTCAACTAGACAGCCAGTCAACTAATCAGTCAACTAGTCAGTCTGTCAACTAGCCAGTCAGTCAACTAGTCAGTCAACTAGTCAGTCAGTCAACTAGTCAGTCAGTCAACTAGTCAGTCAGTCAACTAATTAGTTAGTCAACTAATTAGTCAGTCAACTAGTTAGTCTGTCAGTCAGTCAACTAGACAGTCAGTCAACTAGTCAGTCAGTCAGTCAGTCAGTTAGACAGTCAGACAATCAGTCAGTTAGTCAGTCAGTCAACTAGTTAGACAGTCAATCAGTCAGTCAGTCAGTCAGTCAACTAGTGTGAAATACTTAAAAGTTCAATATTTCATTTATAACGTCAGGTATCATCATCTCCATCTTCCACTATTATATTGCCTTTAGTTTCGACCATCGCACTCCCAATACTCACTACACTAGCTTTATTTTCATCTGGCGGTAAATTGAATCCCTTATCAGCTAATTTCTTGATACTGAATGGAAAAATATGAAACCACTATGTTTCTGCATCATATTAAGACCAAGTTTATATAATTACCACAATATTTCACTACACAATCTTCAAAATAACTGAGAAATCTTGATGGGAACTTTGCAATTTACCGTCAGTTGCAAAGAAACAGATTTTAGTTCAATTATTTCCCTTTTCGAATGTTTACATATTCAATGTATAGTAAATGTTTTAGTTTAGTAATTACGGTTCTGTCCATTTCTAGGCTTGAAAATTGACCACTTGCGAATTTTGGCCTATAAGGAAGTTGGAGCCGTAGATATCGATAGTAAATAGAAATGCAATAATAATGTAGGTTTCTGATAGCTAATAAGTATGTTGAATTGAATTTTATGTATTTATAAATGAACTACAACCTTATTTTAGCTGGTAATGCTGCTAAATATCGATGCCTACAACTCCAACTTCCTTATAGAATGAAACTCACAAGTGGTCAATTAAACATGACCGTGTTGAAACGTCGCAAATATACTATGTTACTGTTGGCTTGGTTTTGATCTTCCTTATTGTTATATATTGTGTTTTGTGTTGTCCCTATTATTGTTCTGTCTTGAGTCGGCCCCCCCCCCCCCCCCCAAAAAAAAAAAAGAAAAAAAAACACAAAAAAGAAAAAAAAAAAAAAAAAAATATATATATATATATATATCCATTTCTCCTTTCTCAAAAATCTCCATCTTAGGAGATTTCAACGTTCACCACCGCCAATGGCTCTCCTCTCACACTACTGACCCACCTGGTGAACAAGCCTACGTCTTTTCTATCATAAATGACCTAGAGCAGTTAGTTCAGCAACCCACCCGTATCCCGGATCGCATCGGAGATCGGCCCAACATTCTTGACATGTTTCTAACTTCTAACCCTTCTTCTTATACTGTCGATCTTTTCTTTCCTTTGGGCTCATCCGACCATAAACTTATCTCTGTCAACTGTCCTATCTCTCCAGTACGGCCACCTGATCCTCCTAGCCGGCGGCGCTTGTGGCACTTTGGCGCTGCCGACTAGGAGGCTCTCCGGCAGTACTTCTTTGATTTCCCATGGAATGATTTCTGCTTCCGTGGCCGGGGACCATCGGAGAGTGCTGAACGCATTACCGAGGTAATCCTATCGGGCATGGAAGCATGCATTCCATTCTCTTTCTCTCAGACTAATGCTAAAAAATCTTGGTTTACTCACGCATGTTCTACTGCTGTCCGCAATAAGGAGGAAGCATTCAAACGGTACCGACGCCTTAAAACTCAAGACTCTTATTCTTCCTATGTTTCTCCCCGGAATCAAGCCAAATCTGTTCTTCGACTTGCCAAACAGTCTTTCATCAATAATAAATGTACTGAACTATCCAACTCTAGCTCTTCCCAAGCTTTCTGGCATCTAGCCAAAAACCTCTCCAACAATTTCTCTTCCTCGTCTTTCCCTCCCCTTTCCCATTCTGATGGCACAACCATCACTTCTTCCTCTGACAAAGCTAAACTTTTCGCTCAAACTTTTGCTAGAAACTCCACCTTGGATGATTCCGGTGCTATTCCTCACTCTCCACCCTCCTCTCTCTTACTTATGCCTAATATCCTAATCTCTTCTAAAGATGTACTTTCTACCCTCTCTGGGCTTAATACTAATAAGGCGTACGGTCCGGACGGTGTTCCTCCTGTTGTTCTCAAAAACTGTGCTTCCGTGCTGACTCCCTGCCTAGGCAAACTCTTTCGTCTATGTCTATCCTCTAACGTCTTACCTTCATACTGGAAGTTTGCTCACATTCAACCTGTCCCAAAGAAGGGTGACTGCTCTCAACCCTCCAACTATCGTCCAATTGCTCTTATCTCATGTCTTTCTAAAGTTTTGAAACTATTCTTGCTTCCAAATTTCTTAAGCATTTCTCTTCTCATAATCTGCTATCAGATCGCCAGTATGGCTTCCTTAAGGGTCGCTCTACTGGTGATCTTCTTTCATATCTTACTAACTCTTGGTCATCCTCCTCTCGGGACTTCGGTGAGACTTTTTCTATTGCACTAGACATATCGAAAGCCTTCGATAGTCTGGCACAAATCTTTAATTTCTAAACTACCCTCCTTCGGTTTCTATCCCTCCATCTGTGCCTTTGTCTCTAATTTCCTTTCCGGCCGTTCCATAGCCGCGGTTGTGGACGGCCATTGTTCACTTCCTCACCCTATAAACTCCGGTGTTCCTCAGGGCTCTGTCCTATCTCCTATTCTCTTTCTAATTTTTATAAATGATCTCCTCAACTGTACCTCAATTCCCATCCATTCATGTGCAGACGAATCAACCTTACACTACTCCATTAGATTTCAGAACGCCCCAGCCAGCAATCCCTCAACGACAAGCGTAATGAAGCCATAGAACTCTTAAATTCTGATCTAAATACTATCTCCAATTGGGGCAGAGAAAACCTTGTTACCTTTAATGCTTCCAAAACCCAATTTCTCCATCTATCTACCCGTAAGGAACTCCCAGCGGACTATCCCTTATTCTTCAACAATACAAAAATCAATCCTATATCTTCTCTCAATATTCTTGGTGTCTCTTTTTCTTCTGCTCTCAGTTGGAATGACCATATTACCAGTCTTGCTAAGGCAGCCTCCCAGAAGCTGGGTGTGCTCAACCGCCTTAGGTGGTTCTTTTCCCCTGCACAGCTTCTTGCTCTGTACAGGGGCATAGTGCATCCTTGTATTGAGTATTGTTCACATGTGTGGGGAGGTTCCTCTCACACCGCTCTCCTAGACAAAGTTGAAAGGAAGGCCTTTCATATCATTACCTCCCGTCCACTCACCAACTCTCTGCAATCTCTCTCTCTCCGCCGCAAATGTTGCATCTCTCTCTCTCGCTATTTTATCGCTACTATAATAATCAGTGTTCCCTCAGAGCTTTCCCAGTGTATACCACCTCCTTTACGTAGGGCACGTGGTACCCGTCTTGCAACTCAATCCCACCCCTACTCTGTGCAACTCTCCAACCCGAGAGTGAAACGTTACTCTCATTCTTTCTTTCTACTCAACAGCTGAGCTCTGGAACTCTCTCCCAGAATCAGTCTTTCCCTCTTCCTATGACTTAAATTGCTTCAAACTCCGTGTGTCCAGGCATTTTGGCTCGAACGTCCCTTGATTTTG